>VXBC01010585.1:26280-263068 GCA_013399945.1 Ploceus nigricollis
GTGGGAAGGTACAAACTTTATATACTAAAAACTATGTGTGCTATATTTACAATAACGTGCCAATATCTATCGCCTATGTTGAACAGTGTGTCCCCAGTCTAAACCAACAGAACAGTGCCAGCACTACCGTGAAACATGGAGGGCATGAAGAAGAAAAAAAAGGACAAGGCACGCCAAATTTCCTCCATCTTGCCCCCTTGAACCCCCATTCTAAAAACTCTTAAATTCTACTTTTGCACCTGTGCCACACTAATTACTACTTATATCAGATACTCAGGGCTTGTAATTCATGTTGCAAGACTGAAGACTCTTTGCCATGGACAGAGATCAGAGACTGTGTCTCTCAGGGCTCTGTACAGGGGGGTTCCTGACCCCCTGCCAGGATCCCAGACCTTCCAGGGCAGCCGGAGAGATGCCCTGGATTCCCACACAATGGGAATTGGGAATTGTAATTTGTAAAATGTAAATTTACAATTGGGAATTGTAAATGGCAGTAACTGTGATGTGCTGGAGGAAAAAGGGAAGAAAGAGGCCTCTACAACAGTGAGAACTGGCTTCAGTCATAAAGGACAAGAACTTGCATAGAAAACTCTCTAGTTTGTAGCCCTATGTCATGACTGCCCCAAAAGTTATATCTTGTATGTGGGTAATAATCACCATTCAACAGCTTTAAACACTGCCCTTCAACAGAGGAGTACTTGCACATCAGCAAGGATGGATGGGAACAGTATTCTATAGGACCTGATGAGATCTTGTGTCACTTCCAAGTCCAAGAACCTGTCCTAGGGAGACACACTCTGCTGTCCTACAACATGTGAAGCAGGAATATGCTCTCCTTTGCCCCAGTTTTATTATATTTACTTCCTGACTGTCACTCCTCTTCTGAACAGCTGCATCCTGCCAACAGCCTCTCTGCTCCACCTCCGTGGTTCATCTCTTCAGGGTAGAATTTCTGCCTAGCCTGCTGGGCTAAGAAGAATTCCTGTGTGGCAATGCTCTCTCTCTTTTCTTTCCTTTCCATATCTCATAGGATATGAGAAAGGAGGTCAGTGAAAAGGACTCCCTTATCTCCTGCTATTCAGATATGAAGCACTTTTCCCTCCTCTCCTGTACAACTGAGGATGAGCCCCAGCTGAGAGCAGTCTGTGTGCACGCCCAGTTTTAGGGCACTGAACACAGCAGGAGAAAGCAATGAGCATTTAGCAGGGTTGCTGAGGAATTCACACTTCCACAGATTAGAGTCTGTTCCTGATTTCTGACTTAACAATAATGTTTGATAAGATCTCAAATGCTGTGCATTTGCTCTTCATTAGTTGCAAACAGTGAAGCATTAGTGTCAGTCAGAATTTCATGCTTTTAAAATTTATTTTATATTATTTTAATAACTATAATGTGAGAATGGAGATACAGTGAATACTGGGTTTGAATAAAAGCCCATCCAGAACAACAGCCTCAATGTAAGGTTAGAGTAGACAACAATCATTCTGTTGTATATTCTCCTCTCCTCAAGCTGTCTCTGGCCCAGGATGGTTTTAAGTAAGAGGAGATAGTTTTGTATTTAGTAGCCTCAGACTGACTATTCTTCCTTGATGTTCTCTAGATGACTTCCAAACTCATGGAGGTGTTTGAGTCCACAAGACCACAAGCAGGTCCACAGCTTCAGTATCTGGTTTTGGACAAAATGGTACTGATGGTTTGTCTGAGCCTGCTGAGAGCAGGGAGTGGCTTACTTCTTGCCTTCTAGTTTTGTGGCAGAGTAGTCAAAAATGCCATGAAGTCATGTCTGTGAACTTGGATGGACTCGATAGCAAAGAGTAAGTTGAAGATAATGATCTAAGAGTTTTGTGTGGTGAAGAGAATTTGATACTTGTATGTACCTTAACCATGTGTATCTGAACTGTGCCATTACAAGATAACCTTGAAGGTAGCTCCACATGTATCTCACCCCTGTCTTTCAGAAGACCTTAATCTTGCATCCTGACAAATATTGCCACTGTGAGTACTGTACAGATAAGATGTGAGCCAAAGCCTACCAAAGTTTACCAAACCCCTTTCTACCCATGAAATCCTAAATAAGCTTAGTATGGAAAAGTGGTTTAAGGTATCTTAGTTTCACTCTGTGAGCAGCTTGCAAGACTTAAATGACAGTATTCTACCTTTTGAAAAGATATTCACCCCCAAAATTATTCACTCCCTTTTTTTTTCCCATTTGAACCTGCCTAAACAAGGATTCATTACTGTTAATGGGATTTTCTTTTTCTTTAGTGTCATTAAAGATTTGCTATCCAAACTCTACTTGGATAGCAACAACAACAACATCTACTTGGATAGCAACAAAAAATGGAGCCAGAAGGCAGAATCCTATTCCAGCGTAGGATATCACTAATGTAAATAGTCTGCTTGAAAATATTATATATATTTTTTAAACTGTTAGAAACACTGTAAACATTTCAGATGTTATCCCATGCGGTTAACACAATGTCTAGGAAAAGAATGAATTTATTTAAAACTGGCATTTCCTAAAGCAGAAAAAAAAAGCTTTATACATAATAACAAAAATGAAGCTTCTAAGTGAATAGTACACAGCTCATTAGAAAGAATAAACTCCCGGGGTCCCTGAAGGTAAAATACGATGAATGTAGCCTATTTAAAACTTCATTCAATGAATATGACTTTTTCATACTGAAGCAAATCATAGTTCATAACACAATGGATTATTTTAAATTACTTCTTTTTACTATTTAATGTTCTTATTATATAAGCTGCATTTTCCACTCAACTGTCTTCAAGAAATCATATTTTTCTAAATGTGGTTTACTAAGGAATGCATTTAAAAAATGAATCATCAGGCAGTACTCTATTGTTTATTCGACATATAAATATTTGGTGATGGATTTGAGGTAAAAAGTCTCCCTGTAGTATGCTGTAGTAATTCACAGCTGCCATGTTAAAAGACAAGTATTTAAAAGTTACGTACGGAAACTGTTGGGAGACATTGGGTTATGTGGAAAAATACTGACATACCAATATGCCAATACTTAACAGAATGTCTATGATTTTACAAGGTGTTGTAAACAACATTTATCCTGGACCAGTTTCTTTAGCCTTGCTTTCAAGCCACCAATATGTACAGAGGATTTAGAAGAGGAGAGGACTCAAAGATAAAGAATAACATTTTCATTTAAGTCAGGTATAGCAGTAAATGCATCTTGTAGTTGATCCAGAGCATGGAAGAAAGAGTCTCTTCATGTCTGCCATAATACCCTTGCTGAAAGTGAAGTGCTTGGTTAATCAGTAGCTGGCGCCCAGTTCAGAATTCTTATTTCTATAGTATGGCTGATGAGATCACAGCAAAACAGCTGAGGCTTCTCTTTAGTGCTGCCAGCCAGAAAGGATTAAAGATGTTTAAAGGCACAGACACCACTGACAGATGGGTGAGCAGTGCAAAGTAAGTGAGCAAGGCAGAGGCCCTTGGTTTGACAAGACTCCACCAGCTGATGTACAGCAGCCTGTGCTGGCCATGCTGGGTGAAGGGTGAGTTTGCTGCTCATTTGATTTGAGACTCAGGCTGGTCTACATGACATCTGCCATGAGCATGGCTTCTGCATAAGCATGTACTGCATGGCCAAACAAGTGCTGTCAGCTCAGTTCTGCTGTTCTCCTTGAAGACAGACAATGTTCCAGCTACATTTGCTCACCAACTCACGAGACCATACTCAATCAGAAACTGAGATGCATAACAATGGAACGCTTTGTATTTTTGGAATATTTCATGGTATTTGCGTGCTTGTATTCCATCTTGTCTGACTTTTGTTTGTCTCTAAACAGCTCAGACTTACACAAAGAGGATTTGGATGAAGAAGCACACATTCTGAGACCTAGATTGGATAGTAATGGTATATGACTGAAATTCAATGAGAAGACATATGATATATTAACTTTGTTCATAATCTGGGAATCATATTGAGTGTCCAGATGTGCTGACTGTGCAGAAGTGCTCTTCAATAATTTTGACAAGTTTTTCCTGCTAAGAAAGCTGTGACCTCTCTCTTTCAATATTATTGAAGTCCAAGTCTTTTGCAGGTTGAATTACTTCAAAAGGCTCTGGACTGTGTTATGATCTTAAACAAACAAAAGAATAATTTTTGCCTACCTAGGAGGGGCTGAATCCCTCAGATATGATCATGAATGTATTTGTGATTTGTTAAATAATGGAGGACATTTTAGGTGATATTAAAGGTGCTTTATCTTCAAAATTCTATCTTATCTAGTTACAGGTACCTCAAAAACTTCTTTTCTTTTCTTTTCTTTTCTTTGGCTTGGTCATTTCTCTCCATTTTTTACCAGAAACAATGTCCATTTCTGGTAATAATAAGATTTTCAAGAAAATATTTTTCCAGTTGGTATTGGACTAATTCCCATTTAATTTCACAGGCCATACTTGACCATCATATCTTTGGCTGTTTCCCAGCCACTTGTACAGCCTGCCCACTAGGGATGTAAAACTACACAATATTCAATTTGGTCCTGAAAAAGTCATAGGTGGTCCTAGAATTTTAAAATTTTCATTCTTAATAGCTTTAATTAAAGAAGGATTGTAGGAATACTGACATTTTAAAGGGGTCTTTTTCAGTAGAATAAAAATAAATGAGACTCTATTGTTATTGAGATCTGTTGTGATGTTAATTTTTTATTACCAAAATTTCACTTACACTGGGGAGAGGGTTTATCCCTCTCAATTTAGTATGGCAACAGTATCAAAACTCAAACCTATGCAGAGACTAAAATAATGTCTTAAGAAGGGTGAGAGAAAGAAATGTTAAGAAAATTATGTGTTTTCAGTTATATTTATTGTTTGTAACTATCATTTATATGCTAAATGCTCTCCTAGGTAATTACTATCCTTGTCTGGCTAACCTGTGGACTATGCAATAAGTGTAATTTATTAAGTATCCTTCATATCTTTAATAGTCCAAACCTCTGGTCACCACCAAAGAGGTGCTATTTTGTCTGTTCCTTTAATTGCTTTTTAAGTCATTGTATTTCACTGGAAAATACATGTGGGATTTTCTGCCATGAGCAGTCTGTGTGAGATATGGGTAAAACTCAACTAAAATTCAAGGCCATTTGTTCCAGCATCTTGTATCTTATATGTTCAGCACTGGATGTTGTCAGTTCATTCCCCTACCCAAAAGCTGTTGTGTGCCACTATAAAATGATGTATCTGGCTGAGTTTTAGGGAGTGAGTTTGTGTTTGGGTGCAAATTGTGCATCTTTCTTTTGCATGTGAAGCAGTCTAAAGCAGTTTTCTTTACAACAGAGCTTCTCTACTACAGACACGCCCATGCCACAGAACAGGACCCGCTGGCAGAGCTGGGAGATGTCAGGGGAGCCCCAGTGCTAGGGGCAGGCCAGCAGCTTAGGCATGGTACTATACCCAAGTTAATAAGCTTGGTGCTGGGTTAGAGGTGCTGCATAGCTCATTTGTGACTCCCTGTGTGTGACTAATGCAGCCATTATTTTCACACCACAGTGCGCACCACGGTACCTCAACACCTAAGCCTGGACAGCACTAACTGGCATATGGATACACATTTAGAGGCTTACTTGCAAATACTGAACAGAGGTAGGGGGAAGGGTAGAGCTGGTGGAGGGGTCTTCTCCATTTTGGAGCAGTGTGGATTTTAGGAACTGCACACATGGAGGTGGGTAGAAGCCTGCCCAGCACACAGGTTTGACACTGATTTAAGAAACTGTGTGCTTGGGTTAAAAGATGTTGAATTGATGAGCTCTAGTCAGCTTCTTGGAGCCTCCAGTCCCTGGTAGAGCTTGTTTATAAAAGAGATTTGGGACCACAATGTTTAGTAAATATTTAATTAACTGAAATGTTATCAGAGTGCAATGAATATCTGCAACTAGTTTCCACTCCTGTCACTCCCATTCAGTGTGGGAGATGCAAAGGATAAGGAGCCATGCAAGTTTTGTCAGTAAGACTAGCTGTGACTTTTGAATATATTGTCTACACCCTAAGGGAAGACTATAAAAACTTGAACGTGAAATCATTACACTGTTTTGTCATGCCCAAATGACAATAACAACCATGAAACCTTTTCTGTGAAATGCCTTTACTTAGGCTAACTCGATTTGCAATGATTTAAATACTGAAACAAATTCCCTCTATTTCCATCTTGCATTTAAACAAAATGACAGCATATTGGCACCATCACTGCCTCATCTTACTATAAAACAGCAGAAATGAGCAATCTGTCAAGTTCCTTATCCGTGCTCTTTTTAGTCTTGTACAGTGTGTGCATATTCAGAAGAAAAAAACCCGCATAAATCCTGCTGTGCTCCCTCCCTGTGTGGCTGTTTTTAATATCCTTCTTGTAGCTAAAGCTCTAGAAACCTGGAAAAGCTTCATGGGTATGGATGAGTGGTCTTACTGGTGGGGAAAAAACTGGGAAGGTAAAGCAGTGATGGCGATACTCATTCAGCACTCCTGGGAATGAATAGGTATCATGTATTTGGCTGGAGCCACTTCCAAGAATAAAGGGCAGTTTAAAACTTGGTTCACATCAGCACAGGACACGAAGCAGTTCTTCTGGGGGGTGACCACTGGTCATCCTTGCAAATAAAGGAGAAGACTCTTCTCTCTACATATTCCTGTTGTTTTCAATAGAGAATATTCAGGAAGTAATAAGCTAATTCAGTCTGCCATGAATCTGGTCAAGTGAGAATATATGACTCAGTTAAAAAACTCACTTAGAAATTGAATTTGAATTTAGATTTATCTGCACTGTTTAGATTTACTAAATTACTTAGGCTGATTTAGATACAGATGAGTCAAAGACAACTTGCTCAGCATTCAGAAGCATATAAACCATATGTGTTGATGGATTGCTGCTATTAAGAAATGGATTCCAGTTTTTGTTATTCATGATGATATTTGCATATGATACAGTGCTTTAAATAAAAAAGATGTAGTACTGAATTTTGCATGTAAATATACCCATAATATCTATGTAAAATTAACTGAGGAATCTTATATGAAGTAGTCTATTGCATCTACAATAATAATCTCTTCTATCTCCTTTGTTGAGAAGTTCACAATGTGACTTTAAGCTGGCAAATAATCATGAGAATGAAGCCTCATGCTTTTCAGGTAGAAACAAATATGCTCTGTCTTATTTTTAATTTTTTTTAAGTCCAAGAGAGATGGAGAACAACATGCATAATGTTGTCAAGGTGGTTATTATTCTTGAATTCAAATGGGAGGTATAAAACAGAAGCAGACTGTGTCTGTATTAGTGTGAAAGTGTCAGAATAAAGGTAACCATGTTACAAAGAGTAAAGACAATAAAGGGTGAAAATTAAAGCAACTTTACACTTGATTTTAGCATTTCTTCACAATAGGAGGATCTTCTAAAATATATTAGAAGTAATTACATCATAACGTCCAAATCTTTGATTTTTCTTCTTGTTATTCATTCTCTGATAATTGCAGAGTATGATTCTTAACATACTATTTTATCTGGCTTGTATGTGGAACATGCACCTTCTTGCCACAGGTAAAGCCTTCAAAGCAGCTTAGTTCATGTAGTTGTGTTGAATAGAGTTATGCTGTTGTAGACAGCTACATGGAGAAGTGGGACAAGAGAGTCTATAGCTCCAGGACACCATACAGGGCTGCAAGAAGTTAATTGAATAGACCTGCTGATAGAAAATACGGTGTTTGTTATTCACGGCAAGAAGAAATAGAGCAATTTGTATGTCCTGGTGTCCCATGGGGGCACAGGAAGATACCAAAGATTCAGACTAACATCTGAAAATATTGGATTATAAATTGGACATCTAAGGCTCTCAGTGAGGAACAAAACTTTATTCAATTACATGCTGCACTAATATGCAATGGCTATTGCTACAAAGGTCTTGCTTGAAATCAAGATCTAACAGAGGACAGTACGGAACGTAGAGACGGAAGATAAACACAGCATGAAACTACACAGCCTGTAATAAACAACATTTAAAGATGGAACATACAGAAGAAAATTCTGTAATATCATCACAACTGGCTTGGTTCTACCAACATATTTCACAAAGCTGTTACCTATTGCAATCTTTTATCCTTACTTTTCCCTTTTTCTCCCCGCTTTTTCCTGTTCCCCTACTCCTCCTTCTTTCCCTTTACCCCTCTGCTGTTCCCCTTCCCTTTCCACATCTCCATTCTGTTTTTGAAAAGACTGGAAGATTTGTTGGCTCCATTTTTCTTTGCAAGAAAGAAATTATTTTTCCTTTATGTCAAAATGCTCTCTTTTCTCCTCTTTTGTATGAAAGTGACTTTACATTATGTAAGACCCTCAGAAGTGTTGTGGATCCTGACAATCCTTGACAAAATATGCTGGAAATAATTTGCACATAGGCTGATGTTCAGTATCAGTCCTGTGCCTTACCAAATGGCTCCACTACTCATGCCTTATGCAACTTCTAGTGGAACGGCTACAAAGACATTTACTGTAGTGTCAAGTATAATATTCAATGTACAAAAGCTGCAAAAGAAAAGAAAAGGAAGAAAAGTAGAAAGTGACAAAGCATTAAGCTAATCTTGCAAAGATGCAGTACACTTACCAAATTCTTGGGAGGCACAGAGAAAGCGTTATTAATGGCTCATCATCTTGCCAACACTGCCTACATTTCTCATATGCAAACATTACGGTTTGGGGAGGGAGTGGGTGGGATTTTCCATTCATCAGATTGTAGCCATGAAAATGACAGTATTTTTCCAGAGTAATTCAAGCACTACCAAGCAAGACAATGATTGATGGTGTCTTTAACAGTCTAAGAATACTGACTGCTTTTCTTACAAATAAGTTACATGTATATGAATAAAAAGAGGATGTTACATGATGAAGAAAAAGAGGGTGGGAAAATAATTATGGCACTCTAAAAAAAATGCTGCTCAATGTATTCAGTTGATTTTATTCATTATCATTTTCACAAACCACTTGCTCAATTTCCGTTTTTTATTTTCAAATCATTATACCATTGCCAGAAAGCAAAATTGCTGCTTTGTAATGTATGTAACATAATTGACTGGGTACATTAATGTTCGTTGCAGAGGCACTTAAGTTTTTAAGCAGTCTGAGAGTTACAAAGATGTTGCTAAAGTTGGCAACAACAAACTGATTTTCTGTCAATACAATAAAAAGGATATTGCCTGTATTTCCTGTGTCTGATCAGCTCCAGACAACACAGACACACACATAAGGTGATGTATAGCAGAGACTATGCAAAAAGCAGTTCAAAATATGACTAATTTACAATCTGGAAATTAGAAGTAAGTAGAAAAAAATGGCATGTGGCTTTTGTACTTTCTCTGACACAGGGTTAAATTTCCTTGGCAGAAAGGAGAATTATAGGGAGGAGAGAGTAAGTGTGGAATAGATTAATTTGTTTTCTCAGACCTAGTCATGTCATACCACTTGGCAAGTGAATTTTTTCTTTTTTTCAAAGTATATGTTGCATAGAAAATATTGCAATAATCCTTTCTTACATGGGTGACTAGGAAGTAAAGGCCAAAAGATTGGGTGTTTCAGAGAATATTTTTTAAATGTGTAGACTTAGTGCATATGTTACCCTTCCAAGTTGCAAAAATATTTTATTAATACTGAGATTGTCTCTGAGATCACAGAATCACAGAATAATTAAGGATGGAAATGATCTCTGAAAGTCATCAGGTCTAATCTGTCTGCTCAAGTAGGGTCATCTAGAACTGACTGCTAAGAACTATGTCCAGATGGCTTTTGAATATTGACAAAGAGGGAGTCCCTACAATCTCTCTGAGCAACCTGTGCCAGTGCTTGGTCAAACTCACAGCAAAAAAAATGCTTCCTGGAATTCTGAGAGGACCTTCTATCTACCTAATTGTGCCCATTATCTCTGGTCCTGTCAGTGGGCACCACTGAAAAGATCCATCTTTACACCCTCACTTCAGATATTTATAGATACTGATGAGAGCCCCTTGAACCTGCTCTTCTCCAGGCTAAACAGGCTCAGCTTTCAGCCTTGCCTTGTATGCGAGCCTACAATAATTTCTATGGCCCTTTACTGGATCCTCCTCAATATATCTATGGCCCTTATTCTAAGAAGCCCAGAACTGAGCAGAGCGCTCCAGATGTGGCCTTGCCAGTGTTGATTAGAGGCAAAGCATTATCTTCCTCAAGTATCTGGCAGAGCTCTTAATGCAGGTCAGGATACCATTAGTCTTTTTTGTGACAAGGGCACATTGTTGACTCATGCTCAATTTGGTGTCCAGCAGGACCCCCAGATCCTTCTCCACAGAGCTGCCTTCCAGCTGGACAGCCCCCAGCAGCCTTACAGCTGCACAGCCTTGAGTTTTTCTATCTCAGATGCAGACTTTGCATTTCCACTTGTTGGATTTCCCGAGGTTCCTGTCAGCCCATTTTCCAGCCTGTCAAGATTCCTCTGGATGACAGTACAACCCTCTGCTGTTATCAGCCACTCCTCACAATTTGGTGTAATCAGGAAACTCTCTGCCCAATCATTAGATCATTCATGAATATGTTAAACATTATTTGACCCAGTATTGGCCCCTGGGGTATGTTTGTCACTGGTCTCCTTCCAGGCTTCATGCCACTGATCATCACCATCTGGACCCAGCCAGTTTTCAGTCTACCTCATTGATTCTCTCAGTCTGTGTAGCATCTCCCTGAATACCCTATGGGAGACAGTGTCAAAGGCCTAACTGAAGTCCAAGATGTATGGTTAAGCTGCATCCTGGAACATATGACCTTGACTAGTGGCAGTTTAAGAGCTGAAGATTCAGTTGTGACATTGGTGGAGAGGAGCTGTGCAGCAGCTATCCTTTTCACCACAGAAGAGAGCGGCCAGTCAGCTGGGCAATGCCAGCCAAGGAGCAGTTGTGAGGTGGCATGGTGTGCCCAGATAGTCCATTCTAGAAAAACACTTGTCTACTGCTCCAGACTTCTAACACGGGAGATGTTGGTTGTCAGCTCTAACGTTGGACCCATATGCTTTTGGCAGCCAGTGTGGTAGTGCCTGAGCAACATTAGCGCTGATTTACAGGGACCATAAAAGGAGAATAAAAGCAATCCCCAAGATGGTGGTAATGACGAGACAGCTTCTAAAACCAAATTCTTCCCACCTTCTGCACTTCATCCTCCCTTTAAAACAATTACAAATCAAATTTCTGATTCCTTTCCTTTTCATTTCTCACCCCTGTTCTTTGTGCTGTTCTTCTCACTATTATATATTTATTAACTTTTCCTCTTTTTACTTCTCCATTGGTCCATTGTAACCATGCTATCATTTAACCTTTATGTAGAGCTCTCCACTACATTAAGGCATGGGGTTTTTTTTTTCAGCATCTACATCAATGTAAAAGTCATTCCTTTTGAGTCAGTGGAGTGACTCAAAGTACAGTGTAACAGATTCAATTGGGAGAATCAGAGATTCTAACATTTTAAATGAATCTATGATAAAATTTAGCCTTTGAATATTGATTTAGAGAGGTTAATAGGATTTACAAGATTAAGACACCAGGGTGTTCAGAGTGGCATTAGGATTATTCATTAAAAAAGAAGAGTTGAGGAGACAGTTGAAAACCATCAAAACCAATCAACGATTATTTTCTCAATTATGGATATGCTAAAAATTCTCATTTTTCTGCTCTTAGTGTGTGTTTCCTGTATCTCAGTGGCCAGGCGAAGGGTAAATACTTTCAGACATAGGGTATTGCTGCTCTGAGATTGCCGGGATAACTCTATCTCTGATTTTTCCAACTTCCTTTTGCAGTTTGTCACTGTAACAATACAGTGTTTGAGCAAACACTGGAAGTGTGGTTTTATTATTTTGGGTCTTTCTGCTTTGTGTTTAACATCACAGATAAGCCCTCAAATTGATTGAAATTAGAACTGCGTGAAGAACAATTTATTTCTTGCTGATCAAAGAGGGGATAAAATTTTAATCTCCCACATTATTTTCTTCAGCCCACTTAAAAATATCTTTTGTTTAGTATTGAGGTTGCTGGACTTTCCTTGCTTTAATGTTCAAAGGTCCACATATATTGAACTAAAAAATGCTTTGAAGAAAAAAACAAACTGGATTTTTTGTCACGACTAAGACAAGTTCTGGAAGATAATTATTCAGTGAGAAATCAGTCTTAGAATTAATGATACCATCCATTACTGAACCATTTTCCAAACAGAAGTGTTTCAGGTGCCTTTTAGAAAGGAAACTCATGTCATTCATGCAGACTCCTTATGCCACACCTATATTTGACCTAAGACTTTTTAAGAAACATCATGTGCATCAGGATCAAGGAAGGTGCTGTTTGTACTGAAGTTTTTGCTGACTTCATATTATCAACATAAAATAAAGTAGAAATAAATAACCCCCCTCAAAATTGGTTAAGAATGCATGTTTTCCATCTTATCTCTAACAGGACAAAATTGAAACGTCCCATAAGCCTGACAATTGTTTTTCTTTCTTCCTTGAATTAAAGCTGGAAGTTGCTGAAACAAAGAACTATGGTTACAGAAATACATGCTCTGACAGTTCTAAGAAATTATCTTTAGCTGGTCTTGTGCCAGCCATCTTAACTACATGTTTTATGCTACAGGCCCAGCTTCTGTACTGGACCACTGCACAGGTGGAAATGTGTATTTGTAGGACACTGAACAGTAAATTTCCCCAATGCAACACAATTACAGAAACATCTGTGCAAAACATCTTTGATCCAATTCACTATGAAAACATACAAGCACTCATGATGGTCTAGTAACTGCAGATTTCCCTGCACTGCAAAGCCAGAAACAATGGGGAAATTGCTTCAAAACACACCAATAGTTTTTGTTCTGGCACATGTACATCTCAGCTGTTGTTCCTTGCCTGTTAGAGTATAATTCGATTTAGTGATAGAAAGGAGACAAATACATTTTACATGCATTAATGAAATCACACAGACAGCTTGTAAACACAAGAAGGAAAAGCATATGTAAAAAATCACTTGAATAAAAATAAGTTGGACACATGAAACAGTTTTGGTAAAACAGAAATCACTTTATGCCCCTACTTGGCTCTTGATTCAAGAATCAATTGGAATTAGTTTGGAAAGTTTTTTTGGTAATTTACCATTCCTGTGCTTTGTATGAATTGTTTCGGGCTGGATAGACAGCCAGAATGCCAAAATTTAATGAAAAACCTTTTTTTAGCTGAAAAACTGTAAGATTTTTGTTTTGTTTGTTTGTTCTGTGACTCCTGTTTGTCTGTTTCTGTCCCTTAGAAACTTCTCAATCTGCAGTTGCAGCCAACTCTACCAGTTTCAATGAAATTTGACAGATGGATTTTAGGATCTTTCTGTCAGTGATCTCTCTCATTCCACTGAAATACGTGACTTAGTAGGCAGGAGAGGTCTAAAGGAAATGACCGTTCTAAAGGAAACGCTGCCACATGAGTTAATACCTTCTTAGTTTCCAGGGAATACACAACTGCAAGGAACTCAATAAATACCCCATCCATGGAAAAATCTTATTGGAGCACTAAATAGCTGCTAGAAGATCAAGACAAGAAAATCATATCAGGTTTCATTAATTTTCCGACTTTGGAATTCTTAGTTATGAAATTTCAAGGCTAGTTTCATGAATACAAACTTCTATGTTACGTTAAAATTCAGCTGAAGACACAGTAACTGAACACATAATCGGTGTAATTTTCTGTGGCAGGTAAAGAAAGCACAGCAGTTGTAGGCTCTGGGCATTTCTTTTCTTCAAGCTTTATTTGTAAATTACATAAACACAGGGGCAGGTATAAACAAAATGATGGCCCTGAAGGGTGAATTTGATATATTGTTCCATGGATCAACATGTTTATTAATAGCACTGTTCTGCAAGATATGGAATAGGTGTTGACAGTCACTAAAAGTATGAAATTGCTTTTCCATCTACCTATTAATCTCTTGGCCTGTCAAAGTGAATAGAAGCCTAACTGGCCTCCTCATTAAGTAAGGGTTTTGAAAATTTTAGATTTTTCTGTCAGAGTTTTTTTACTCTGCTTTCATCCTTTCCTCTTCCAAAAGTAGCATCACTGCCTACAGGAAAAATTCTCTTTACATAGACACACTGCAGGCTGTTGCTGTTTGGAAGGAAATAGGCAAATCTGGCACCTTCAGTTGTCATTAAATCTTACTTACAGGAAAAGATTAAGATCGACCAGTGAGTCTAAAATGCAAGAGGCAAGATGACCCGGTAGAATATCTCTTTTTAGAAGTGAGCTGCAAGTATATATCTTACTGCTTAATTTATTCACGTTCTTATAACTATTCTATTAGCAAACAGACCATTTTAAATTATCCTCCATATTAATTTTGGAAAACTACAGCGTGAGAGAGGTGGATTATTATATTCCTAATTAAAACACAAATACAGCAATTACAGTTTATATGCCATTATCCTGAATCTACACAAGATGACGTTAAACAGCAAAACAGCCATTAATTTTACCGTTCAAAGAAATGCTCATAATCTTTTAGAAATGTCATATAAAATATTCATTTTGAAATGCCCTACGGTGATTTCTGAATTTATTTAAAGTGGGCTGTTGATAGCTCTTTTATAAATAAGCAATTACAGTACACTAAATATATCATGGCCCATCACATTATACATTCTATAATTTCATGGATGAAAAGCCTACAGCTGATCTGCATAAATGTGGTATGTCTCACAGCAGGTGAAGAGTTTGATTACACAGGATAATCAGTGTTATTATTTATAGTAACAATTTATACCTGTTATTTATTAAAACCCAGCACATCAGATATTGGTTTATTTAAGGAAGTCCCTGTATTATAGGCTGAACTAGGCATAAGAATATTAAACACATGTAAAATGCACTGCTACATTAGTAGTTTGAAATCAGCCAAGGTCAGCAGGGAATGAGTTGTTAGAGTTTGGTAGCAACAGAGAAAGCTGTGTTGGGTGAGCAGCTGGGGTCTGTCCACAATCCCCTTGGACAGGTATTATCACTGCAAACATCTTTGCCCCACTAGCAATATCAGAGATCCTTGCAAGCATGTCATCTGAAGAAGCCAAGGGTTGATTACTGCAGAAAGGTTGAAACAATCTGTGAAATAGTTAGGTGATTTTTTTAGACCTGACATGAAGGATTTTCATGAGGGTTGTCCTGCACAAATTACCATACTGCAACTTACAGTATTCATATTCCTTGGCCATTTAGGAGAATGAACCTTTTAAAAAAAATAAATTGATCATAAAAAGATAGTCTTGTGGATTATTTGAGTGTAATTATAGGATCTGGGAAACTACACACACTCAGTTTGTCTGTTGGTATCTTGCCTGTTTGTCACCTTGTCTGAGTAATGTTATACTTGCCCCCTCTTTCTCATCCACTCATTCAAGCGACAGCAAGAGTCATCGTAGTGGGCACAGCAGAAGGGGACAGGTGCTCAGAGAGGATCCTTTCAGCCTCTCCCACCCGGCCCTGTGCAGGTGCTGCCAACCTCTGCCAAGGGGAAAGCAGAAGCGAGGCTGAGCCGTGGTTCCAGAGGAAATGGCAGTGCTGTAAATGCTGTTCTGTGAGCTAGGTGGAGTTCAGCTTTTGGTCCTTGAGGATGGTGCCTGGTACGTTTTTGAGACTACTTAGACAGAGGGACAGAGGTCTGGGAACCGCCCGCTCTTTGAGGAAAGGAACAATGTCTCCAGGGAAAATTAAGACTTATAAATGACAACTGGTAGGATGAAAGTTATTTAAAACAGCAGAAAAACCTGTTGAGAGTACAGATCACCTGGAAAATCACCTTGAAAATGCCAACATTTTGGTGGTAGTAGTATGCAGATCACATAGTACTCCCAGTGTATGTTTCTGAACTAAGCATTTGAGTTCATGGGAGTGAAAGTTATCTCCACACAAAAATTCTATTCTACTTTTATGTATATATATTTAATTTTTAGAAGGATGTCACACTGTGCTGGAATGACTGAGTATATATGTCTAGAAACAGGTCCATTTCAGCTCTTTTTGAAAAAAAACAGAAGAAGCAAAGGCATGGCTGTACAGTGTAAAGGCCTGGAAAGGAAAATAAACCCATTGGTTTTTTGTGATGTTTCAGAGATAGTTCCTATGATCACACCAAATGAGCTTGACTGATTTTCACAGGAAGATGAACTGTGCTCATATTAAACTAAATGGAAATTTAGTGCATGCATGCATGCATGTACAAACTACATAGAACAAAACTTTTATGCAATTTAAAAGGTAGGATCCTCTTTGCAAAATTCTGCAGGGTATCATAATAAATTGGGATAGGTAACTGTAATTACTGTAGCCAAGAGACAGAGATTTAAAATATTTGGCTTACCTATCCCCTTAATTTTAAAGTACAGAAAAATCTGAGAAGAAATAGATATAATATTTCAGTGAAACAAAAATATGATCTAATTAAAATCTAGGAAAAAAAATGCAACTGTGTGTGAATTTATCACCTCTTGTGAGTACTGGTGTTGTGTCCCAAATGTAGACTATAGAATATATGGAAGATGCTCACAAGTATTAAGATTAGGACTAAATATTTAGGAATTTAAAGTGAAAGTAGAACCTTGACATTATTGGGAAAATCAAAGTTAGCATGGTTCTTAATGAAACAAATACAAATGCCTTAATATATAGATAAATATTTTTGTGCTGAAACCCTAGTATCTAGAAGTATGAAAAATGAAAATAATAAAACTGAACAATCAAAAAATTAAACAATGATACTTCTCTTTTCCGTATATGAACATTCCTGTATTAAACTTATTGCATTTGTGGATTACCCTGTATGATATTACCCCATATACACTAAACTATGCTACTACACTTGGAAACACCTAAAAACTTCTATTCTATTCTATTCTATTCTTAAAATTTCAAAATAATTAAATTCTCATTTTTTTTCCAAGTGGTTAAAGATCTCTTCTCCCTCAGAAAAGAGCAAGTTCTGTTTGAAGGAAACAGCTGGATAAATAGCCCTATAATTGGATTATGATGTGAAAATAAAATTTACTATTAAAAAATTGTTCCTTTTTGTCACCTAAATACTGTTTATTTACATATTCCAAAGCAGCAGAAGAGAAATTATTTTATACTAATTTGGTATGAATATGATTTCTGGATATTCTGAGACAGTTGTACTGAATCTGAGACTGTTAAAAAATAGCCTTTGGCACAGAAGGCTTTGAATTGGAACCAGTTCCTTTATTCTTCCAGTATTCTGGGTTGATAAAATGGCATGAGACTTAAGATGCTAAAATAGAGGAATTTTTAGTTGAGCTCTTTGGTTTCAATGGACAGAAGTCACACTGTGACCAATCTGAATTTCAGTGAGACTGTTCCTGGCTGAAAACAATTAAGATAAACTCACAACTCATTCCTATGGAAACATTTAGATGGCTGTTTTAGGAACAAAGGTCTCAATTCTGACTAATAAATCTTCTCAATTACATATAAATACATATAATAAGGCCAAAAAGACAATTAGATAGATCAGTTATTTTTATCTTATTTCTAATCTACACAGTACAATGATACATTTGACAGAGATGTCTTGCAGAGTGCCACACAACCTTTATAGGTGAGTATTAACAGATAAACAACCCCTTGGCAGTTCATGTTCATAGTCAATCACTTTCACCAGTACCAATTTGTGACACATTTAGCTGTGTCAGGCTTTAGCTTCTAGCTGTTATAATTTTTTTTAAAAAAACCTTCCTCTACTATATTTAGGGACAGGGAGATAGAAATACTAATTTTTTAGTAAGTGATAGTTGATGCTGAAAATAAAAAAAAAAGATGAGAACTAGTTTCAGGTAAGAATTTATTTCCTGTATAAGGAAACTTTTCACATAAAACTAAAATATTTACTTTCTGGAAAATTGTAAGAAAAGCAGTGAAAAAAAGTCCTGGTATTTCTTAGAGTCATAGAATCACAGAAAGCTAAGGGGTTGGAATTCATCTTAAAGACCATGCAGTCCCAACCCCCACTTCCATGAGCAGGGACACTTCTCACTTGACCAAGTTGTTGAAGGCCATATTTAGCATGGCCTTGAACACTGCCAGCATTGGGGCTTCCAGAACCACCCCAAGCACCTGGTTTTGTATGTTACCACCCTCATGGTAAAGAATTTCTTCCTAACTTTAAATTTCCCTATGTTCCATTTGTAACCATTACTCCTTATCCTACCACAGTTCCTGATGAAGTGTCCCTCTCTGGCTTCCCTGTAGGACTCGACAGACAGAGGAATGCTCCTATGAGGTCATTGGGACAACTTTGCTGTTTGGTAGTCAGAGCATTGCAGGTATGAAGACACAAATGTAGAAGAGGAGACACAACTGTTAAGTGGAAAGAAATTGAGAGCAATGTACAGTGGAGAAGTCAGGGAACTCCTGGAAGATATAGGAGGACCATGTGACAGTAAGAGGAAGAAAGAAGTATGAAAATCATAGTGAGGGTGAGGAAACTGGTGAGAGGTGGGAAATCCTTCTGCAGAGAGTAAAGGACATACCTGGTATAACCCACTATTGAAGGCTGAATCATAAAGACAATGTGAGGGGACAGGAAATGTGATACCAACAATGTTAATGTATTCAGTGTTTCAGATAAAATATTTTCCTCCTGTAGATGACCCATAAAGATGTTTAATGCTTAAATTTTGCTTAAATTTTTGTCTTAGCAGAAAGTTGATGTGTCACAGTGAGCAAATACTACAAATAGTGGATCAGAAATCATATGAGGGAAATATCCCTGTAGTTGCTTGCAGGGTAGTATTTCTACAAAATATAATAAATTATAGGGTATAGAAAGCATCACGGCATAAAAGTTCTCTGTAAAATTCCAGAATTGATATGTTAAAGATATTTTAATAAAAACTCAACTTTGCATTAGCCAGCTGAAAAAAAAAAGGTCACAAACAAGTAAGGCTTTTTCATTCAGAGGTGCAAGAAGATAAAAGTTGCTCATACATCAATAAGAGAAGAATGAGGGGAGACCTCATTGCAACCCTACAACTTCCTCATGAGGGGAAGAGGAGGGGCAAGCACTGATCTTCTCTGTGCTGACCAGGCTGCAGACTTACAGTCCAGTGACAGGACCTGAGGGAATCGCCTGAAGTTGTGTCAGGGGAGGCTTAGGTTGGATATTAGGAAAAGGTTCTACACCCACAGGGTTGTTGGGTGGTGGGGAACAGGCTCCCCAGGGAAATGGGCACAGCCTGAGAGAGTTCAAGGAGCATTTGAACAATACTCTTGGGCACATGGTGTGACTCTTGGGGATGGTGCTGTGCAGGGCCAGAAGCTGGACCTGATGGTCCTTATGGGTCCCATCCAAATAAGCTTGTACTGTGATTCTGTGAAGATTATTTCTTACACAGAAATGTTTAGAAATAAAAATTGTGTCTTTTTCTGGGAATTTCTTAAGCACTCATTATCACAAAGATGGTTTGGATGGCTTTCCCAGGAGTAAAAATCTTGTTCTATCATAAAAATTTGCTTTTCTTAAGTGCTACCTGGCACTTTATGGACAGCAAAGATTGGACCACAGGTAGGAGGTGATTTATGAAGAAGATTTTTATAATAGGCAAGAGGTAAGAGTTAGGTGAAAGGTGAATAATAACCAAATGGAAGACTGAATACTCTGTACTGAAAATACTGAAAAGTGGAAGCTGAAGGCATATAAAATAAAAAGTAAAGTTGAAGATTAATGACGGAAATAAAAAGGAGATTTAAATTTTTATTCCAGAATTTTTCATATAAATAATTTGTAAGAAAAATGCACCTTCTAAAGGTTTGATCATTTTCATAGAAAAAACCTCCTAGTTAATTTTCTATGTACAATTTCCATGGGAAAAGTTAGATTTTTTTTTCCTTTTAAAAATTATTTTTTTTTCCTAGGCAACAAAAAAGGGGAGTCTATGAATGATACCTGAATTGCAACAATCTCTTGGGTTTTTTTGGCTAGATAGTCACAATATATTTAGCAATTAAAAAAGGAAAACAAAAATATCAACACCAAAACCAACAGTAATGAGTCAAACCTGCACACTGCCTTATGGGTGTAATTCAGGAAACTGTTGTCATAATACATACTGCACTGAAAAAGCTCTGTGGAGTTTCATGATGCAGAAAATGCTGTGAGAAATATGGTTTAGCTGGGAATTCTCATCCTGCCATTTATGTTGAGATGCTGAGAGACCAGGCCAGTTTCTGAATTAAAAAACAAAACAAAACAAACACAAGGGAAGGAGAAAAAGAAAAAAAAAAAAAGACATAAACAGTAGCCCTCTAAAAATAAAATCATGGAAGGTTGGAAATTATCCTGGGATGAATATAATGCAAGGAAGTTAGACGTAGAAGCATGTTAAAGTTGGTAAAACATTTGACTGATGTAAAAAAATAAAATCTAATTGTAGGTGTAGATGTTTGTGACAAGATAGGATTAATGTCAAGTAAGAGCCATACAATCTAACCTTAGCATCACATAGGTAGGATACTGATCACCTGGAAGGCAGAAATATATGTATATTATATATTCCCAAACAGCAATTTTATTATTTCTGTAGGTGTTCCACAGGTTATATGATATTGTGTAATATTGCATGAATTTAGCCACTTCTATTTTAGACTTCTTAGGTTTCTAGGAGAAAATTTCAAATTCTCTAAAACTCTGTGTCACAAAAGGAAAATGTTCAATTAACTGTTTGTTTTGTTTTGTTTTGTTTTCTATTAGTTATAATAATAAGTAGTTATTAGGTAGTGGTTTAATTTCTGAGTCCTGTTGGAATAAATCTCAATTCTCCATATCTCTGTGTGCTAGCTCCTCATTTCCAGCCACCAGACTCTACCTTGTCAAAATGAAGATAAAATATACAGCAAAAGCAGCAAGGTGACAAATTTTATCTACATGATGGTTGAGACTTTTCCAACTTCCTCTTTGGGTATGTAAATCAGTCAAAAGATAAAGACTTAACTCTTGGCTCAGACAATCTTTAGATCTATACTGAGAGAAAGCTAGGTTTCAATTATGAACAGATCCAGAAAAATAAAGACTAAGGTTCCTAGGAATCTCATAATTGAGAGACTAGCTGTCTCTATATATCAACTTATCTTTCTTTAAAAATTTTAAAAGCTGTAGGTTTGTTATAAGCGCATTTCAATCTTTGTTTTTACAGCAAAGTAAAACAGATAGGTTAGATCATTTGAAGTGAAGCTAAGAGCAAAGAAGATTACAATGTTTTTAACATCCTAAGGAAAATTGTTCTTTCCATATTGACAGTTTGTGTCCTCCTTGTCAGATAAGTAGATTTTTTTGAAGAGTGGATGTTCTAGATATTGAATGATAAGAATTCAGGTAATTTCCCTGAGGATGTATGGAATACCACTAACTTCTTATTTGTCATTGTTAAGTCAACAGTCAGAGACTGATGATGCGAACTATGCAGTGGTGGATGTAGAAATGTGAGATAAAAAGAAAACATTGACAGGCAGAGGGGACTAAAGTAACCTGGCAAGGTTATCTTATTATATCTTCATTACCTGTCTGTGAATGGTCAAAAAATTAAGATACATTAACTGTGTACCACTGTTGCAGAGGTTTTTCAATATTTCTTTATCTTTTCAACTAGACATGGTCAGGCAAATATTTGAACATACTCTTAGGGATCTTTGCTCCAAAAAAGGACAGATTACATAAGGTGTGGGTTATTTTTGTATTTTCAAGATCCACTCTAACACATGGCTGGGTTTTCGAGGTCATGATATATACATTTTTATGTATGCATATGTGAGAAACCATGAGAGTAGAAAGAGGAAGATATTATTTAATCTGCCGTAAGAGCGGTATCAATGATAGTGCATTTGAAAGACTGTAAGTTTTCTTTTCAGTGCCTGGCACTATTTTAAACCAAGAAGAAGGAGATTTCACTTAGTCTAAATAGTGCTACTGAACTTCTGTCTAAGAAGAAAACAAGCTTAGCTAGTTCAGTTGGGTGAATATTGATTTTCTTCTCTCTCCCTGTCCCTTACTCTCCTGTAACTACACACCCTAAGATGGTACCACCAGAAAAACTCATTATGCTCTGGTGCTGAGCAGAAATTATGAGCTAGTAGCTGAAAGACTTTGTAAAGGCAGGACATATCTTCATAAAATATATATATTCTTCAGCTAATCTTATAGGGAAAAAAATAAATAATTCAGAAAATACACATAGAAGGCTGAGGAGGTGTAGTAGCACTGTGTAATCTTGCAAGATTGTTAGTGGGTAGAGCCTGGGTGTGGTGCAACACAAACTAGCTAGGGGTTAATCAGTGGGAAGCAAAGTGACAGACATTGGAGTAGCTTCAAGAAAACATTGTTAGAAATAATATCCTTAAATTGATCTCATTAGATAGAATCTGCCTAGGAATGAAAACTGAAATAGAAGAACTCGTGAAAAGAATGTTGCCATTTTTAGCTTGGTTGGCGACAAATGATTAAGAGAAGGAAAAAAGCTGAGAGCTGAGCTGAGAGCAGTAGCTGTGTAGGTTGGTCAATTGCTCCTGAGTGAGGAAGAAGCACAGACTTCTAGAAATGGACCCACAACTGACTGGAAATTTTTAGCTTGATTCTTAGCTTCCTCAACTGGTCTGACTGAGAAAATCTTCCCATGACACATGCAGAATTAGCCAGTCTATAAACAGTTAAAGTCTGACTTTCCATTTGTAAATTATACTGAGTATGCTTAGATATTCACTTTCTTCTTGCTGTTAAAGCTATTAAGTAAATAGCTTCTGATTTCAATAAATAAATTACTGTGAACTCTTTAGAATTTTGAGTATTCACTTATTTAGTCACTGCTTTTCTCACAGTTTCATATTTCTTATTGTCATATCTGACAGTCCACATTGCATATATGGTTAGGCTTACTAGACTTTTATGCAGATATTTTCTGGGTAAAGACTTCTGCATACCTCTCAGCTATTTGTAAATTATCTTCTCTGAAATCTTTTGAAAGCAAGATACTAGTTTCTTGAATACCTATCTGAAGAATCCCAGTGGTGACCACAGGTACTACTAATTTTTTTAACTTGGTGATGCTGCAAAGGTAGTTTGCAGCATTTGACCTGTGACACTAGAATCCAGGGAACGTAAGTGATAATGGTGATGTGAGGATGAAATTAAAACTGGTCTTGTTACAGCTGTAATGTAAAGGAGCATCTGAGTTGTGTGTGTGCAGGTGCATATCCATGACACTTAGCAAATCCCTGTCACTTCAGGGGTGCTCCAGTTGCAGCTTTGCAGATGGAGACAGAGGATTGACTTGCAACAAGATGAGGACTATTTGGCAGCCAGCTTCACAGTAAAACATTTGACTGTTATAGGAACTCAGACAGTTCTGGAGAGTACCTCAGGCAGCTCCTGATACCCACAAACCAACAGATAGGCACAACCTTCATGCTTAAGATGTATTGGTTAATTCCCTGGGTGAGTGAGCTGCCTGTGGTAGGCACTTCCCTGGTAGTCCCTGCTATAGAATTGATTACTGCACATTGGTAATTGGATATAGTCTAAACTGATAGTGCAGATGTAGTCATGGTCACATAGGACAATCTTTTCTGTATAGTTCAGACATCCAGGAGATATCTTGCCAATTGTTAAAGATCATAAATAGAAATGAGTTCTGTATGCACTGCAGTGATCATGCAGGACTATGGACCAGCTGGCATGCAGCTCCTAATTTCTCTGGAGATGTTCTTACAAGGATTTGCAATAGATACTTTGTCAACATCCCAACAATTCCTGGCCACCCCATATGAGAGATTTCACTCTCCATGTAAACATTAGCCCATGGAAAAATTGGGTACACACTGAAAGGATTTATATGAAACCCATTCAATTCTACATATAAATAATTTGAGCAGAATAACTTCCAAAATCAAGCTCAAGTGCTGCCACCAAAGGAAATTCAAAGTCAGAGTACTTTTTATTTTGTGGATAGTATTTTTGTTTTCAACATCTCTCTGAAGTTAAAGTATCCCAAGCCCATGTAAGTAAAGATTTGTATGTAATTCAGGTTAACACAGAAATAAACTAAAACTAAAAAAATAGGGAGGATAAAAACCAAAAAGTATGGATCAAAAACTTAGGACATTTAGAAACTTTGTAATAATCATGTTGCTTTTCCTTATACACATTTCCATCTGACACATTAAATATATTACTTGATGACTTGGAAATTAATTGGGAAGTTATAGTGCTAACTGGACAGTTGGAGTTATTAATTTCATTTGGTTTGATTAATGGTTTCACTTTTAATGAACCATTAGGATTTAATTCTGACTTCAGTTACCCATGAGTAAAAATCTACATTGAAGTTTCAGGTTTGCTTAGATTTTACATTCATTTAGCAAAGATATATGACAAAGAGATGACATTTTCCATGCAAATATTGGCACTTGTGTAAAGACAAGGTGTAAATGTAATAAATGCCGCAAGAGAACATGGCTTTGAGAACACAGCTTTGAAACAATTTTTTCATATTTTTGCCCGTGTCTTCCAGTATTTTCAGATTATTCAGTCTTTTTATATATACTGATATTTTGTGCTCTTTTTAGTACGTTTTAATATATCTTCCTCTCCAAGATGATATTCAAATAGCACAAAGAAACAGGGAAAATTTAGTATTTCCTTAGCATTTTCTTAAATTTTGTTGTAGTTTGTAGTTTGTCCAATAATGCTCCTTTAGGAGGCACATTGGCAGGGGCAAAAGAGACTCTGCTTGGTGGCATCTACCTCCTCTGCAGGAAGTGCTCCCACAGAGGCACCCCTGGCAAGTCAAATTGTCCATAGCACTCAAATTTCTGAAATTAAAGAAAAAAGTTCTAATGTCATAAATTAAGATTAACTTCTGGAGCCCAACCTCTTGTCTTATTTTCTATAATTCCCAGGAAAAATAAAGATGTTGAAGGCTGCTCATGTGACATTATGCTATGCCAGAGTACAGGACGCTCCAGGTGCAAGGTAGAATGCCTCTGCAAATTTCTGGAGCCTTTTGTAACCTTTCGGAGACACCTTGCTGTGTATCACATTATGGTCTGAAGTGTTACCCTCTACAGCAGGTTACACACAAAAATTTTAAGAGAAGGCAAATTTTCTTTTGCCCTGAGCATTTCAAACCAATGAATAAAATATTAACAAGTACAAATCTACACAAAATCCAAACTGTAAACTTTCAGTGCCATGGGCAGCTTTCTGGGATTACAGGAAGCTAGAACAGGAAAGGAAGCTTAGCGAACTAAGGGGAAAATCGGTATCAGATAAGTGAGGAGCCCTAGGCCGAATTTTTTATCTGGAATTAAATCTTTTATCATAATGAAAGCACACAGCCATAAGATGTCAAGATGTTGATGATGATGAGGATTATTAGTATTAGCATTATTGGAACAAAATAGGAGCAATCTGACAGAAAATATGAAGAAATTACAAGTTGTTTAGGGATAAAACCAGGGATATTCTTGACACACTAAAAAACCCCCAGAAGTATCCAAGTTAAGTTGCTCTGTGATTTATTTTTATTAAGTAGGGCCTCATATGTTCAGTGCTTAAATATTGCCATTTTTTCACTTTTCCCAAACTGGTGTCCTCATTTATTGGCCATTTAAGCAGACAGTAGTGCTGCTGACTTAAAGGGCCTCCATTGGCATCAGTAGAAATATTTACAGGCTAAAGTAAAATTTCTTTAATACTTTACAAATCTGGCTCTTTGGAGACAGGTATTTTGTGATTCTTCTCCCATGAATGAGGACTAGTAATTTGAAATCTGCTTTTTTTTTTTTCTTTTTCTTCATACCTGTGGCATCAATTTGTAGTTTATTGACTCTGTGCAAGGTGTTGATAGTTAGTCAGGAGAATATATCTTTTCTCAGCTGAAAGCAGTAAAACATTGGCCTCAGGGTTGATATTGAGGAAGTTGAGGCTGAAAGGCTGATACAGCATAAGATGCCAGGTTAGATGAATAACTCCCTACCAGCAAAAATTTTGATATGCAAATTAAGTTATAAGTAATGGGTGTTTAGAAGTAATATTTTTAAGGAGAAAGTATGAAAGCTCGGCTGTTACTAGATGACAGATCTGATGACAGTAATAGTTATTACCAAAAGAGTAGCATAGCAAAGGGACAGCAATTTGTTGACATTGATTTCAATTCACAATCTCTAATGTTTAATCTTCAATGGCAGAACAACTCTAGATGCAGGAGTGAAAGTAATTTTCTGCATCAGTTTTGGTAAGAAAAACACGAAATAAAGCAAGTCAAAAAGAAGATGGTATTTTGGAAGAAAACTTCCTAAACACTTCATAGTCACTAGTGTCTTATGACATTTTTCAGGCTTCACCACAACTTAACTATTAAGGCAATGCAGACACAAATAATTTTTATTCTTTTTCTTTTCCTTATCAAAATAAAATTTGTTGATTTGATTTTGTTGTGCTTTTTTTTTTCCCCACAAAACCTCACTGATATAATTTGTTCTTCTCTATGCAATGATAACTTCTCAGCTTTAAAACAAATCTAAACGTCAAACCTTACCAAATGATAGCACACTGTATTGTGATAGGCTGTGTAACTGAAGCTATAGAATGTTAACTAAAAATGATTTTTGAATGTGATACTGATCTTGTCAAAATACATAATTAAGAATCCAATACTTTAATTGGGAGAAGAAAAATGATTACAGAAATGAAAAGCACAGAAATGTCTGAGGGTAGATTGCAGCTGGTAGATTTTCTGATGCGCTAAATTGTAAGTTTACTCTAACTAATCCTGGAGAAAAAGCTTTGACTCTTAAGGTGCTTTGCTAAGTCATTGCTACAAAAGACAAAACAAAATCATTGCAAATAGCAGCATAGGAGGAAAGAGTGTGCTTTTACATATAATATTATTCTATGGCATGCAGCACTTTTAGTGGGACATTCTGAATAAGTAATTAAATGTAAACTTCCCTTATTTCGTTTGCAGATTTACATTCCTGTAAATCCTTGCAAAGGTCACTTTCTATGGATTTGCAGCGGGGTCTGAATGTCACAAAGTATTTGTTATTGCCATACAAATAGTTGCAGGCAACATCTTTATTTTTAATTCACTGGCTTACATTGTTGATTTTTATCTCGTCAGAATTACAGCAAGAATAAATTAATTTATGAGGTAAAAATAAAATGAACCTTATGTAAGTAGTTCTGCTACAAAATATTGCATATATATTTAACCGTGTCTTCACAGTTGTGTTACCTTGTGACAGTTTTGGAACTAAGAGCAGTGCAGGGTAAAGATGCCTTTAATTTTTAAAGGAAGTAGAATTAACCAAAGTATTTTTACTCTGGAATTTTTTGTAATACAAATATTTCAATAGTCTGCAGATCAAACCTGCTCATTTTACAAGAAATGTGTTATCAATTTGTATGACATTGACCTTCTGCAATTTTAAACTCTGAGATTTTAAAAAATAAGATGTGTGGTGCTCTGCATCAGCATTAGTAGTGACTTAAGTGTATTAAACACAGACAACCCAACTTCTCTGGTCCATTTTAATAATGTAACTTAGAGGGGGAGAATAACAGTGGTCATCCACATACAAAATTATGATAAATTGTTGCACAGATCTTTGTCATTAAAAAAAATTGAAACAACTACTTACTTATTAGTTAAAACAAAAGGAGAAGAGAACCAAAAATTTTTATGTAGCCTTCAACAATCTCCTAGATGTCATTTATAGTCATAGTATGAAATAATTTTAAAAGAACAGGTAATTAATTGTTTTTAGAGACTATGTTTCTATAGTTACATATTACTCATAGCATTCATGTAAAAGTTGACATCAACTTTATAATATAATTCAGAGGTAAAAAAAGCGCCACAAATTGAAAGTGACACTCTAGCTTATTGATTGATTTTTGTAGTGGGTCTCAAGAAGAACTTAGAAAGACCAAATGTTGTGAAATTCCAGTGGATAATGACATTTCCTTCTCTTGCTTAAAAATGGAAAAAGTATTTATGCTTCCCAGTGGCTTTACTTCAAAATGTGGAGGAAAGAGAGCGAGAGAGACAGAGAGAGAGAGAGAGTGTGAATACACATTTATATATATTTAGATAACTGATCCATAGGAAAAGAAAACCAATATGAAGTCACACATTTAGGTTGCATACTGATTCTGTGAACATAAGATGGTTAATGCAGTTACATGAATCTAGGTAAATGTAATTATCCCAAATTAACTTATCAGAAAATGGAGACAGAAAAATTATTTGAGGAAAAGATCACAAGAACAGGTAATAGAGGCAGTTCCCCTTGCTTTGCATATATTCCAAAATTTGTCTGTTAATAAGATGTTTTAAAAAATGTACTTTTTTTTTTTTCTTGCAGAGGGAGATTTAGGGTACAGTATTTAAGTTTTGATAAAGACCTCACTTATATCCAGTTTTTGCCTTCCAAACAGGCTTTTTATAAAGTTCTGAGTCAGAAGCTCCTTGCTCCCAGAGAGGTAGAGGTGTTTTTTGCTGCCTTCTTCAAGGGGTAGAGAGTAGAGGGTAACCATTGTTCTTTGATAAATACTGTAGCAAGTCTCACCTAAATCACATACCTTCTTTTCTTTTTACTTGGTTCTCTGTTTGAAAGAGTTGTAGTGCTGACATAATTTACAGACTGATAGTTCCAAAGACAGAGCTTTCTTGGGCTTATAATAAATTTGGCAATGGCAACACAGGTACTTCATACATTGCCCAGCTGTTCAGTATCAGAATAATTGTGGGCAAGAGGCTTGGGAAGTCTTTCTGTTTGATCAGACTCTTGAGATTATCAGCAGGAGTGCTTGTTTTGATGTGAACATCTGTGCCAGGCTAAGAAACACCAGCCTAAAGTTGCTGAGTGGCCATCAGATGGTAAAGATGGCTTTTATCCACTTTTGACCTTATCAAGATCAGCTTCTCCCAAGTGAAAGCTTTTACAGCTTTCTTCCAGTGTTTCAAAAAGTCTACTCTTTAATTCATTCATTCATAAAGGTTATCTATAATTTTTTAATTTACCATGCTCTCAGAGAGACTTTATTCCAGGTCATTAATTTTTTTTTCCTGAGTAACTGCAACACTCTTCCCTGCATACTCTCTAGTTCTTCTGAAATATTGCGTATAGTCTGTAAAGGATTTAAGACCTCCTAAGCCAAAACTTCCGTCCTGAGAAGAGAGGAATAATCCCTTCAAAATTTAAGCAATTTTAAGCACTTCAGTCTGACAGTGGTAAAAGCAGCAGCAGACATGTTAACAGCTTTGAAAATAGAGCTATTTTTTTCCAAAATTTATAGCTTGGGATTTTGAAATATATTGCCATTTTCCTCCCAGAAGCTTCACTGTCAGTTACTAAGTAAAACCATCATTAATCACGAGTAGCTATAGTCATGTGCTGATTGTAATTTGGTCACATTGAACAAAAGACGAATGATATAGAATACTATTAGCAATGATGGTTTTAATGTAGACATTTATCATTGATTCAGGTTCACTTGATATGACTTTGGGATAAAAACAGGGAAAAATTGCCTTGCTGTTGGAAATTTTATTGCTATTAAATCATAATTTTGGCAAAGATGTGCAAATAAAACTGGCAGAGCTTTCCTTTCCCATTTTTCCTCTCCTAAAAGACACAATTATAGAGGACTTAGAAGAATCCAGATGCAGTGCAATTAGAAAAGTGAATGCTGATTAGTTGTCATCTATCTAATATCTAATAATAGAAGCACAGTTTTTGGCAAGCTATCTATTTATAGGAGTCATTCATTTACCCAGCTCATCAGAATAGGTAAGATCCTATAGGAGAAGGATAGTTCTAGATGCAATTTTTGGAAAAGGCATATTTTTCCCCCCTTACCTCCTACAACTCTTTCAAGCAGCCCTTTATAACAGTGCTGGTGGCACTGAGACTGATGGCACACTGAAGAAAATCTTCATTATTTAACTTTGTTCTAAAATATGAGCCAGAAATACAAGGCAGTTTTAAGTTTGCTTTTCTTCTTTTTCTTACGCCACACAATGTGATTATATGCTTTTCTTGTAAAAAAATAATATATGCTTTGTGTGCTAAGCATAATTTCTTTTCTCTGAGGTAACTATATAGTTGCAAAACTGATAGAAGGAACATAGCATAGAAATGCATTTATAATTCAAAATTATCATGAAACCTTGAAGGTGATCTAGACCTACCTGATTTCACAACTAAACACAGTCTTGAGACTGAGTCCTAATTCTTCATCAAGAAAGAAATATACTATTTTACATATAAAAAGACAGAAAATGAAATGTGTGTCATTCTTGTTTTGGCTTTGAGTTTGAGGATGGAATCCAGGAGGTCCATCTGTGGTTGCAAGAGGGCCAGAATGTAATGGCCCTGAGTCAATGCAGGCAGGCAGGTGCACACTGGGAAGAAGAGGGAGCTGTAAAATACAAACATGAGGAATAAGTTTAGGAAATAGTTTAAGGGAGATTTAAAGCAGGTTGGGGATGGTGATGGAGTGAAGACAGAGATAAAGAAAGGTTCTTAGAAAGTTCGTAAATGTCACAGATCTGCAGGTCACAAATACCATATGGATTCAAATAATCACTTGCAACTAGTACAGGCCATGAAGGTGGGCATTTTATTTTCCACAGTTTTGTTTTGTTCTGTTCTGTGTTGTTTTATGCATAGCTGGATGTATCTGCAAATGCTGTGACCTGTGATTAAAGCCTTGTGGAGAGCAATCCATAGGCCAGCATGTGTGAAAGAAACTGTGGTGGTGTTTATTGAGAAGAAAACACTTCACTATTCCCTAGCAAAGTAGGAACTGAGGTCTCTGTAGTCTTTTTGGTTACTTGTTCTTTGAGAATTGTAACTCTTTTCCCTGTTTTTACAGGAAAGACTTTTTTTTACCCAATATTAGGAATTATTTTCTATTAAATTCTATTCCTATTTGGGAATAAAGATCTGTTTATTAGCCTAAATAAAATCTTGAGTACTACTTCCTAAGGTTGTGACCAGATAGTACTGTCATGTTTAAACAACATCAGTGCACTCCTTTGCTGTTTGATGTCTTACCACAGCCACACATTTACTGAACACTGAAGATGAACTTATCAAATAACCTAATCAAAACTTATTTGTCTGGTTTTAGTAGTTGGATTTCCCCCATTTCAATATAGACAATGCATACTTTTTGTTCTATTGATAAAATAGATGCATGTGGAATGCATTTCTACATTTTATAAAGAAAACTGCCTTGAAAGACATTAGTCCTGAGCACATTTTTAGCTTTGAGATCAGCTGTGCAATGCAATATGTGTAACATAAAATAATCTTTATGATTCCTCCTTGCTGGCACTGAAATGAATCTTCAGATCCCTTGTTTCCACTTCCCTGCAGGACTCCCTGAAGAGTACATGGAAAACAGTTCTGTATTGATGTGTAACAGAGTTCATGTAGAAGCTCCAGCTCACAGTGACATTGGTGAACTCCAGCAGTATAGCACACTGCACAGATTTGTACATAATGTATATAGAGTTTGAAGAATTTGGACCTTTTGTATACATCTTTCTAGGATGTCAAGCTGCCTTGCTGGGTGGCAAAAGGCATCTAGCTAGTGAGTGATGGCACAGGGAAGTGTATGTTTTTGATGTACGCTGTCTCTGATGACAAAATGGGGATCTGGTCCATTACAACTTTCAAAGTTGTGGGAAGTATCCTGTAAGCCCAACCAGGTCAAATGCAAAGATATCATCAATTCTCAAGTCTCTTCCAGAACTCTTAGAATTTCTAAAGCAACTAAAACCAACATCTATTATTTATATTCTATGAGGTAGGGGTAACAATTCCATTTTTGGGCAAACTGAATTCCATTTCAGTGGGCAACAATTCAATTTTTGTTGTAATGTCTGATATGCAAATGAAACAGAGGTCTCAAAAGGAAAACGTTTCACCAATCATCAAGTTACTTAAATTTATAATTCTCAAAATATGTGTTGCTTAGAAGAACTTGCATATTCTGCACGTGCTATTCTGAACTATGCTGTGTTTTTTCAGATCTGGATTTGTTGTTGTGTTGTGATTTGGGTTTTATTGTTGTTGATGTTTTGTTTTTGGCTTTGTTTTGTTGGGTTTTTATTGTTGTTGCTAGTTTGAGGTTTTTTAAATTGTTGTTGGTTTTTCTGTGTGTATGCAGGTGCACATAAATTGGGAAATATAATATTTTTCATATTCTTAATTGATCTGCCTGAGTTTTGTAGAGTAAGGCTGGGGTTGTTGTTGAGGAATGATGTTTCTTTATTTTTATCCCGGTGCCATGTAGTTCGAAGTGTAGTTATATATTTTTGCTCTTAAAAAATCATTTTAGAACTGAATTTTAAATTACTTTCCCACAACTATAATTTCTATTGCTGAAGTCCACAAGGAGGCCCTTGAATTTCCAGTGAACCACCGAGAGAATCCCACTGATCTTGCCAGACACTTTGGAGACAAAACATTCCCTCAAAAGCGCTAATACGCATCTAATTGGACCATGTCAAACCTGCCCACAGCATCCAGTTACCAGTTTTGCCCTGTGCTTTCTATCTGATAACAGGAGAGCCAGCAGCCAGTAACTGCACCAAGTAAAAATCCCTGAACAACCTCAAGGCTCTGATGATTTACTAAAACCTTTAACAACACAGTTTATGCTTCCGTATATTTTTTCTATCACTGCTGCAACTGTGATTTATATAAGGAGTGTCTGTGCCCACTTTGGAAATATAGTCTTATGTTGTGCAATCACTTCTGAGCTGTTCTGCACGCTGTGTACTTTGATGAATAATACTTCACACAGAGACATTCCCAGCAAGCACAGAGTTTGGGAGTCAGAGGGAAAACCCCACCCTGCCTAGCACTAAAATTGTTTCTGTTCGCTGGTGAAGGTGACCACCAATTTGTGTGTAGTGGCATTTTTTCACTGCACACTTCAGAAAGGCCTTGGTGGCTGTAGGCTACTGCGCTCTTGCCCTTTCAAACCCACAACAGAAGGATACATTGCTAGCACTCATATCTATAATACTAAAGTCCTATTTTACGTGCCAGTTTAAAATAACCCTTGGGATAACATGAGTGTATTTAAAGTCCCTGCAATGTGTTAAACTGAAAGAAGTTGGTGATGTGATTGACAATCTCTACTAATAGGCTTAACCTATGCCAACATTTCTGTTTGACCAGGCAGAATGCCTGCACTAAACTGATAGCTTGAAGGCCATGGAAAAGTTTGATTAACTTCCTACAGATATTTGATCACTGGCCATAGAGGCTAGGCCTCCATATACTAGGAGCTTTGTAGAAACTTCTTTTCTTCTTTTATTATCTTTGGAGGCTCCTTTTACATATAGAGCCTGAATAAAATAATCCCCGAAAAGATGCAACCTAACCCCTGTAATCTCCAGACTTGTCTAATCTTCAAAAAAATCTTGATAGTATTACCTCTTGTAATGACTCTTCATTTGAAGATGCCACTTATGTCTTCAACTCTTCCACACTCTTATTTTATGTTGAATTAGTCTGTTCCCTAAAACATTAACATTTATGGTTCACTCCTTCCTTCTTACCATCTCCAAATTAGCAGTGGTGGCTGATGATAGTAATAGTGGCATGTTGTTGTTATTGAAAAGAATTAATCTTTTGTTGTGATTTTCACCTTTTGGGTAAAATCTGAATCTCAGACCAAGAGTGAAAAAGCTTTTAATTTTCCTAGGCTTTGGGGGTTCTTTCATAATGACATATTGTCATATTGTTTTATGACAATTGTCATAAAAAGGTGATTAGATATTAAGCTATCACTGTGGAACTATGTGTAAGACACAAGAGAGATTTCCTAGTGGGGTGTTAAATTAAATACAACATCAAATGCTACTCTGTGTGGTATTTAAGGTTGGTCAGGAAAGAAGAATTCTGTTTTGGAAAATCATATAAAGATTTCTGGACTAGGTTTTGTCCCACACTGGAGAAATCTTAGATCTTTTAAATCTGGTGGAATGGGAACGTGAACCTGGATTTTCTATATCCCTGAGCTGTAAGAACCAGACTGTAAAATCAGCCTCCTAAAATATTAGGTTGGTGCTGCCTCATCTTATCTGAGAACTGACTGGCCAGTAGGTTCTCCTGGGAGGAGAGATGTCACCATACTCCAGTATTAGTCAGAGCTGGTGAGAGAAATCTCCTGCTTCAATTTTTCTGAGAAGCCAATTAGGAAGTGATTTAGTCTTTGACTCTTTTGCATTCTAGATGAGTGTTCTCATGGCATCTTTGTCTCCCATCAAAATCCTGAACAGTAGTCTTGGTTTAACTGCTGGTAAAAATCGTCTTTTCAATGATGGCAGCAAAGAATTAACACAATGACAGACAGCAAAAAGTCTGTTTCCACCATGATGGATGGAAATGTGGACCTATTAATATGTATTTTCCACCATGTCAAGGAAATCTTAGCCTCTTTTCTGTGTTCCTCCCCCTTGGCTTCCCCCATCCTTACAATGTGCAAGCTTCCACTGAAATTGCAGCTTCCTGAAAACCAGTGTGATTTTTGTGTGGGTGACAAAGTTTACATAGAGCTTTTTGAAAACAAATTCTTTGATAGAATTTGCTGCTGTGACTACAAGGTACATTAAACAATTTTTAAAATCCTTGAATCTAAACATGCTATTGGACAAAGTAGAGTAATTTAGAGTTATTTATTTCTGTCAGGACCAATTTTTCTGTGTTATCTTCTTTTAAAAAATACCTTCTTGATGTATATAATGCTGGATAAATGTCTTTCATTAATCAGAAATTTGTTTTGAGACATTCTAGAGGTGAGAAAACGACTGTAATAATATTAAATGCTTTTATACAATAGGAGCCCAAAAAAACTAGTCAAGAAAAACATATCATTATTTAGTTACAAGAGGGAAAAATCCAGTGAATTTGCTGTGTAATAGCTACAGATCATGTGTCTATTTTATTTTTATATCTCATGAGATTGGAAAATGGATCATTTGCGCTAAGTTATTTCATTTTCTCAATATATAAGAATATGTTAAAAGCTTCCAAATCCTGATTTGTGAACTATGAAGAAGCTACAAGAGAAATGCTTTCTCTAAAGGCCCTTGGATTAAGCAATTCTCAGTCTAAACATTCTTTGGCTCTTTGCCATTCACTGGCTTCATCAATCATTTGCACTTATATAGCACTTTGCAAACACTATTAAAATTATGTCTTGCCTCATTCCTGTGTGAAAGGTAAATATCATGCCATATTCATTAGAAAATGTGGATAGATTTATGTAGATACTAGAGAGAACACAGTTAACCAGTAAATTTTCCTATATATATTTGTGGTTTTCCCTCATTTTGTATTTTTGCAGAGAACAGGATTGTCATGTCATTTATTTAACAGATGTGTTTACCTCTACAGATTGAACCTGTTCTAAATTTGTAGCAATGTATATAACTGTACAGTCACAGCATGATGACTCCCAATTTATGTTGCTATAATCCATTTGAAATTATAAAGCCATGACAGGCCGTGTTCCTCAGTTTCTTCCTGGGACATAGTTAGCATTCCTGCAGTAACCTTCTAAAGTAACCTAATCACTCAAGGGTATTAAAGGAATGATATTACCCATTGAAAAATGAAACATGGGTGTTAGCAAAGGGTTCCTGGTTTGGAACATGTTGCTTGTTCTTATTGGCAATTTATACGCACTGTCAGAACTGCCCACTGTTAAGTTTTTTAAATTATATAACAGTCTTTGTAAGATATGCATAGAGAGAGTGGGAGAGTGCATGCTATAAACATGTATATGTGTATATGTAGTGGAACATCTGTTGTACATTCAGGTTTATGTTTTTCTTCATATACATTAAAAGACATTCCTACTCAGAGATTGCATTCTGGAATTAGTATGTCACAAAAAGCAAGACTTAGCTTTTTGAAGTTTATTCTTAAAACCTTATAAGAATTGATGAAGAAATATTCTTCTCCCTGCCACAGAAGTGCTATTTTCTGGGCCATGTTGAAAGGGGTGTGAGAGAGTTGTCAAAAGGAAAAGATGGGAACACACAATGTGGTTGCACTTCGTCTTCATCCCTGCATCCCATGCTGATCCCTGCCAAGACACTGGAGTAGGTTTTTCCCTCCTCTCCCTCCAACCCCATGTTCAGCCCTTGTTCCCTGCAGGCCTGTTGGTCCAGGTTGGTCCTGATGCTTCCGATGAAAAAGGGGAGGAAGCTTAGCCTAAGCAGCAGGGGAGATGAGTCAGTTACTTTGAGGCACAGGATAAACAAAGGCTTTACTTAAGAAGGCTTCCCAGTTTTTTACTTGGCAGCAACTTTCTCCCTTGGGAAAGCTGAACAGGCTCAGCCAAGACCACTCATCTCTAAGTTAAGAGTTTTTCTGTTGCTCTGGATTTGTCTCATATTCCAAGCATGTTTGCTGGACTACCTCTATTACCAAGAATTTAAAAGCATAAGTGCTATGAATGAGGAAATAAGACAAGAGAAAACATCTGATGCCAGACCAAAATACTTTTTTTATAGTTGTGACTGCTATGTTTGACCTGCTAAATTGAATGCTAAAATGGGGCCAGGTAGGTCAGAAGTCCTGTCTTGCATTTCTGGCTTCTGATTTAGAAGAAATAGTAGTAACCCTCTCAGTCAAATTCACAATAACAATGCCATTAAGTAGAGGATCAAGACCTCTTTTCTTTAGCCTGCCAGCAATTTGTCTTGGAATAAGTGCTAATTACTAGCCAGGATTTGAAAAGTGTTGCTTATGATTTTCCCCCCTTTGGCATTGAAAGTTTTTTTCCATCTTCTCCCCAGCAAGCTAACTCTTTGAGTAATATATACTTTTATTATTTGTATTAGTATTCATTTAGTAGCACTACTCTCTGCCTATGGCAGATTTTTTGATGTACGACAGTGTAGATATGTTATCTCAATTGCTATCTACAACACAATTAATTCTCAGACAGGATTGAAAGAGAGATCCATTTGGACCTAGTATCATTTAAGCTGAGTGCTATGATTGAGTTTTAGTGCTTGATTTATATAAAAATGTTATGAAATTATTATTAATTTCACTAAGGAAAAAAACATCTCTTTTCATGAGGAAAATCAAGATGTCTTATTTTCAAGTCCAGCATTTTATTTTTCAGTTCTACCAGCAAGGTCAAAAGTAGTTGATCATAGAGCTCTAACAGTGACTATTCTGATCTTCCTCTAAAATCTGAATTTTTTCATATTTCTTGCAATATAATAAACTCCATTCTTCTCAGCCATTAAGCCCTCTTTCACATTCCCAGCTGCAAAGAAGTTATTTATGATACACGCTATCATTCTTCATGCCCTACACATAAAGTGTTGGAAAATATTTTTTTTTCCTTTTGGTGTTTTATTTTTTAAGTCAGCCACCCAATCCACAGTGGTCTTACAGAATAGACAATAGAAATTCCACTATATTTATTTCCTGGGAGTTCCTTTCTCTTGTTCAAACACAAGACTAGGAAACATATACAGAAGTACAATATGACCTTCATGGGGTTTTTTTGTGTTTTTTTTTTTTTTTAAAGCATTTAAAAAATAATATCCCCTCCACAGTTTTGCAGTACTTCAGGGAACATTTTGATCTCTTTGGGAAGAAAACAATGCCATTGAGGTTGTGTCATCTGTGTTACAAGGGATGGGTAGATGAGATAGGCCTGAAGTAAACTCAGATGAAAGGAAAATGCAAGCTGAACAAAACACCTAACTCCTCCATGAAAAAGGAACTACTTTCCCAGTTCTTATGTGGATAATGACAATTGGCATCTGCCAATCAATTCTTTCATATCTCAAACAGGCAGGTTTCTTGAGATGAAACTGCAAACAAAAGGGGAAGTTTTGATCAAGTGTGAAGCACATGAAGGAGAGGTAGAAGTCTTGTGGAAGGGTGCAGGTGCAGCTGTGGAGGCAGGGAAGTCCCTCTCCACCCAGTATTGGTGAAGTAAGGGCAGAAAGTATGAAGCCACAAACTTCATGAGTTCAGCTGCCTTCCTGATCCAGCCAGCAAAATCTGTTATTCCACCTGTTAGAATCTGTGGTTAAACACAGTATCAATTACCCCACGAGTAATTATGTTACATATGAAAAAAAAATTGTATCAAAATTGATTTTGCATCTATTTAGTGTATAGATCGTACATATTATGAAAGTAAATGAGGAAGTACAAGAAGGGGATGGTTCTAAAAGTGAATACAGAAAGGCAGGAGAACTTGCCTGTATGTGTGGGTCAGTTATTCTGCCAGAAGTCCAATGAAATATGCTTTTATCTTTGATAAGGTATTTTATAGCTTCTCCTTGCATGTATTTCTGATAATACTTTCTTATATATTCTTTCTCACACCACTTTCATTATTTTCCTCTCACTTTATTGACATGTGTAACATGCATTATTGCTTTGTCATGCATTAGCCACAGAATCACAATTGGACTTACAGCTGTTTAGTCCATGGATAAATTTGACTCAGCTGGATGTGGATAAGCTAGGAGTGAAGTTATTTTGAATAGGTGTGATACAGTACATTTGATCTTAAAACTGGCTATTAACTAAAAAGAATAATATTCTCCAAACGCATGATTAGAACTTGAGGACTACATTTGAAAAGATGAGGGGGGGGAAGTTGCATGAATAAATTTTATAATTGGCAAGAGGATTTCAGTATTTATCTCCCCAACAGATTTAAATAGCAATATTAATTAAAAAACCCACATTCACTAATTGCATCAAAATTGTAAAGAATAAGTTTTCAAAATTATCCTTTCCTCTGCTTTCAGATTTGGATTGATTTTAGATTGTGGGTCATGTGCAGTATTCTCCAAATTCAAACAGCAAACTATCATATATTTCTTCTATTTCATGACAATTGATAACTTTTAAATGGCTATGTAGCTTTGGAACAGATCTGTTCCAAAATAACAGAATCTGCTTAATTCTCATGATATTACTTAGGCCCTGATCTTGCAATCACATTTGCACAGATGGACTCCTGTATCCAGACCGAGCCCACATATGCCAAAGAGGCTCCAGACAATGAAGGCATTGGCTCATGGAAATCCAATTGCAAGATCAAGACCCTAATTCCCTTTAGTTTTGTCTCTTCCTAATGAGAGCTGTCAATTACATATAGTAATTAGGTGGGCAATGGATGTTAATAGGACGAGATTTTAAATATGCTACTTCCAAATTATATGAATAAATCATACAAATTTCTTTGCCTGTCTTTTACCATATGTCCTCCTTTAAATCTATATAATTTGTTTTATCTTTGTTAAAAAAAAGCACATAATATAGAGGCACCACAGCTGACTTTGAAGAACTTTAAAGGTGAGGTGAAACTTTTCAATAACAGTCACAAAAGAGAAATGTTAGAAAACAATGGAATTGTCTGATTTGAAAATAAAGTTATGGATTTACTAGTAGGGATGCTTCATTTCGTTATTTCTTTTTTATGTTAGTACTCGCTTATGAAATAAAAGTTTCTACAATAAATGACTTTTAATTTGCACATCAGAGGGAATGAGATTGCAATGCTTATTTTGGTTATAAGGACATGATTCACCCCTATATTCCTTATGCTTAAAGTTGGTGTCATTTATTAACATCAGCAGAAATCTGATGGGATATCTTTCATTTCCTCATAAGACACATATAATGCAAACAGTTGTCAGGAAAATCCAGATTTTAATCCATTTTCCTGAATTTAATGCAACCTTATGCAAATGACATATTATAATATGCACAGTTAGTATGCTAGGCACTGGATGTCTACTGTGGAGAAAACAAGCTTAAGTTAAGCAGATATGCCTTCACACTGCAGAATGCTCAGCTGCCAGATTGGGTCAGTGCTAGAAAATTACAGGTTCCAGTATTTTAAATAGAGTCTTTGCAGAGGGCACCATTAAATAACTGCACAGATCTGTTCATTTCTCCAAGCAGAGGCAATAATTGGTAACTCTTGTTATTCCCTACAAACACTGTGTTCCTCCAAGAATAGCCCAGTGTGATTAGCTCTCAGTAGATCGGCTGTTCCTCCATGAGCTCTCCAAGTGGCTTTTCCTCTATGCGCATTTGCAGATAAAGCCCCTGTAACTGAGCACAGCTGATGAGTCATCTCGCTGAGTTCTGTACATCTGTTCCAAAACAGTTCATTGTTTTCTCGAAAAAAGAACAAACTTCTATTTTTAAGAAAGTCTAGGTTCACAACATTGTTATTAAGGGAAAGCTCAGGCAGACGTCTTATAATCTTAGCCTGTGACATGAAGAGCACTCCTGCTGCAGCCCAATAGTAATACTTAGTCTAAAAATGCTTTTTTTGACATTGTTTTTCTATCTGTTGGCTTTTCTCTCTCTTACCTAAATGCAGAATTCAAACTGTGCTTTCCTTCCTAAATCACATTTTATTTCTAGGGATTAGGGGTGATTCAAAAGCAGTTGAAAGCAGAATGCAGCCGGAGTGATCATCTAGTTCGTGTACAATAAGGACTCTTAGCACTTCTGCCCATTCCTGGTCTTTTGAATCGCAATATTTCAGCAGGCTATTTAGCTTACACTTCTTCAAATAACCATAGATATACACACCTAAAAGATCAAGAGTTTAAGCTTTCATTTAAATATAGACAGTTGGGTATTTCTGCACTATTGAGGAGTCACAAAGGATGATAAAAATGTATACTTGAGCTAAATCATGTACTGTGTCTTAAAATTATTAATTAGAATGGATAAATTTAGACATGGCTACTGGTGTACTATAACACAATACTTAAACTTGAAGCTCTGTTGGCTAAAACTTAAATGTTTCCAGCTTGTTTAATATTGACTTAGCAATCATCAGAAGAACTTTACTGCTTATAAATGAAATCATTGGTTTGAATATTTGTTTAACTCTTAGACACTAATGTCAACTTTACGATTGCTAACTCAGTAGTTGGGTAGGACCAAAATCTGGGAATGGAGGAAATAAAGCTCATCAGTCAGAAAAACTGGAGTGTAATTGATTCTGCCTTTGAGCTGGGAAATAGAGTTCTTGACTTCAAAAAGTTCTTTGTACTGCTCTGCAAAGATCAGACTCTCAAACGCTAAACCTTAACACTTTTGCAAGCAGTAGGATTTTAATTTTCACAGTGAATGTATTATGAATTTATGAGGTTTTTAGGACACTAACTGGGGCAAACTAGCTTGGTAAAATGATATAAGTGAGCATACAGACAGAAGTGTTGGTAGTTAACAGCATTCTTTGGAATACTAATTAAAAAGCCCACAGCTGTAGATGTTTTTCTAAGAGATCAAACCAGGTGAAAGGGAAATGATAATGGTGGAAACGAGAAGTGGTCTGAAGAGTTGAATGGGGGTCAATATCTAAACAGGGCCTACAAAAAAGCTGAAGAGTGACTTTTTACAAGGGTTAGTAGTTATAGACCAAGGGCTAACAGCTTTAAACTGAAAGAGGGTAAGTATTTGGAAATTAGGAAAAAAATCTTTACTGTGATAGACTGCAGGTTGCCCAGAAAAGTTGTGGATACTTCATCCTTGGGAATGTTCGAGGCCAGGTTGGATGGGGCTTTGAGCAATGTGGTCTAGGGGAAGGTGTCCCTGACCACGACAGGGTGTTGGAAATAGATGATCATTAAGGTCCCTTCCAGCCCAAACCATTGTATGAATCTGTGTTTGCATGTCTTGAAGGGAGATGTTAATTGTTTTCAACATGGAGTTATAGCCATAGTGAGGAGGGGACTCTTATTCCTCCTGTTTGAAGCTTAAAGTAGAAAATAATATTTTGTTTGCAATACTGCAAGAATCAGAATATTTCTCTTTGAAAATGTCCCTTGGGCTTTCAATTATGCCTTTGTTCTGCTGCATTTAGGCACCAGTAAAGCAAGAGTCCATAAGATTTCACAGGAAGAATGGTGAACACCATCTGCCTCTTCACATTCAGTTTCTTTCAAGGCAAGGATGTAATAAAATCTCATAAACAGAACAATTACCAAATAAAAGCTGACCTTTTAAAACCCACTGTCCATACAGGGAGGACATTGAGCGTTCTTCCAGTGTTCTTACAACTGGAAAACAACATGCTTAATTTTATTCCTGGATGAATGTCCTTGTGTTGACATTGTCCTTTACCTTAAATAGCTGTCCATCTTGATACAGTTATGCATCGTAGTCATGGCCCTGTTCAGTATTTACTTCATTCAGATAGAGAGCTCAAGCTTTTAAACATTATTTAATTTTCTTCTCATAAAATTAATCTTCTTTTTTCTTCTGAAATCAGAACATGCTACTCCAGCTGGTGTCTTTGCAATACCTCTCACACAGCATTCAGTGATTTCCCAGGCTCCTTGTATACTGAAAATGGTAAATGTGGTGTTCATGTTGCTGTTGTTAAAAGTGAGAATGCAAGGTTGTTTGTTTCAGAAAGTATCTCCAGGTTTTGTTTTTCCATTATAAAATCTTCAGCAGTTAGGTAATGTTTGAGATGCAGCACCTTGGTCAGCTTGGCACTCCCACAGCTTTGCACAGCTGAGGGAAACAGACTGAAGTAGAAGTAAAAAAATGAGATGTTATTTGTGCCTTTCTGTCGGTAAACAGGTCTTGAACCTTGGAATTTTTCCCCTTCCTGGATTGTCTTTCACCCTTCACAGTCTAGACTTATTAACTTTGCACACTGCAAAGTTTGTATTGTTAATCTGTGTAATCTTAGGGAAAAACACATGTTGACAGGTAGAGAAACTATTAAGCCCAGCTGGCCAAGTATCCATTTATTTCATTAAAGTTTCAAAGGAAAGCAAGCATTACATGGTAGTGCTCTGTGTGCAGCTACATGTATGTGGCACACATACATATCAAAGCTGTGTGCACACTTGTTTTTCACACCTACAGAACAACTTTTGCGTTAGTTTCCTGATTCTAAACAAAGGATAAAGTTTACAGATTATGAAGTTCCTGTAGGATTTTGGGTAAGTAGGTAAGGGGCTTAAAGGTAGGTATCAATTCCCTCCCAGCTACGGAAAAAACTGCACTGTGAATTCAGCCTTTATGAGACACCAAAGACCCCATGCTCTGGAGAAATACTTTATGAATGCTCAACCTTGGAAAACTTCCAGTAATAGGTTTTATCTTAGGTTCTGATGTTCATAAGAAAATTAGTTTCCTTTGTCTTGGAGCTCAGGGACCCACTGTGTAAACTGTGTTAGAAATAAGCAAAACTACAAGTCTTAAGTATTTGACTTAAGTATTCTGCTCTCACATCATCTACATATGTCTCTCTTGAGTTCTTTGAAACTCTTGCTATTTGTTAGTCTGAGTGATCAATCACAATGTAGCTAATGCTTATATAAAATCACAACTTCCACATCTGGCTGCTTGCCTTTGCACCTGATGATTTCTCTGGAGAAACTGTATAAATTAAAGACAGAAAATAAAGGGTATTGTAGAAGTAAAGGCATTGCAAATAAAATACTTATAGTTCAGAGAAGAAAAATGTATGGTCTTTACTCTTGGGGTTTAGCTGAGGATTTATTTAAGGAGCCAGAAGAGAGCTGACAATAGCGTAAAAGGAACAATAAAAAAAGAATCACAATTGTACAGTATGAACAGAGAAGTAAAAATGAATAAAACTCTAAGTCAAACCTGTGAGTTTTTGTAGCTCAGGAGAATGCTGTGGCTGTATCCGTTCCCCCAGGCTTGGTCATTAGCAAACTTTTTACTAGTGAAAACTGTGCAAGATTGTATTGTGGCTATGGTAACGTGCAAGGCACAGAACAAGGGAAGGAAGGCTTTAGATCAGCTAGAAAGCACATGGTGCTCTGTGTGCTAGTAATTTTTTACAAATATCTGAACTGTCATTAATGAAAACTTGCTTCTGTCAGAGAATTTCTGTATCTCTGACTTCTCTGACCACTTTTTGTGCTTTTCTTAGGGAAAGGAAAGATCAAATAAACAAACAGCTCTATCTATGAAATTTTATTTGCACTGATGTTAATTGGGCAGGGATTTGGGGTTTTGCTCACCGGTTGTAACTCTTGCTGTCTCGTGGCTTTGCTTTTCTTATTTCTCTTATTAAGCTCTTTTTTTTTTTACTGGAACCCAGAATCTGGGAATGCTGAACTGCCTGTTATGGCTGAGTTGTATAAAATGAACTGAGAACTGACCTTTCAATGCTTCCTATGGAATTAAAAGCTATTGTAGAAGAATATTTATATTCTTTTTTCCTAGTACCTGTACCCATCCTGTGGAAGTCTTCCTCTGCAAACATACTATTCCATAAAATCTCTCTCTCTTCCACCTCTCTGTGGCCCCTATCCCATGTGTATTTATATATTTTTGCTAAAATCTTCATCAAATGTAGAAGCATCCCGGAATGAGAAGAAAAACAAGGAATATGATGGACATTTTAACAGACAATTTTTTATTTATTTAGAGATAAATTATCCTTTTATTACCTTCTCAAGAATGCTTCTTGGTCCCAAAAGGAAACTGGAACAGAATATCACTTATAGTCTTTTGCCTGATTTATTTTTTGTTGTTGAATATGGAATGATTTGCTATGGTGCTAGTGAAATATTTTTAGCAGGAATTGTACTCCCAGTTGCAGGAATGAAGCAGGGAGACAAGTTCCCTATTTTGCACTGTCTTGTCCTCATCTGAGGAGTAGAGTCACCTATTCCTGTAAAGCAGTGTCAAGTCTAAAAATAGACAGGACTAGGAAGCAAAATAAAGCTTTGCTTCCTGCATTCATGCATCAGTGAACCTGTGCATGGCCCATATTTGTTTATTAAATAGCCTTACCTTTACATGATTAGTTTCTGTTCTTTTATCTGCAATAATGTTATTTTTATTTTATTAATCAAATCAGCAGACAGCAGTTCAAGATGACAGAAAATTGGCTTTTAAAAAAGTTGTTCTTCCCCCTCTCAGTTTTGAAGAACTTGTCTTCAAAACTGAGCCCTCCCTGTCATATTCAGGATAACACTATTGTGTCCTTTGTCTGAGATTCTGATAAGCGTTTGTTGCCTGCTTGAACACAAAGACAGAACTCTTCTACAGCCCCAATGGCATTCTGATATCTATTTTTTGTGATGTCTTTGATTTCCGTGTGAATCTGAGCTTGTGATGAGCTATGTGCCTTTTCACGGCCTATGCCCAACCCATGGGAATATGACATTGGACACCCGTGTGATACCAAGACTCAGTAACTTCAATATATTTCTGCTGCTGCTTCAATCCCATTTGTCCAATCAGTACCAGTAAAGCATAAATTGTGAAAAATCCAGTTGTTAAAGTGGTACTGACTATCAACATGAGTTTTATGCTCAAACCTCAACCTTTATAAATATTCCCGGGTATATTAGTTAGATGGACACTACTGTTACAATTTATTGGAAACAGTTTGTATAGACACAGAGGTTTACAACTCCTTTCTACTGGAAGAGTTGCTGACAGGAAGATTGAGCTTTTTGAGGGAAAACAATATTGGGATTTGTTCAGCTTCCAACTGGAGAAGGTCTTTTTGCACACAGGATTCATTCCAGAGAGGTCTACACAAACAGCAGCCCTGTTTGGAAATCTGTCAATGCACAGGCATTTATAGAAATGCCTGGTTTCCCTTACAGACTGTGACTGGAGTGGAACAGAGTAACTAATCCATCAATTCAGTTTGAGCTTTGACGTTGGGCACCATTATCAGGCTCCATGGAAAATATGTCTTCAGCTATGGGAAGGAAATGAATACTCTTAATACCTTCTTGGATGTGGAAAGTATAGTAAAAATCTGAGGTTTGGACAAAGTATTTTCCATCAGAAAGCTGAGCCTTGAGAGAAGCAGGAGCTCTCAGATCTACCAAATCCTGTTGTTATTACTGAATATGCACACATGTGCATGCACATGTACACAGATCTTGTAGGCAGTGGATACCCTAAGCTTTTATAAATCAAGACTTCTGAGCTATCAGCTAGCTGTGACCTCGTGTTTTGCTGGGGGTTTGACAATGAGGAGAAAAACATCTGACATATCTGATTAGAAACTTGCTGTAGATTGCAAAGTTAGTTTTGATTATTCCTTCTAAAAAATATTGCTTCACAAGGCAGTCTTCCTCTAACACTTAAACTTTTATGGGGTAAAATATTCTTACTCTGAGATTACCTATCAAAGACTCCTTGAGAATTTTGTTATTGAAAGTGCACAGAATTTATGCTTATATAACTCAGTAATTGCAAGTACCTGAATGACCTGGAAGACTGTGCCTCATTTTAGGAAGAAATTTAACCTCAAGATGTTCCAACTTGCCCAGATTCCCAGATTTAAAGAATTCCAATGCTTTAGAGCTTGCACATTGATTATAACTGTGATTTATTTTTACTTGTTTGACAATTCATGTAGGGACGAGTAAAATAAGGTATTTGTCCTTCCAGATGTCCTATTCTGCCCCAGATCAGGTTGCTTCAAATGCCACATCTGCTCACTCCTCTCCCAGCAGCAGTTCCTGCCCCAGACTCCTGAGGTCTCCCTTGCTCCCTGTCCTGGCCTCCCTTCAGACCCTGCCCCAGGCCCTTCCTGTCAAGGTGGTTTACACAAGTCTGTCCTACCATCTCCTGGGGTGTATTTTTCATTCAGCAGGATAGGTGAAACAAGCCCATGGTGGGGAAGGAAAGTGCAGCCTGCCTGCCTGTGGTGCCTCCTTGTCTCCCCAGCCAGAGCCGCAGGTGCCAGTGGAGGGGTGAGGAAAGAGGTTTGCTTCTCATTTGGAGCGAACTCTCAGTCACTGGAGGGAGGGGTTTCCATCCAGCATACCAGAGCTGCTTATTCCTCCAGGAGACAAGGTTTAGCTTCCACCAAACTCTTTTTCTATTCCCACATGACTCCTAAAAAGTTAATAGTGGGCAGCCTTTTAAGTGAAGGATTTAGGTGTTTTGGAAAATGTTATATTAATATTTCTCAGCTCAAATAAGGAGTTATTTGTGTTGAATATTTCCCTTTTCCCAAGGCTTGGGAAAGGTTTTGAATTGACAGCCTTTTACTAACCTAATAATGCCATCTCCACAGATAGACAGATTTGTCAACTCAAATCCTGTGGAGAGTGAAGGGATGATAGTAAGAGTGAGGCAGTGGGTGTGGTTATCCTGGAAGCCAAAAGTAGAGCAGGCATGTCTCCTCCCAGCAAGCATATCCATGCAGAGAGCAGGTCCAAGGAGATTCCTGTCCTGCCTTTGCTGCTGTGCTGTGCACTCACACCCTGCTTTATCACCAGTGAGTCACAATGCTTCATTAAAGTCAACAAGATGTGCAAGAGTTTTCTTTTTTTTTTTTTAAGATGTGCGTAAACCTGGCAATAACATTACTGCTGATATTGAGACTGAAATAGTCAGTCTTGCAACAATCAAACGTGGATTAACTATACTTAGCTCTGCAGGAACATTTAGATCTTCAGATCAAAATGAGCTACCTGAGAATAAATCTGTTGTAACTTTTATTTTGATCCCAGAAATATCTTGGAATGAATGGGAAGCTTATTCTTCTTTCTGCATAGTACAGAATAATTGATTTTTCTATGGGTGATAATTGAAAGGGTGTTAGCCATAGTCTTAAAGGTCACAGACCAAAATTAATATCTTAGAGAAAATCAAGCTGATGTTCCATGAGTTCATTCCTTTCTACTTTAAAGTCTATCTTTAATAGCATATGATGTTCCCTAACATTTAGCAGGTACATGTTTTGATTCCATTTATTCAGGTTTATAGTTAAACATATCCATTTACACATACTGCTTTAAACACAGCAGGATGGAAGCACTATTCATTTTATCCATCTTTAGTTTTTTGCATTTATTTTCATCCTTTCCCACTGTGCTAAGATCCTCAGAAACATTAACATTTTTGATGCTGTGATGTAAATTAATCACCTCAACGTCCTGTTGTAAGTCAGTATTTCTCTCCCCATCTCCACAGTACCTTGGCTTCCTCCCCACCCTATTAGCTTAACTCACACCCCCAGCATTGCATAGATTTTATCAGTGGTGTTTAAATACACTACTGTTACTGAGGGGTTAAGCAGGTAGGATGATTGCACTAATAAAAATTGATAAGTAGTCAGGTTATCCTTCCTAATTTATTGCCATGGCAACAGACAGCACATGTGGCTTGTTGCTGAAGAACAGAATGCTAATAATCAAATGTGTCTTACCCAAATGAATATATAACACAGCTTACTAATACAGTGCCTTGACATTGTATACATTACTGAACAACAGCATGCATTAATTCTGCATCTAAGCCCCTTGATGCATATGCTCTGGAGAACAGGAAAAATGAAAAAGCACGTCTGCTACATCAAAGCTGTTCATTAAAATAATGTATTTTAAATAGTATATACAGTGAAAGATCCAATTCTCCAACACTTATCTTGTTTATTTCAGTATGTGGTTGGTATACTAGGAAAATGAAGTAATGCATAGTCATTGTGAGATGGCATAAAAATAACCAACACAGCATAGGAGTTCAATTAAGCAATAATCTCAGGGAAAAATGGTCATTACTAGCAGTTAATGCTTGGTTTGTTAGTTAATGGCCCAAGGCAAAGCTGAAAGCAGTTAAGCCTCTAACAAACTGGTTGTGAATTATGGCAACAGTGGTTTTGCTGGGGATTTTTCCCCCATTATCATAGTTTATGATAGAATAATGTATTTTTAAAGACAGTAGTTTTTACACAGGATGTTAACTGGAAATTTGGTGTTTCAAGGAAATAAAAAAATTTCTACCCAAAATGAATGAAACCATGAACTTTAGATACATGTGTAATATATATTTTATACATATATATCCTACATGTATTAAATATAAAAACTATGCTATACACACATGTAATATATTACAGATTATGTATGAGTGTAATTGTCAATTTGAAAATTTCTGTATCATTGAAAATCCACAGAGTTTATCTGTGTGTACATACACATATATACATAGGCCCATATATGTATGGGTGTCCTCTGTGTTTACTTTGTACACACACAGAGAAACACACAACCTTAGCCTTTTTACCAATGTCCCTCTATATACATCAGTCAACTGATAAGGAGAAGAAAGAACACAAGAAATACTTTCAAAGTTGGCAAATCAGGTCATCCCACTCATCCCAGTGTTCTACAAACATAAAGCCTCTGGTTCACCTGAAGTCATCAATACCATCATTGCATCATAACCTGACATCTTGTACCATACTCTTTTGCTTTGCACATAATATTAGAATTAATTTCTTTACAAAGTCTTCCTTTCTCTTAAAAGCCTCAAGATTTGCTGTAACTAGAACAAGCTATGGACTCAGGAGGCTTGAAACAGTTATGCTGAGGAATATTATATTGTGTCTATTTTAATCTAAAGCTTTGTTATGTTGAAATGGATATTTTGCTCATGGAAATTTTTGGGATGCAAGTGCAGTCTACCTCTAGAAAGCAAAAGGTTGATGGGGTTTTCATCAACTTCCTGGAGATTTAAAAGTATCTTGATAAACTGAAATAGTTGGTGAAAATTGCCAGGATGTTACAGTAAAATAGCTTTACAGTGAATCTGAGGTGAGGCAATTTCAGATAAGACGGGAAACCATAAAACTGCCGTGAACATAAAGCAAACTGTATTTACAGTATGAGTACTATATATTCATTCTGAAAATTTTCATGATTACTGTATAGCGTTAGATCATTTATTTAGATGCTGGTGTAGGTAGGGTGCCAATTCTAGGAATGCTGAATTTAGACTAAATTGCATTCTGGTGCCAGCTATTTTTGTACCTGTAAAATAATTTTAAGTTGGATATGAAAAAAAAAAAAGAAAAGAAAAAAGAAGACCTTCTTCCCAGGATTTCCCAAGAGTGAAAGTTTCCCATAAGATCCTCAAAGGATGGAATTTTATATAGGAACTTCAATTTTTTTGCTTTTGAAAACTGTTCTTAAACATGTATAAATATATGTAAAAAAAGTTTTTAATTTTTTGACAAAGGTCAAGAACTGAACAGGCAATCTTCAAATATGTATACATTGTCTCAGCTTTGCCTTGTTCCAATTTTTTTTCCGAAGGACTCTCAGCACTGTGCAATAAAATAAAAGAACCACCACACTACATAGTCTCTTTGTAGACTAGGCTCATTTCTGAACACTGGCAATGTTTTTCCTTCTGCTGTCCAGCAGAGTTTTCAACTACTGCTTTAGGATACTTTTCTTCCTTTCTTATCAGGCACTTGAGACTCACCAGTGAGAGCTGCTTCTCTGAACAGGTGTTACTGGGATTGCAAAGGAAGTTGCTATTGTGGGGGATCTCTTTCAAGTCTGCAAAACAAGTAATTGAACTATGAGACAGTGGGAGGGTGGTGGAGGTGGGAGGAAAGACTCCTTTTTTTTTAGGCTACTGAATACTGTTATAAATACTTGTAGCAAGGAAAGAATTCAAAGTTCTTCACAGATACCAAACAAGTTTTATGGATCAATTTCAATCTGATGTACCATGAAGAAAAAGGCAGGACCACTGGGCTGAATCACAGAGCCAGGTAGGCACACTTAAAGGATTGGATCAAGAAAAGACTATTTCTAACATTTCCTATAAGAACAAACTGCAGCACTACGTGTTCATGTTCCATGAGGCTTTACATTGGGCTCAAAATGTCAGAAACTACAGTAGTTTAACTACTAGAAAATGTTAGAAGAAATATTGCCTGCAGAGCCCGGAGTCCTATTATCTTTGACAACTATCTGTACCAAAATAGCTCTTCCCCCAGTGGCAGTCTAGCTCTTCATCTATTTAAAATTATTGAGGTTAGGTCTAACCCACTGATAATATTTCTATCCTTTTTTCTTTGTCCTTTTAGAAGACCATTACAAATTCTAGTATCATCACTGAACACAGGTTTGGTTTTAGCATCTATGGACAAAAAGGACAGAAAATATTTAGTAGTGACATGACAGATGACTCTGTCACTCCAAAAAGAGCAGCGCCTTCCTCAGTAGTACATCCTAGGGAAGATCTCCATCCATTTTAACAGTGATGTTGATGTAGGAAATCAATAATGTGAAATGTACAGATTAAGATGTCTTTACTTACAGTTTTCTGACATTGGGCTTCCAAATCATCACCGTAAAGAGCTGCAATTATAAAATGGCTGTTAGCTACCTCAGGGCTGTCTGTATCAACAGGACAGTGTGAGACTGGAATGTTTTACCAGCTGTTAGTAAGTTTTATAAATCACCTGAAAAACCTTTCCTCAAAAATCCTTGGATGATATTGCCCTTTCTCAGAAAATGGATAGTGGATGAAAGAAATTTAGATTATGCAGACTGAACTGCACCAAGTCTAAAGTGAACTTTGTAGATAAGTGGACACTTAACACCACCTAAGTGACTTCTGGAGTTAGGAACTCTGAGTCAGTGCTGTATTCTGTTTTCAGTATTACTTAGATATCAAGGGCTAAATCCATGAGGGATGGAGGTATTACAAGGATGAGTACCTAAAATAGCACCCAACTCTGCAAGTTCTCCACACTGTGGGAATGCAGAAAGCCAAATAAATAAAATGACCACTGCTGAAGTCATCCAGCAGGAAATAAGAACTTGGGGCATTGAAATAAGTTCTATATCAGACTGCAGATGGAAAAGGGATCCTCCAACTGTAAATTAGTGTCTGGAACCTCCCCTGATATAAGGAAAGTAAGCTAGATCAGTCAGAGATTTTTTTAATGTAAAACAACATGTAAGAAAATCTAACACTGTTAAGAGTGTTCTTGTAAGATGTTGAAAGATGCATGTTTAGACACCTCTGTGAAACTGATTTCTTTACCTGTGAGGCTGAATGGTCATATTATTGGTTTCATTATAATGTCTGCTAGATGTCAGATCTCAGGGGTTAAACTAGTATAAACAAAACCTTTCACTATCCAGATGAATACTCTAACCACTGAATTATTTACTAAGAGCAGACAGTGGGTTTCATAATTGTCTTAATTCTCCTCTGAGTAAGGCTCAAAACCTCAAAAACAACGACTAGTTCTGACTTTCCTGTAAAAATGGAAGTGAAAGACATCTGGGTAACAACATGCACAGAAACTTGGATTCCAAAGACCTTTATGGACTTGGACACCTAGTGTATCATTTTGAAAACTAAGGCCTTTTCTGTATACAGCCCCAGGGCCTTGCTGTACAAAGATAAAATAAAAAGGCAGCCCTATACCCTGGCTTGAAACATGTGGTGCTCTATATAGTTCTACTTTTCTGTGTATAAAGTGATAGCTAGAAATATTTTTTTGACAATATTAAAGCACTAATTAGATACATCTCATTTTCAGACACACTGAGCAATTACACAAAAAACATAAAGTCACTGAACAATGAGTGCACAGGATCACTGAAAAATCACTCCCTTAGTGTTTGCAAAGCATTTTCATGGCTAAGGATGCTGTATAAGTGTTCAGTATTATTAGTGCTATGTGTAGATTATGTTGCCTCAGTTGTTTCAGATCATGTCTAATCAGGATTTTTCAAATAATTCTCCTCTGTTTCTGGAGAGGAAATCCAAAAGTCTTCTGCACATCTGAAAGTATTTTGTGTCAGAGTTTGAGAGAAGCTAGAGTTAGACATGAGGACAGGGTGGGGAGGGGGGAGTTGTCAGGAGACACCAGCCTTAGGCAGTGAACTATTTGTTCAAACAACAGTGAGAAATAGGAGCGGAGAGTGAGAGTCATATATACAGAAAGTATCAAAATAGGGGCAAGAGACAGAAACAGAGACAGAAACATGATTCTGTAAATGAGCAGGGATGGGTAATAAAAGGGAAGCTGAGGAAACAGAATAGTGGAGGATGGGAGGGAAATAGGGCCTTTCAATGGGGAGCAGGGTAGGTGCTGAGGAGAAATGAAGCAATCAGAAATCATTACAGAACTGACTGCATGATCTTAATTTTGCCCTCTTGTACATGCACACCACAAATCTATCTTTCATTATGTAATCTCATGCTATTTTTTCCCCAGGATGGGCTGTGTCTCGGGAATGGCTCAGAGCTGTGCAGCAGAGGAGACAGCTGCTGTGCAGCCTGGGCTGCAGGGAGACACACCGTTCTTGGGAGTGGGGCTGCACACAGAGCTGCTCCTCAGCTACCAAAGTCTCTCTCAAAAGAAATAAAAAAACATCTTTTAAACATAATCCCGACTGTCTCATTCAATGAGAATTTCAGACTAAAACCTATACATGCTCTCTCAGAATACCCTTCTTGGTGATATAAGAGCTATGGGGCCTTGGGCTTCTTGATAGAGTAAAAAGCATTTTAATCCCAAAATGCTCTGAAATTCACAGATCAGGGAAATTCAGGGACTGATACTCAGAGCTGGGTTTCAGTATAGTTCAGAGTGCAACAACATGACACCCAATGTCACACATCAGCAGAAGAGGATAGGACTGAATATTGAATAGCTATCCAGTCAGGATATATGATCTCCATATACCATACGAAGATGTTGTCAGATTTATTTTAGGTGCTTTATAAAATATAGATAAACAGTGATTCTGGGTAGACCTTGGACAAGTGGGGAGAGAAATGCAATGAGACTTTTCCCTTCTCATGTAGCCCTGCTTTGTATGGTGATGGTTTTTTGCCTCAAGGTTTTTCGTAATCATCCTAATTTCCTATTCTCAGTTCACATGCCTTTCTGTCTTATTCAGATCCCTCTTTTTCCACATTATAGTAGAGAACTTCCAACTTTCTTCCCATTGCCCAGGAGCTGCAGGTGCAGTGTTGGACTCCTGGCACAAGAGAGATGTTCTCAATCTTTCTGGTCAAGGAAATGGAAGCCCTTGAGTCTTGACCAGCCAGAATTGGAAAAAAGCTCTGCTTCACCCCTACACTCTAGATTGCAAGTTACATAGTTTGGGTGGAACTGTCAAATAATATTTTCCAGATCATGGTTGAAATAATAATATGAGAAAAAACATCATAGCATTTTTGAAGGCAGCAGCAATTGCTAAAATTTCATTTTTTTTAATCAATTGCAAAAAAAATCTTATAGCAGGAAGATGGTGATGTATATTCCACTATAATTACAAAGTTGCATAGCAAGGAAGAAATATAAACACAGTGATGAACATGATATAGGCATCTACAGCCTATAGGAAAACAGAAACAGACAAACTCAGTGCAGCAGTTAACAGCTAGTTCCTCCCAGAAGATGAACAAATATTATTATCCAAGATTTTTGGGAGATTTTGACAGTTTCCTACAGTGTACATTTTTTCAACTAGGAAAAACATCTCATTCACCTTTTGAAGATGTAGTGTGTTTAAGGCTAAGCTGCAATTAATACATGCATTGATTTTGTAGTAGGAATTGAATGCTTCAAACCCAAAGCTGTGAAATGGCACAGGGAAGAAGTTGTAATTTAACAAGAGAATGAAAATAGCTGTGGTAAGTATTAAATTTGGAGGCAATTCTGCTGGATAAGGGGAGATAAAAGGTGATGATTCTTGGAGAACAGCTGGCACCAGGTGGGACTTGCTGGATGAAGTTTGAAATTGGGAGACTGAGACTGGCAAAGAGTAGAGGAAGGAAAGCAAGTGATGAAGGCAGTCCTGGAGAACAGGAGGCCAGGGTTGGAAGCTAGGAGGCAGATGAGCTTATCTGCTGGAAGGAATACACAAGCTGTAAAACATGCCTTTAAAATAACATCAAAGTAGCAAAATAGCACAATGAAAAGCTGTAAAATACTGATTAAACCTGTGCAAGCACAATGTATTGCAGAAGTAACTCCTAGGAGCTCTGCTGAGTGAAGAAATCCTTCAGGACTATGAGCAGGAGTTCTGGGGAAATCACTGTCTTTAAGGGTGATCACGTAAGCAACCTGTACTTCTTGTGGTTGGAACCATGTATGTATTTCACCTCTTACTTTTCTTTGAGTGGAATCCAATCTCCTGCTCAGGCAATGAGGTTATACCCATCTCTCACACACAAGAGAAAGAAATCAGAGAGACCCTCCTTTACCTGTTTTTAGCAGATGGTGTCTGCATGTCTGTCTCAATGCTTAAATTAATCCTGTGCCAATTCTCTGATGCTATGGTCTATCTTTGTAAGGGAAATCCCTGTTCAATTATCAGCTTCTACTGAAATCATTCAGTTCATTTCAGCAGAGAAGTAAGAGTGCAGTTAGATGAGAACATTTTTAGTGGATGCTGAGAAATTGGAAGCAGCTATTAGGGTTCTGGAGGAGAGGTTTTGCTGTGTACAGCTTTTATTCTGAAATAGAGAACAGTGGCTTTGTCTGGGTTGAAGCAAAGAAAAGGGTATGTCTCTGCTGCTGTTTGAAGCTACCCCCAGTTTCTATTTGCAGGTGATACAGAGAGTGAAAAGTGGCCAAGAGAGTGCCTCCTGGATATGAAGAGATCACTTGTTTTCAGCTTCTGGTGTCATGAATTGATAAATCTTGTTATTGGTAAGACTCAAAAATGAGAGTGAAAAGAGGACCTGTCCCACAGACTCAGCCCTACCTACTGCCTAAAATAATAAAAAGAAAAAAAAAAAGGAAGAAAAAGCCTCTAAAGAGAAGAAATGGAGCCTTGTGCAAAGGTGTGCTCAGCATCTCTATTGTTTTTTCTTTGATTTTTCATAGGCAGAATTAATCTTCTGGAATGCAAGTAAATCTTCAAAAGGTGATTTTCCTTTGGAATGCAAATTGTTATAGTGATGCTTCCCATACCACTGAGGGAATATGGTAATATTACTATGCACTGATCTAACTATTTCCATTTACAGCAATCAAATACTGATAGACTTATCTTCATGACCCCCTGTGAAACAGATAAACATTGGAATTGGAGTTATACTACTAGGGACACTGAGGCAAAGTTTACAATCCATGGCCTTCCAGTAACTGGTGAATGTACTCGGTTTCTACTCAAACCTGCCCGTGGACAGTTAGTGAACTGCTTACAGCTGTTAAAACTTACTTTTTTGGGGTTAGTAACTACATGAAATAAATGTATGGGCATACTTATGTCGCCATAAGCTTGTTCTGAAGATCAGATTGGGTAACTATTTGCACTGCTGACCACTGCATCTCTTGCATGAGCTGGTTGGCATTGATCCTCTCTATGGTCAGCAACACTCTGGAGGAACAGAGCCTTAACGTGCTTCTAGCCCATCTCTAGACATATAGTTTGGAATTAGGGACAGCCTCCTTTGTCTGCCTGAAGGTATCCTGAGGTCATCTTTTCCTAGGCCTAAGATTTTTTTGAGATTTTTGGGTTGGGTCCACACACCCCAGAAATGTGAGTGAGAAGAACAGGAATCCCAAGTTCATGCTCACATGTATGCTTGTGCTTTCTCTTCATCAGTGAAAACAAAGTTTTGTAGTATTGGGGCTGAGTCTTTAATTTCCTAGGTCTCTGTAACCTGCCTTTGCTACATAAATGTGTGCCCATCTTTCTGATGAACTTTTGGAGAGACTTGAGACCATCCCTCCGGGGACAGGTTTTGTCTGAGTTTTATTTGTGTATGCCAAGGTTGGAGGCACTGCTGCCAGTGAAAAACATCTCCATTTCAAAGTTAGAAGATGCAGGAATATCTGCTGAGATATATGTATCCGTTGTATGGAATTAATACTGTGGAAGAACTGATTCATACATCACGTTTGTGCCTGTAGTTTAAATTAGGGAGTGTTTTTAATAATATTTTTTGGTGCAGTGTGAGAGGAAATCAGACTTTGTGGGAGAAGTTTGTTACTCAGAAGAAGTGTCAATCTTTTGGCACTTAAATCTTCTCATATATAGTTAAAAATGAACTGTTGGATCTTTTTCAAACTAGAAACCTTTCTGACCTTAGAAATAGCAGTCTAATAATATTGCCTGTAAATGTATTTATTGAAATAAATGTTTTGTTAAACTTGTAAGTGGGAGAAAAGTTCATGTTTTATTGATCTGTTGTTCACTCTGTTTTGAACTTAGTGGTTTGGTACTAACCCTTCATGCAGATATTGATTATTATTAGAACAAGGAGAAAAAAATTGTGGGGGTGGAGAGAGTTTGACAGACAGGGTTGTTTAAATTTTTTGAAATACCCACTGAGAAAATCTGAGAGGTCTTATTCAATGGAAAGACCAAGGCATATTTACATGGAAATGCATATGATTGTGATTCATTTGAGACATTAAAATTGTGTGAATGAAAATGTATTAGAAAGGGAAGACCTAATGGCAACAGAGATATAAACTGGAAGCAGAAATCCCTTTCAATCTACAGACAAATAGGCTAAATATTTTAAAATATGCTAAAATTTTTAAATATTTAAAGGGAACCAATATCTAAAGATCATTATCAACATTTTAACATCTGTCCTGTCTTAATTTTGATCTTCTGAATATCAGCCAAGTTGCTGAGTTTTCAGAGCTAACCCTCAGATTTTCATAATGTTCTTACATGAGGAGAAGTATTGATTTCCTTATTTATCATCTGATTTTATTAACGTGTAGAGTAAGTCAACATAGAATGAATCTAGAATTCACTGCCACAAGGTGCCACCAGGCTCAGTGGGCTTCAAAGAATGATTATGTATTTAAATACATAATGAGAACTTCTGTGATTTCACTTCTCATAAGAATGATCCTATGATCACACTTTCTTTTCTTTAGAAGATAAAACATGACCCCTAAGATTCAAAGTGGAAATCTGGTTTGCATTGTGAAGATATTTGTCCTATAGGCACATTAATCCTCCTCTTAATTTCTCACCTTTTTCTTTGAAAGATGACAGATTAAATACTGGATTTGATATATCACCAGTGTGATAAGGAAATGAAAATTCTGGTGTTGCTATCATATTAATGTGCGTGCTCTTTTTAGGACTTCAATCTGGATTCTTTGTTTTGTCTTTGTTCCAGCTGGTATTGCTTCAGACAAGATTTCATAGTGGTGTGTATTGAATCCTAAAGTTATCAGAGCAACCCTGTATCCCCAAACTCAATACTCCAGATTATATTAATTTTTAGAGCTGAGTAATTTGCACTGATTTTTTTTACAGGTTACATTGCGGTACTTCATGAAAAATATCAGGGCCTACATATACTATGGCATCAGGGAAGAATACTATGCACTACTCAGTAAGGAGATCCAGTGCTAAAATCTGAGATTTCCCATTTTTGTGGGTTCTGATTTTCCACGCCACTTAGTTGGTATAGATGAGGTTTTACATGTAGGAGATAAGGCACCACATTTGAACTCGAATTAATCATACTCTGTAAAACCTTATTCAGAGAATGACAATGTGAATATCTGAATTATGCTATGGAACATAGTAGTACATACACAAATAATAAATTTAGAAGGAATGGTTGTTGACAGTGTAAAAGTATAAGAACCTATATTTTTCTTTTCCATTTTTTGGCTTTTTTTCTTGATGAGGTTTTCACCATATGCCATATGTGGTTGTGTGCATAATAAACGGATTGCTATTATTCCTTTATTTGATGGTACAGGCATCCACTACTGAAGCCAGAATTCCCAACTGTACCTTTTCTCTTTGAAAAAAACATATCTATCTTACTCCTTTAAGTAATATGTGTTGCATTTTCCTTTGCTTCCTCATCAATGAGAGTTTTTTTTCCTCTATTTTCTATTTTTTAAATTTCTAGAACAGAAACCCCTCCCTATATAATATCCCTAGAGCTACTATAAAATCACCTGAAAAAATAAATGTTATTGTGTTGTCCTTGATATTTTTTGTCACTCTAGGCATAGGTGAGCTGCGTCATGCCAGGGAAGAGTACTTTGAAGAACTACCAGCAGAGGATATCCCTTCCAGAATTTCCAGATTGGAGTGCATAACACAGCTGATCCACCCCTTTCTTTTTGTTTTGCACTCAGGAGAGTGGTTTGTGGAAGAACGGGACTGTAGCATTCCCCACAGCTGTGTGTGCATCCTTGCATCTTTTCTCCTCCTGCTTATTTAGGGAGCAAGCTGCCCCTATGAATTGCCTCACTGGCTTGTGCCTGACTATATAGAGCAGACAAGCTTCTTGTGGTCCTATGCTGATGAGGAAGGAATGGTTATGAATCGAGTGCTGAATTAAACAAATCCCAGTAATTGAAAATCAATATTTTTCTCAAGCTGCCATCTGCAGGTGTTTAGCTGCAGACCGCTGATGCAGTAACTGAGCCTTACGCATGAGATGCTGAGACACTGCTGGGAATTAATTGGTGAATTAATTAGAATACAAAATGAGCAAACAGAATGAGGTTCAGGAAACAGGTCTATCTGTGTGGATATTTTCACCATAGGAGTCTCCCTTTACCCTGCTGGGCTCATGGTGTCTATCTATAATCCCAGGGTAAGAAAGTTCAGAGCAGGCAGTCCTCTGAAATAGCTGTCAGCACTTTACTTAAACATTGAAGACTGTCATAACCTAATCCTTTGCTTGTATAGCATGAGTCCCTTTCAGGCACACTGAATAAAGCTAACAGTCACTTACGGGGGAGGAAGTCGATTGTTCTGTAAAGCATAAACACCTTTAAATTCAGGTTTTAAATTCCCTTGCAGCTGTTTTACATTTCTTTGTAGACGAAAAAAGTAAAAATGTATTTATCATTTTGCCAGATACTTCTGAGAATGATAGCATTACAACTGCAGGTGTGCAGATGCCAATTATGTCTTTTGTAGGCTAGATAAAGGAATAGCAATAGTGTGATGTTTGTAAATATTTACTGCAACTTAATTCAGTATTTCTTTACCAAGTTACTCACCCACACTAACAGGCATATTTAGAGGAAAAGAAGCCTTCTTTTTTTCCCCCATCTTCTATCATTCACATAGTTCATCTGTTTCACTTCCTTTTCCAGCATCTGCTTGTCACCTACACTTACTGGTTCCTGAGCTACATTTCTGACTGCTTTCTGCAGGATTCAGTAAGGCTCTCTTGCAGCCTTCGGTGTCATGCTCTGCTCTGCCTCTTCCAGGATGTACTTCACACCCTATAAGTAGGGAGAAATCAGCAGCTGAGGTAAAGTGGGCACTAAGGATCTGCTTGCAATAGATGAAAAAGGTTCTCAATGCCCCAGTACCTGAAATAACTCGAGCTTCTAATGTTTATGTAAACAGCAGAAAAACAGTTTTTGAAGGTACTTTGAATGCTGTTTGTATCCAAGTGACTGAAAGATGCAGGTTGAGACCATAAACTGAATGAAGAGAAGGGGTTACTACAATATAGTAGCAATAAACATGTAATAATGCACCTCAGTGCAGCTGTGTCAAAGATTTTAGAAAGGCAGAAAGAAATGAAGGAGTAGGAAAGATGAGAATATAAAAGATTATTTGGCAAAATGAAGAAAATTCTCAGGAATATTTACAAAAATCTCTTGTCTTCAGCCCTTAAGAGATAAGGCCTCCTAGCTACCCTAGCTGCCATGTGGACTACACAAAATCTTGCCTTGGAGAGCAGACTTTAGTTACCTCACATACAAAATCAGAAGAGGGAAGAAAGAGCTACTATAGAGGAAGAGAGAAAAATAATTAACCCGGGGAATTCTTTCTAGACAAAGAATGTCCTCAAGCACATAAATCATCCAGTCTTCCTTGGCTGTATTAGTCAGCACACACATACAGTTCTGGAGCCTGCCACTGCATTAAACTTCTGCAGAGGGAATATCAGACAAGTCAAGAAGACCTGTGTAGGGTAGAAACTTGGAAAAGAAACATTTTACTATTTTAAAAAATTGATTCATAAAGATACTAAAATTAGATCCTCAAAATCCTGTGCTTGGCTCAGCACTGGCTGTCATACTTAGAGTCTGAGTCTGATAGGCGACTAACTGCTGAAGACCCCAGATATCTCGATGGTGTATACATCATGCATGAACTTAAAAACCCCATAGAGTCTGCAGATGTTGTCTCCAGCTACAAGCATTGCTGAGAAGAATCAGAGGCTGAGATGTCTAATGTCCCATTTGAGCATGGTCCATCCTAATTAGCGAGTCAAGACTTTGTGAACAGCCATTGGGAATTCTAGGAAAGAGAGAAAAGATCTGAGCTTTTGTTGAACTGATACCATAGAATTATGCAAGAACCAGGCAGTTTTCCCCAAAAACCATAGCCCAACAGTGGCTGATTGTGCCTTTGCTACATCAACCAGTTATTTTGCCTTTTATTTAATGCTACTATGTTTGAATAATTATTTTCATTAGACTTTGTATCTATGTAACAGAGTTTCACCATAGGGGCTCATTGACAAAAAATTCACTTCCCCTTGCTCAAAAAACTCCTGACTATCTTGCCACTAGATTCCACCAAAATTTTAGCTACAGCTGTCATTTTGTAGCCATCTTGAAGATGACACCAACAGTTTACATGTAGAGTTTATGGAGGACCAATTTCTAGTTTAGCTTTATAAAATGCTGAATATTTTACTTAAGAAGTCAGTTGTCTTCTGACTGTGCCTTTAATGTTCTCACATTGGATTCCTTCGTAGCACAGCACATTTTGAACTGCTAGTAATGTGGTCAATGCAGCAGACATTACCTTGCCTGAGCTATTTTCTGGTGTGGGCTGTGTGGGCAATGCCCTTTTCAAACAGCCTCCTTAATAGAGTGGACCAGTAACAATAAAAAAATGCTTTTTTTGGCTTCCATCCGACCTTTCTTCACAGGCTTCATAAGTTTTCTCTAACATAGTGACCACACAGGCGTTGACATAATTACACTTCAAACACAGAATTGAAAGTAACAATTCAAAAGGTATTCCTATAACGCTTTTCATGTTTGAATCAACAGCCACTTTTGACTTCTGACAAGAAAATATTTCATTTCCAAACACACTACAGAGATGAAATTTTTACTACTTATTATTCTGTTCTTTTTCCTTTGCCAGCTTTATTAAAAAAAGAAGAGATATCATCAGCCCTTTTCTGTGACCCTTCTTTTCATAGTCATCTAAATCACACTATATTCTTCTTTTTAAAAAACAAATGGTTGAAGAAGTAGAAGCAATCTCAGAGGAAACTCTTTCAGTGAGACTGGGAAGTGGGATGTGATATATAAGATCTCAGAACAAAGTGAAACACATGAAAACTCCAGCAATGCCACAACAACTGCTGAGGGCTGTATGCAGAGTGTATTCAGGAAAAGCACAAAAACTTTAAGATCAAATTAATTGCAGCATTAAGTCTGCTTGTCTAAATTTCCAATGTAGTAATTTATTTTATATGACAGTGTCTGTCTGTAAAACAGACTTTCACAATGTGCTAAGTGACAAAAAACAACCTGGCAAAACATGAGCCTGCCAGTTGTATCCTATAAAATGATTAAATAAAAATGACATTATAGGGTTCTATATTCCTTTTCCTACTGATTTGCTGCTCAAATTTGCTCTGCTTTCCAACAGAAGAAAAAAGATGTTGTTATTCCACCCTCCACCTCCCAGTAGCCAGTTCTGTAGGCACTCCCTAGAACTGGGAATTAAGCCAGGACTGTGTTTTGATTTAGATACTGCATTCAACAGTGTTAGTAGTGCAGGTGCTGCTGGCCAGATTAGGTCTATTGGGACACCTGCACAGTCCCTTATATTTTCATTATGCTCTTAGTAACACCTCTGTGAAGGCTTCACCATGTAGGGAGTGTAAAATCAGAAGACTGTGGGTTTGCATGAATGTAGCCAGTGATTTCAGGCAGATAGCTGTGTTCAGGTGTTGTAAAATATGAGATAAAATGAACCAACCCTGACGACTAGATTCAGGGTTTGTTTGTAAAGGAAAAGGAAATGGAAATCTATTTACCTTGAAATGGTGACACATCACAGCCAAAAATAAAGAAACCTGATCTCCCTTTTAGTCACCTGTAAGGCAGAAACACAGATTGTAAAAATGTTAAGAGGATATTTCTTGGCATCAATATTTGTGGCAGGTAGTCCTTTTTATTCTACAAAAGCATGATTTTTGAATTCCTAGACTTAATTTAAAAGTTCTCTTAGAATAAGTCATGAACTATCTATACAAGCAATTGTAATACTTTCTATTTTTCTGTTTAGAAGTGCTCAATCTTTTGAAAAATTTCACTCAGCCACACCAGATCCCTTTGTTTGTGGTTATGGTCAGACTTCTGTAGATCTGGTGTCTGGATGCTTCTTTCAAACACCTAAAGGTCTTGTCCTATGTTATGTGCACATAGTATGAGAATATCCATAATGTTACTCTTCCACTGAATATAACAAGATTTCTGCTGCAAACCAAGTAAAACAAATCTTGAATGTGGACAGAAGGGAACATATTGGTCAAACAGTAAATTCTTGCAGATAAGGTATTAGCTGGAAGTTTTGCTACATTTAATTGATCATATATGTAAAGTAATTTGTGAAAATATTCATAAATAATAAATGCTTCAGTCAGTCAAGGCAGTAATACCCTCTTGTTTGCCAGTAGACCATAACTCCTCAAACCAAAAAACTTTCTGCAAACTTTTTCTTAGTTATTCAAAGCATTGTGCTTAAGATTGCTGAGCCAAGGCATTGTTTTAACTGCCCATGTATCATAAACAGTTAAATTTAGATATGTCAGCATTTTGATTTGCTCAAGATACTACCCAGTAGCTCTGAATTTTTTCAGAATAAGAGACTCTTAATTCAAAAGACTGCTGACAGAACTGACATGAGTAGATCACATCAAGCACAATATGTTGTTCCTTATTTGGAACAGTACATATTGTTTTTCTTCCTCTGTGGATGTTTATTTGAAGGATGAATAGGTCACTCTTAGCAGGAGAGCTCATCATATGAGTGCCAGATACAGAGGACAGATGAGTCAGTTCCACATAGACTACAAATTATGCATGCAAGATAAAACTATATTCATATTTGCATTTGACCTAAACTTCAACTTTCAAAAATAAGTTTAAAAGAAATTATTCTGAAATTCAAAAATTGTTTTGCAGAAAGGAAGTAGTTCAAGCAACACAGCTGAAGAACAAAGTCTCTGCGGGTAGGAAAAGAACACATTGAGAATGAAATACTGTAAATCAGTGTGCATGAGCTCAAGCCTGTCTTTAATACACATTTTGAAATGTGTTTATCTGATGCATGATTGATTGATACTGCTGCAGTGTTCAGATTTCAGCCACTGTCCAGTCATTGCTTGTCATTGTAAAATATGGCTTGGTGTAGAAAAAAACCACATTTCTTTGTGGATGGCAGTACAGAACTTTATTATTTTTAATTAAGTCTGCATGTTTTGGTTACAGAACTGTTACTGACTGCTTTTTCTCAATATGTACAAATGAACATGAGGTGGGAAAGTCACACAGCTCCTTACAGGAACTGCAGTAAAGTCTAAAAAAAGAAAGCTGCAGTGAATAAAAGCACAATGCTGAATATGACACTCATATGTGTATTCTCTCTTCACTGTCTAAGAAATGGGACTACTGGACATATGACCCAATATTTCTCTGCTGTTTTGCTGTAATAAAGGCATTATATTATTTGCAACATGAGCGTGGATTTCAGAAGCATAACAAATGATGAATAGTATACAAATAAACATGAAAATAGGCAAGGCATATTTGCAGCAGAGTTCCAGGCTGATGTGTATTCTAATGTGCACATGTTAACCAATTAAAATGGAGCCACATGTACTAACCATATCAGGAGAAAGGCTAGTGATCTTGCAAATAGTATCATGAGATAAAAATGTGTATTTGACTGTTGGGGAGGCTGTTGTCTGGGGGAGGGAGGGGAGAAGAGAAAGTATTAGTCATTTTACTATGTCAGCTAATTATACCCATTCTTATCCCATTTAAAAGTAATTGGGAATGGAAATGTGGCTTCTCTGAATGACCTACATTACCAACAGTTCTCTGTATTCCTCCTGGGCAGAGCATTTTAATAATTGCAGAATTCCAGACAGTGTTGTGTCTTCATTAGGTCCAGAGTTGTGGTGGGATATGCCCCTAACAGACTGGCAGTGACCATAACCTCATGTAACCATACAAGGGTCCTTTCTTCTAATCCACTTTCTTAGCAAAAGCCAGAGAGACCTCAACAAGTCAGAGGGCTGGGCAATCACCAGCCATATGACATTCAAAAAGGGAAAGTGCCAGGCTCTTTCCAGGGCAGCCCTGGAAAGACAGACGGCTGGAGAATGAGAGGCTAGAGAGAAGCACCACAAAAAGGGACCTGGGGGTCCTGGTCAGTGGCAAGTTGAACGTGAGTCAGCAGTGCCCTGGCCTGGAAGGCCAACACTGTCCTGGGGTGCATCTGGCACAGCATTGCCAGCTGGGCAAGGGAGAGGATTATCCTGCTCTGCTCTGCACTGGGGCAGCCTCACCTTGAGTGCTGGGGGCAGTTTTGGGTGCCAAAATATAAAAAAGACATTAAACTGTTAGGGAGTGTCCAAAGGAGGGCAATAAAGATGGTGAAGGGCCTTGGGGGGAAGCCGTGTGAGGAGTGGCTGAGGTCACCTGTCTTATTAGCCTGGAGGAGACTGAGGGGAGAGCTCATTGCAGTTACAGCTTCCTCACAAGGGAAGAGGAGGGCAGACACTGATCTCTTCTCTGTGGTGACCAGTCCCAAGGGAATGGCTGGAAGCTGAGTCATGGGAGTTTCAGGGTGGATATCAGGAAAAGGTTTTTCCCCAGAGGGTGGTTGGGCACTGGAACAGCCTCTCCAGGCGAATGGTTACAACACCGACCTTGAGAGAGTTCAAGGAGTATTTGGACAATATGCCTGGGCACATGGTGTGACTCTTGGGGATGGTGTTGTCCAGGGCCAGGAGCTGGACTCGATGTTCCTGATGGTTTCCTTCCAACTCAGCTTATTCTGTGATTCTGTGATCAGCATGCTGTGCAAGTGCTGCTAGCTCACCACACTTTTAATGACCTAGGATATTAAGGAGATATGACCTTCTGGTCAGTGGTCAGATCAATAACTAGGTGCAACTTGGAGATGCTAGCATCTTCAGGAGAGAGCATTTAGACCCAGCGTCATGTGGGTTGGTTTGGTTTGGTTTTTTGAGTTGTTAATAAAGCCAATTCCACCCTTCAAATGAGTAAGTTAGATTTTATTTTGAAAGTGTGATCTTTGTCTGGAATAGGATCAGAAGAGCAGCTGTAAATTTAAATTGTGGTTCTTAGGGAAAAAAATAATCCCTGACACAATTTATAAACCAGAGATACGTCTAGTGGGAACTTTGGAAGAAGTGGTGTTGCTGAGAAGAGACAAGTGGGAAAAAGAATGAGTTCCAGAATGATTGCTCTTGAATTGATGGTGTTGTAAGAGCAAGATATGCTTGCTGAATCCCATCTTCAAGTCCTGTTTCCAAACAGATAGAAAAAATTATGACTTTCCAAAAGATTATATATGGCTTCTCCAGCAGGTAATGTTAGTTTAGTTGTGCCATGCCCTGCCTGCACTGATTTCAGCAAGTGTCCGTGTGTTGTGTCATCTCTGTACATATAATTTGGTTATAAATGGTGATCACCTCTGTGCTGACAGACAGTGTCTCCAAAGGATATTCATATCCAGCTAGTTTGTTTTGGTGATCATACCACTTAAAATGAAAACCGAAAAAAAACAGTGGGAAGATTTGTTTTCTGCCTTTCCTTTCTTTCATGATTTTTCTCAACTGTATAACTTATACTCTATTTTTTTGTTCTAATTTTAAGCACATATGGGCATGACAGATTTTTAATGAAAATCTCAGTGCCTGAATACCTGTTTCTGACACTTTCATACAACATCCCATGGAGAAGAAATAGGCCTTAACATATGTGAAAAACTGAAAGAGTAAGTGTGAAGGCATTCCAAGTAGATACATCTCTGTTTTCCAGAGCTGTAAACAGGTTGGGTAAAACTTTAAAGTAAAATACCTTTACCTCTTGCTTGTTTTTTGCCTCACTTACTGGTAGGATTGCATAACAGGACTAGTCAGTGCAAAGGAGATTTCTTTTCCGACAGTCTGCCTCTTAACAGGTTTGGAGTTTTGTTTGTTTGTCAGTTTTTTGTGTGTTTATTTACTTGTTTGTTTGTTTGTTAAACAAAATGAATGAGACAAATTTCTTTTAAGCCCTATGATAAGTAAGTTCATAAGTAAGTCTGATAGTCTTTTTCAATTCCTTTGCACATACAAATCTTTCAAACCTTTCAACTCCCTTTGGTGTCTGGCTGTAAACAGTAACTATGTTTACTGCTTTATGTGGTGCTATATGCTTCTGCAGTCCTTGAAACTGTAGAAAAAAAAGTCCTTTTAAATCTCTGTTTGCAAGAAAATATGAAACATCTGCTAAACTTGAATGTGTGGTTGGACGTGTTTAGCAGCAGAGAAATTTAAAGTGAAAAATCTACCGGTCTGGTCAGTATCCATGCTTGCAGGTCACTTCTGTCACATAGCCCTTAATTAACCTCAGGTTACAGAACCATTTAGCACAGAGCTGTGGTTACTTTCCTGGTGTCAAACGATTTTATTTGGAAGAAATTGCCATAACCCTCTTTTTATAGAACAAAGAAGACACTAAGACAGGAAAAGAACACACCTCTCACTGCTTTTTTTTTTTCCCTTACACTGGGTTACAGCAATTCTATGAGGTACGGAGAGGAGTGAGTGACATTTGTATGGAGGATGTCTATGAGAGAACCAGGAATAATTTCTGCATTTGTGAGGAAAGTGCAGTGTGCATAGCTTACAATGGGGCTGCTTTTATGAATAAAACAATGTTTCTGCAGCTTCAAGGGCTTTTGGTTCCATAAAGCCTTCCATGAACTGTCCAGGGTCTCAGTGAAGTTCTTCCCATCTCACATCCCTGTGCAAATCTGGTGTAAAAACCAGCTTAATAAGGCCATTTAAGGAAATACTATACAGTGGGCATGGATGTAGCTTTCCTTCATCTTCTTTTAACACATGGCTAAATACTTTGTTGGGGCTTACTAATGCATTTCCAGGGTCAGTGGCATCTTGTCTGTCTTCTAACACAGACATCCCTTCTCTGTCAGCACTGGGAATAGTCTATACCATGTCTGCAAGGGTAATCCATTAGGAACAAGCATAAATTGATTAGGAATCTGTTCAACAACACAAAACACTTGGAATAAGCCTCTACCATGATTTTATGCCAAAACTCACATTGAAGTAGGACAAAGATTAAACCATTAGTTAGATAATGGATGTGTGGTAAGCAAGTCATTCAAAATGTTTAAACTGACTGCTGTTTGCTCATTAGTCTGTTTTATTTTGTTAGGCTTATGAAATATAGTGAGCCAAAACTAAGCAAGAAAACAAAATCTTATTCCCTAACTAATAGTGAACTTCCATACTTTGTTGGCTGAATTGCTCACTGCATAAAATAATATTGGCTGTGAGAACAATGAACTCGATAATGCTTGTAGTGCAGTCCGAATTTTTAAAACACTTTTTATTAAGTTTTTCAGTTTCCTAGGTGTCAGGACATTTAGAAACACCACTGTTTTATTTCAGGCCTCCTGAGGTGAATTTGCATTGAAATGCAACATCGTGGTGTGATGATGTGCATCAGAATGTGACTACATGATGCAAAAATGCAATGTCATCACCTGATGGCATGCTATGAGGCATAAATACAAATGTTGTGATTCAGCAGTGCAGACCTACAGTGCTTCCCCTCTCCCCATAAGATAAGTCCAGAAGGTATCACTCTTGTTTCACATTGAGCACATTGCCTGGAGGATGATATCGTGGCTGTGACAGAGAACAGAGTAGAGAAAAGAGCAGAGGACCCATAACAGGTGGCTGATGTGTGTACAAATGTGTGTTGAAATGATTTGCAATGACTGCTGGATATTAAAGAACGTATTTGAAAAACAGAAGGTAACATTTTAAAAAATGTTGAAATAACTATGTCCCTTTCTCCAAGGGGTTCTTATTCCAAGTATGTCTAGCTTGCAGTGGCTGCTGCCAGGGAATTGTACTTATGTTGCTAAAGTGCAAAGCATAAAGTACAAAAATACTTAGTTCTAAGTGTTGTCTACCTCGAACCTTCAGACTATTGCTTGCCAGAAAGCAGCAACCAAAGCTGGTTCAGATATAGTGAGCATAACAGAATATTAGCACTACTCTGCTAAATGTAGTAAATGTAAACTACACTAAATCTGTAAAATGCTTCCTAAACTCAGTAATGGGCAACTAGGACTATAGTTACATAGTAAGACACTTTTGTAAATGTGCCCCAACATCAGTATTTCTAATGCTGTTGTATGAACTGACCTGCAGCAGTCTTTAAAATGTTTCTGAAGGAAATGTTGTGTATAAATATTAATGTCTTCTTTAAAACATAAGAAAATAAAAATCTGGGGGAAAATATTTACATATGTTATTAATATTAATTATTTACAGGGAATTTCCCTTTTGAATATATAATGATCTATATTTAATACTGAAGATGTGAGATCTCAGATAAGTTTTTTTTCTGTTATTGAAACTTTAGCCAACTTGGTGGATATTTCCTTTCTTTCAGAGTTTTCACAGTTGAGTTTTCCCAAGGTCACCTGTTCTAATTAACATGCAGTTTTCATAGTTGGTTGATGAAACTGTGAATCATTAAAGCCTTAAAATGTGTAATATCCTTAGTAACTCTTACCTTTTCACATACTTCATGAATACCTCTTTCTCTTCTTTCTGCTGGGAAAAAAATGGGTATGAACATGATGATAAGGAAAGTCTTGGAATTTTTTTCCTCTGTCATATATACCCATATACCTGTGGGTATTTTTTTCCTCTGTCCCTTTTGCTCCTGCCAAAGTCTTTTATACAACTGACATTTTTCATCTTGAAATTAGCATTCTTAACTAGCTTTATCTTCTAGCCAAGCTATGTTATATCTAGCACTGTACAAGTCCTCAAAGGACCTTATAGCTATTCCTTATAGCTTTTTCCACAAAAGTATACTATTGGTTAAGAATGTTACCTGTTCATGTTAAATAGACTGTATAACTTAAAGAGATAACAAGTTCATACTTGATCACCTTTTTCCTGCATCAGCTGTGGCCAGAAGAACCTAGGCTCCTTTGACCAGATATTTAACTGTCTTATGTTTTGTCTTGTTTTTCTGTTTATTTCTTGATTTTTTTTCCTTTCTAGTGCTTTCCAGAGGAAAAGATCATTTTAAATTAGTTACAGTAAGTACTGTAGAGGATATAAATTTCTTTCTGTTTGGGGATATTGCGTCATATGTGCTCAGGTAGAGGAAAGGCATTTTCAATTTTCAGGCATAATGTTGGTCAAGAGTGCCTGCTGATTCATTCTGAGGAGAGTGAGTCAGACAAGCTAAATTAGGTTTCTACTCTGAATCATCCTCGATAGGAGACTGTCTTACTCTGCTGACTATAGACAGAGCCTAAAGAGATTAGCTATACTAGGCTAAAATTGCACTTTGTCAATACCCATTTCCTAACCGTCTTTTTTAGAAGTCCATTCTATTCTGAGCCCTGAGAGCTAATGGATGAGAATAGGGTTGCTGACACTTGACATTTGGTTGTTCTTGAAGAGGGGATAAACGTGGAATTTATATAATCCCAAAGCATTCTTTTCCAATATTTTTGTATAGTAATAAGTCTACTCTTTTGGTAGAAACACAATGTCTTGAAGTAGTAGAAAGAGTTCTTCAAAGTTGCAATTATATTTTTAACTTCTCATGTTTATTTTACAAAAAAAAAATAAACACAGCTGCCCTTAAAATATGAGTGCAGAATCCTTAACAAAATGGGCAAACATTTGCTCTGATTCTGATAATAATGCCTTGATGTTCACATAAATAATCTTTGGTTATTTTTGTTGATTGTGTAGTCTAGATGCTGATAAATGGTCAACGCTAATAGTACTGGAGATTGACTACAGCTGTCCACTAGTATACAGAACAGATATTTCATGAAAATTGTCTTCATAAATCATTTAAAGTCATACTCCAGTTTTTCTTCCACTTGAACTTCATCCAGAGCAGTTTACATTTATATAACTATATAATTATCTCTTTAGCTATATCTTTATATATATCGCTTAAAATGGTTAGCAAAATCATCATACTTTTTGGTACATATTTTACCACTCCAAGACAAGTTTATTTTGTGGCAAAATATAAGATGTGTCACCTTTTCAAAATAAGGCATTTTTAGTTTTTTCAGTCCAACTTGCAACTTTAGAGTTGCGGGCAAATCCCTTTTTAATTTTCCTCAATGCATTTTTTAAGCAGTACTTTTTACCCTCATCTAAAAGAGTTCCCTGAGTTCCTCTAGTCCTGTTCTCAGAGATAGAAGTACAAGAACAAGGCAAATTTATATGACAGGGCATAAAGAAATAACCTTCACTAGCCCAGGCTCTGTGGACCATATTTTGAATTGTGTGCACCAGCTGTGGCACCCTTCAGCCTCCCTTCTCCCCATTGATATTGCAGCTTTGACAACATTCGTGTATTACCAGGGTGTTGATGTGTGGCACCATTTTTATGACTTCTTTCAGTTTGCTTGATCTCATAGCTCTTATCCTCCAGAGAGTTCAATTGCAAGTAAAAATACACAGCAAGTATTTTTCATGTGGTTGACATAGAACATATATTTGCAACCTGCCTCTCCAAGAGTATATTGCATGTAATAAAGGCAGCAAACAAATAATGCCTCCTACTGCAAACCATGAGGGATGGGTTAGGAAGGCTGGCCTGTGTCTGTTCCATCTGAGATTAGTAGCTGGGGAAGTTTGATTTGTGCCACTGACAATAAGTGTTCATTTTAATCTGGCTAATGCATTCAAAATTCACAATGATGGTGCACTGCAACTGCAGCATAAACAACTGCTGCATTAAGCATTATTCAAATTGAAAAGTCAAGAACTTAAATTTTAGGAACTACTGGAATCCAGGGGCCCAATGCATCATGAATTTTGTCCTCCTCTGCCTGGTTGGGTTTAGTAACCCTCATACAACTTACAAGGAGATGAGGCTTATTTGTTCACAGCATTATTGCCCTGTTCATAATAGCAGGACTCATCTCAACTGAACTTCAGCTGAGAGCAGGAAAGGCTGAAGTTTAAATTATAAATTTATCCTCATCTCCTTGTAAGTTGTATGAGGGTTACTAAACCCAACCAGGCAGAGGAGGACAAAAATTTAATGAAAACAGTTTATTTTAAAGCACTACTTTTTACCCTCATCTAAAGTTGTTTCCTGAGTTCCCCTAGTCCTATTCTCAGAGTCAGAAGCACAAGAACAAGGTAAATTTAGGGTAAATTTTCCTTGGAGTAAACGTAGGTAAAGGTAATATTCTTCTCTCAAGTGTCTTAAAAATTAGGCAATTAAAAATATAAAAATGAAAAATTAATTTGTATTAACAAAAGACACAGAAATATTTACCTTTTTTTACCATATTACCATATTTTTTGCATCTTTGTTATTGTTCTTAGCTTTCAAAAAAATTATCTGTTCTGCTTTGTCAAAGGAAAGAATAATAGGCTTTTATTATTGGTGTTAATAAGCTTTTGAAATGGATAGGTCTTCTCATGAGACCCAGGTTTACCTGGGATATCATTGTCTGCAAGATAAGATAAATGCAGAAAAATTCCTTAATTCCTATTAAAGAAAGTATTGTCATCAGTGTTCCTTGCTGTGAAAGTGACAAAAGATGAAAATATGTGATGAAATTTTGGTATTATATTGGATTTTTGTCTCCCACTGTAAAGCCATAAAAATGATAGTGTCAAGAAATAGAGCCTATGTAAACAGAAAATTTAATTGCATTTAATTGCAACTGTTCAGTGGTGGAACATTTAAATCCAAAAGAGGACCTATAATTGTTTCAGTTACATTGATTGACTTTAGTTAACATGTAGTTATACTATAAATGTAGAAAACTATGAATGAAAATGAGTGGACATTTAAAGGTGTAATGCAGTGCATATAACCACAATAATGGAAGAGCTTTAATGCTATCAAAGTTCAGGAAAAAATAAAACTCTCTCCTTTTCTATGTTAACTCAAGCAGTCAGGATGTAAGCTTTTCTTGCATTCCTTTTAATTTACTTTCCCATCACATAGATGAATGAATTTTTAAAGGATGTGTGCTGCTGTGTTTAATGTTTATATGCAATGGCTGAAGGAAAGTCTTTTAATTCAGAAATGCATTCAAACTACTTATAATTTCTTATCTATCTGTGCTTAGACTCAGATTTAAAATCAACTGAAAAATCTCACACTGAGTTTAATGGACAAGGACCCAGGCCCTTACAGTGTGGTCATTGCCAAAGACTCTGATTCTGCAACTGACTCCATGTGGGAGTCAATTGAAGTCAACGATGCTTCAAGAGGGAAGCTGAATCTGTCTGTGCAAAGTCAATTGCAGGACTTACGCCTTTGTAACTAAGCATTGTGTTTGCATCAAAAATGAATTGATCTGCTCTCTGAAGAACATAATGGAGGCCTCTACTCTCAGGGTAGTATTTCTCTGCTCCTTCCTTGTCTCATTGTGATTTTCCCTAATTTATAAGTATACATGCTCTGTTTTTTAAGAGGTTTTTAATATTATGTGTAACTACACCCATTTTTGTTAGGACTTTGAGGACGGATTATTTGTTTATGGATATTTTGTTTATGGATTATTTGTTTTAAAAGAAAATGGTGATGAAAAAGACATCTGTAAATATAGAACTATAGAACTATAGAACTCTGTAAGCAACATGAATATAATAAAAACTGCGTCAAAAACTCTGTTGTATCCATAAATGGTTTAAAAGATTAATTGTCTGAGTTTTACCTAATGGGTTCAGGTAATTAAAATACAAGGGAGGTTTGGGTTTTTTTCTCTAGTTTTTCTCCTGTCTAACTAAAGGAGTAGAAATCATTAAATCGAACGTCACAGTTTCATCTATACAATGAAGAAATGTATGGTTATCCAAAACTTTAAAAGACATTCAGAATGACAGAGGTTTATATACAAACGGACAGGACAATTATCTTTGAGTAACTGTTTTTTTAGACTAAAGGCTTCAGATCTTAGTTGTCACACTGAGTTTTTCATATTTTCCCCTTCTGATTTGCCTAACCCAGAGGTTATTAGACACTTCCCCAGGATGCCAAAAAGAAAGTTTAAGGTTCTCAGCTGCCTGAATAGATTTAGAAAAACAGATTGAGGTTGTTTGCTTGGAAAAGCGGAGTCTTGGCCAAGAGGGAGAAGGCAAAAAGAATCTCTCTGAATTAAGGTTGCTGTACTGAAAAGAGATTCAGTAAATAAAAACTGAACATCATAAAAAACCTTACATTTAAGTTTGAGCTCTGCCCTTAAATCTGACGATGAGTTACAAAGGACTTCTGAGGAAGGGGGCAGGAGCTGATGAAATTCAGTAGGGTACAGAAGCAGTATAAAAACAGAAGTCTATGTTATTACCTTCACTACTAATTCTTGATTTACTTATTGTCCCTTTGATATCAAAGGATAGTTGAGCATTCCATTCTGCCCTGTTTTTCTATTCCCATGAAATTGTGCAGCAGGCTGAGCATAGATACAGTATAAGTAAAAATGTGTAAAAAGAAAGTTGCTGTTGCAAAGTATGTATAAGCCTTAAAGATTGCTGGAAGGCTTCTAAAAATTCCTTTGTTACTCCCAAAGAACAGCTCAGACAGCATTGTTAATATACACTGTTTACCATTTTAGTTGTTTATGTATGTTTGGTGTTAAGTGTGCTTATTATGGGGGGTTTTAAATGTAACTAAAACATATTTTAATTAATATGAACAAAGATCAGAACAGACCTTTGAGACACCAAGCAGGAAAGTGTTGATTTTCTCCAGCTTCATAGCAGAGCCGTTACTAATGGCTTCTGACTGCCAGCCACGAGCAGCAGGCACAGATGTAAGGCTCATTTTCAATGGTTACTTTTCTGCCGGCAGAGATGCCACTTACCCTGCTGAAAAGCATCCAGACAGGCTGTCCTGGCAGCACAACAGCAGGTTAGAGAGAAAACAGCCTTTGGGTGATGGGTGAAGTCTGAAACTTTATAATGGCATACCATGGAAGGAAAAAATCCTGATTCTTGCCACACAGTCTGTGGGGAAGCTACAGAGGAGGAATGAGATGGCGACAGCTGATATTACTGGCAAAGAGAAAGTCCAGCTTCACTTTGTGGCTGTGAAAGAGCAGGACGCACTGAATGTTCTGAATGTTGCTTTGCAGATATTCAGAAAGCCTGCATTTCTGGTTTTAATCTGGCCTATCCTAAAATACACCTCAAACAGCATTTTCACGTTAAAATTGAATGTCTGAATAATGACTCTTCCAGCTTGTGTGCAAATCTATGTAGCCATTTCTGCTTATATAACTATGCAACTGTGACTAGATGAAGGTCTTCAGTATTTTTTTAAACAGCCTGTAGGTTTTTATTAAAATTCTCCAGATTACGTCTTGAAGTAGTTTGATATAATTAGGTAAACTGAATTAACAATTTAGTAATTTTAGATCTTCTTCTCTCTTAAAATGCAAATTTTTGTTAATTTTAAACCTTTTATAGATAGTATTTGGAAAAAAAAATTAATAAGGAATATGACAGCCCTACTTATTTTCTGGTAGTGTTGTCACAAACTTCTTCAAAATTTCAGATTAATTTTCACATCATATAGAGCTTTTTCTGTTTGTTACTGGTAGTTAACAGAATCTTTTACTCTATCCTTGCAGTGTAACCTTTTGAAACAAGACCACGCAATTCCTCTAATAGGAAACCATCTACACTGTAGGTGCTCTGGGATGCTGTGCTGGAGGTGGCATTCTTGTAGGCTTGTAGTTTGATTTTTTGTAAACTTTGTTGACAGGTCCCTTGATGTTATCTATTTCTCCTTGGATCTCAATGAATTCAATGTGAGGATAGAAACTTCTGAAAATATTTATCTGAATGTGCAAAACAGAGTACATAATTTTAAGTCCATACAAGACTCAAAAGTAAAATGAAAACACTGGTAAAAGATCTATGTGAAGTAAATAAAGACAACCTCACCTCATTTACTTAGAAATGTCGTGTGATGGTTGGATGACATTGGTTGAAAATGTAATCAGCCACTCTGAGAGGACAAGCAGTGTTGGAAGCTGTCTTTCCAAGGGAATTGAATGTTATAGGAAGCATATAATCTTCCTGGATATTGCCAGCTCTAATTAGTCCTGTTAGGAATAGGGTGACACTGTTTACCCATTTTGATGTTTGACTAGTGTATTTCTGCCTTTTTTCAGACCCCTGTTTGCATGCATGCACAACTTTCCTTCCTGGATTTGCTCTGTGGATGGACCTGTTCTGTGTTAATGACAGAGTTTTCAGTTGCATGCCTCAATATTTTCTTGCTGTTGAAGTCAGTCTGAAGTGTTTCTCTGCAGCCTTCCTTCTGGCCCCGTCAGTTATGCAGAGTTTTTGTTGTCTTGAAAGTGCTCATTTCTAAATTAGATTTGTTCTAATTTTAGGGCAGTTTCTCCTATATCCCACTGTCTTCCTTTTTTTAAAAGCTTACTAACTGGTTTCTTCCTGCCTTTGTGCCAAGAACTGCCTTCAAGGTCTGGAGTTTTCTGTGTTGTATTCATGATGTTCTAAGGTCCACATGCATACTCATCGTTTCCAGATGTAGTTCTTGTTTCCTCTGGCCATTGTCCGCCACAAACTCTACCACAGAGTACTTTATACACAAATATATTCCACCATGTACCTGCTCTAGTGTAAACATACACACAGCTGCTGCAGCAAGAGATTTTTGGTGGGAGGACAAAAAAGAAGATGGGACTCACTCTTCTTGCATCCTCTTCTGCCTCAGCAGGTACCAAGAGCAGTAAGAGTGGGACAGACTCATTAGGAGTCTGAGCTGGGAGATGGGAATGACCCCCAACATAGGCAGAGCCCCTGTCAAAGTTTAGTCAGGGCCAGGGTCCGTCTAACACCCTGTAATCATCAAACAAATGATAGGTCACAAACCTGTCCCAAGATCAGAATAGAAAACCATAAAGGAAGTCGGGAGCAGCAGGGAACACATCTCAGAACAGGTGTGGGTGCTCTGATCTGAGCCTGAATGGAGTCCCTCAGGTCACAGGCCTCAGAGAGGCTGGCCAGGCTGGTCAAGGCAAGTGTGCCCATGGGTGTGCTCAGGCTCCTCAGAGCAGTCATGTCTGTTTTCTTTTCTGAAGACTATCTTTTAAAGGGGGAGAAAAAAAGTACCTTTCTGCTGAAATACGCTGCTCTCTGGTTTCTGTGGCTGGGGTTGCTTGGACACTGAAATCTCTGACTAGTTGCTCCTCATCTATTTAATTTTGACTCAGTTGTCTACTGTCTGTCACTTGGCTGTCATTCTCTTTCCTCTGCTCAGTCACCGCTTGCAATAAAACCTTCAGACAAACTGTTGCAACTACAACAGCAGCTAGCAAAACAGAAAACAACCTCCTTATTCAATTCTTCTAGCAGAGCAAGGATTATTTCCTTCTTTAAGACGTGTCTTTCACAAATTCTTGTTTTACTGCCATATTTTACTTGTCAGGTTATTTGTGTGCTAATAAAAACTTTATTCTAAGAATATTGGCAGTATCCCATTCCTTTATTGGTCTCTTTCCTGAAAGGTTAGCAGTGACAAATACTGCAAGAAGTAGAGCCACGCATTCATTGTATATACTGCTCATCCATCTTCTGCTCCACTCAGTAATGTGCCAATATTCTTTCTGCATTTGAGAAAATGTTCCTTTGGATATTTCAGTGAATATCTGCAGTTTCATTTGTGTGCAACTGACAGCTGTCTGTGGGCTTACAAAGCAAGGAGAGAACATGATCACATCAGCAATGCTAAAGGGAGTAATAGAAAGTTTTATAAGTCCTAACTCAGTGATACACCCCATGGTACAACCACTGATGTGACACTATTGCTTTTCGATATATCTTTATTTGGAATTGTGTTTTCCCCAATTCACATGGGTGGAATAACAGGAAATTGGATGCTAGATATCACAATACAATTGAACTGGCTTGAATGGATTCTTTAAATGCTTTAAGTAACCTGGAGTGCTCTATAACTTATATCTGATGACCAAGCTCTTCATCTGCATTCAGGCAGTCTGGTAACAGTTGTCTGCTAGAGTGCAAAGTTCTGGGATACACAGACACACAGTATGCTCAGCTAGGAGAGATGAATCCTTTTGAGTTCACTTATAAAAGGGAACTGGTTTTGGCTTTAAGGACAGCCTCTAGGTGATTTAGAAAGCAGTACTGGCTTATTCTAAAGCATTATTCTCTTTATGCCTTATTTCCTGGGGAAATAAGAAAGAGAAATGGTCTAAGGCACCAGGTACTCTTCCATGGAGGTGCCTGCAATCACTCAAGAGCAACCAAACAAAAAGTCACTTCTAGCATCATCTAATTGCTGGTCCATAAATACTAGTAATACATAATATAGATAGCACCTAACCTGTGAGTTAACCTGGCCAAGTCTGTTAGCCAACTTGATAATGAACTGATACTTTCATTCCAAAAGACTGGTTTACTCACAGGAAAACTCTGGACCTTTTTCTTGGTTTGTCATTGTGTGACAGACCTGCATAAAATTATGGATGCATTTGTCAGCACATCTATGCCACAAGACCCTCTTTCTTTTGCCATGTCTTGCTCTCTTCTTTCCCTCTTTTCCAGCATACAAATGCTGTTTTCTTGTTTTCTTGATAAGTCTTGTGTTTCCTTGCTGCTAATAATACCTATTTTAATTTTCATGACAGTTAACAAGGGTATATCAGCTTGCTAATTGGTAAGAGAACAAAACCTCTGCTTATTTACAGACTTACATAATCAAATCTCTTTTGTTGTATAAGCACATCCTTTTTAAAGTACATTACTGGACTGCACTGTTTCCCTTTTCTTTATCATTAATTGAATCGGTTATTTAGTGACAAATATCATAATGATTCTACAGATGTTTATGGAGTTGCAAAAGAGCACTCAATATTTTTACTGCCTTAGGAAAAGGCTTTATTTTAGTTTTACTCTCTGCACATTTTCCTTGGTAAACTTGAAAAGGAAAAGAGCAAACAGTAGGAAATCATTAGTTGGTACTGACAGGTCAATGCAGTGAGATTATTCCGATAGACTCTAGACTTGCTGTGTGTTTAAAGATAAAAGGTAATATAAGTGCTTTTTTTTTTCTCCTCTGAACTGTCCAAAGAGAATGTATTTTTCTAAATAGGGTAATTTTTGCTGAATGGGTCCACAAGTGTTCTCAGAAACTGCAGCTGTAGAAATATTTAGGTACTGACATAAGGTTTTGCACAGATTTCCCAAAAATTGGGAATGAACACACTGTTTTGCCACTAAACTGAGCATAGCTTTCTATATGTTTTTACTTCATCTCAATTTTCAGATCATTGAAGCATCTGCCAAGAAGGTACCTCTTTCCAACTGGATGGAAAATTATTCTTTGAATAAAGAAACATCATGCTGTGCCTTCCACGGAATCCTCTGACAGTTCCTCTGAGAGGAAACTGTAATATCAGAATTAAAAATTGTTCCCACAATTCAGCATCAGATTTACCAGTTTCAATTTCATTTTCTAAAACCAGGGCCTTACTTAAAATTGTATTTTAATTGGCAAGAGGTGCCAAACATGAAAAGACATTCAGCAGTGGTGTTCAGGTGCAGAAATAACTTTTAAGATTTGAAATATTCATCTTTGAGAAATTCTAGTATTTCTCAATGCAAATATGTATGTTGTTGTTTCCTTGCTTTGGGTCTGATACAATACCTTTTCCCAAAAGTAAGCTTTACTTGAGAGCTTAATACAGTTTGGATTAGGATCTTCTTTTCTGAATGTCTTGTACATTTACAGATTATAAATTTGACTTATCATTTTGTTGCAGATTGTCCTACGAAAAAACACTGCAGAAAAAATCTGCTATTGAAAACAGTGGTGTTATAGCATTTCTTCTAAACAGAAGAATGTTTAATGGTCAATAAAATGAGCTCTTGGCAGTCATTCAATTTGATGATTAAAGAATTCCTGCCTTTACAATAACAATGTTATAGCACAAAATAGCATTAGGAAACTGACTGTACTGATTGGTTTGCAATGAGTCATAGCTATGTAATTATACCTCTGCAATTGCCCAGGCATGACATCATAAAACAAACTGTCACAATACAGACTTAAAAATTATTTTTAAAAATTGTGGTTGGTTAGTTTAAAAAAGGCCAGTATTTTCTGAGTGTCTTGTGTGTTACATATGTGTGTTGAATGAATGGTTAGTCATATCTACTGGCAGATGAGATTTCCATTGCAAGCCTTCATGGGTGATTTTGCAGATATCACTTTTGCTGACATCAAAATATAAAACAAAATGAAATTTTAAAAAAAATCAGAGGATAGGAGACCTTTGTGCTTTACTTTGAGGGCAGAATATTTTCTGGAGGTCTTTTTGCCTGCTTTCAAAGGCAGAAAATCCTGATGTATAGAGCTGGCTCGATGTGACTGGTTTTGCCATTGCTCTGTAATCTGCAAGCTCAGAGAACTGGTATATTTAATATTTCATTACATTGCAGTACACATTTCCAATATACTTAATTCCTACATTGGGCTTCTAATGGCCAAACTATGGTGCTGACCTGTTGTATTTCATATGGGCAAAGAAAACAACATTAAAGCCCCAGTGTTTCATATTTTCTATCCTATTCTGAGAAGCTTCATCATTTTTCCTGTAATCAATTCCTGAAGTTTTGACTGGTAACCTAAAGCCATTTTAAGTGAACTGCACTAGCCAGTGAAAAGTCAAAGGAATATGAATACCAGCAGTAGAAGTAAAAATACCTAAGATTTACTTTAAGTATCTCTTCTGTCATAGTTTGAGGTAAAAAGCTTAGCATTTAACTTTTGTCTAAATTTAAAAGGAATCTAAAATTCAAAAGGAAACATCTTTTTAATCCAAATAATAATTTTAGGATTTTTAGGAGAATAAATAGTTTAAGTCCAGCCCAAGTGTGGAAGTGAATCTGCTGAAGTTTTTCAGAAAAATTTGAGAGACAGACAGATAAACCAGAGTCAAACACACACTAAAATCTCAATACTCTGAGCTTAATATCATGCATAAATGTCTTAAACACAAGGCTATGGAGCGAGCCTGTGTCTCTTTTTAATCACTTAATCCACTAGTATAACTTAACATAAGCTGGGACAGAGCCTGAGGTGTTCATGTTCGCTTGTTTTGACTCTGCTTCTGAATTTTTTTCCAGTGATGTACTATTCTTCAATACCTATTAGAATTCTGTACAAGAAAAAATGAAACTTAGAAAAATATTTATATGTACTTGTCAGCAACTTTTTTGGTGCTCATCTTCAGCATCCCAGATGACCCCTTTCAGTTCTAACCAAACAGTACTGATTTCTTCACTCTTTCTGGATCCCAAAAAAGACTAAGATAAAAAGTTGCTCTAGATGTGACAAGTGTGGGACAGTAAAAGCCTTCAGCTAGACTTGTTCCATTTTCTTTGCTGGAAAAAGAACAAGAAAAGGCTCCATAACTGGGATTCAAAGCAGGGTGCCTCCAAGTTTTGCTCCCTGTTTAAGACTGAGAGGAGAAAATATGACCTGCCAACCACCACCAAGCATGTGTGTTTTCATGCAGTGTCTCTGCTGGGGCAGTGGAGAAGAGGCAGTGGTGGGAGGTAACATTATATCCTACCTGTAAGACATATCTCACAGGGCTAGCGAGGCTCAGAGTCCCTTCGCATTCAATCCCAATTAACAGACTGGATATCTGACTTATGGCATTTCTCCATAGGAAGTGTAGTTCTGATGCTAACTCCTTTACCTCAGCCTCCATGGATCTGTCAAAAGGCTACAGTCAAACACCTGCTCTTCCACAGGTAAAGAGGTTTCTGTATGCACTTACACTGTTTGATATTGCCATGTATTTTCTGGTTGGAGTAGCATATCATCACAGAGCATGCTCTGCTTTGTCAGAACAGTTTTCCTTTCTCTTTATTTGTGGTTAGTGAGGTGCCTACTCTGGAGCATGAAAGTTCATTCCTGATTTACCTGGATGATATTTTTATCACACCCTTCCAAGTAACCTATCCCTTTTTTATGTTTTAGCCTTGGTTCATTAACTTTTCACCTGGGGAATGTAGTAAACAGAGAAAAATCAATTCTGACTCAATCCAGCTCTCTAAACTTTCTGGAGTTCTTGTTCAACACTGAAACCATGACCCTGGAGAGTCCTCTTTCATAGAGAATATATATTAACTTTGTCAGTCAGTCTGATTAAATCTCTCTCCCCCTCTTTCTCTCCCTCTCTCTCTCTCTCCTGTCTTCTAGTCTCTTTTTAGCCTCTTTTTATGCCAGCCCTTACTGAAATGAGATATAACAGAACCACACCAGTTTTACCCTTAGGAGATAGCTGCAGATATTACCTGATTGATGGCTACTCTATTTTTCTTCTGAACATGTTTTTTACTCTTGTCACCTTCTCTTCTCTCCCTGAAACCCAGAGTAAGAAAAGGGAGACAGCAAGTAGGTCCCATTAAAAATTCATACTATGCTCCTCTGCAGAAGTAAAAACAAAAGTATCCCTTATTCTGAAGCATAAACTACCTGGGGCAGCAAATGCTATGGTTTCAAGGGAAGTCTGAACAAGACAATACAGAGGACCTTCAAGACCAGAGTTAGTTAATACTTCTCCCAAGTACAGCACATCAGAATGGAATTTCTAAAACCCTCAGAACAGAGCAATAACCTTTTTCACATTGTTTTCATATCTTTCTTCACATAAAAAAGACACAAGACAAAGAAAACTAACAAAACAATGATAGCAAGACTTCCTCCACAAATTTTTAAACCTGCTTAAATTTGTAGAAAAAAAAATACTGAAGTATTAATTCCACGTACAGAAGAAAGTCGTCCTCCAAGTGGAAATAGCATATCTTCTGACATAAGGAATGTCACTTTACACTGTGTCAAAACACAATTTTTTTATAGTTCTAGGCCATATTCCTAGTGTTGTTTTTAGATGACAGGCAAGATATGAATACACTGGTTTGGGTATCAGTATAGCAGAGTCTAGGTTAATTATCCTTGCAGTGAGGCACTGTAATAATAGTCCTTTATTTCTCCTAGAACCCTAACCGCCTCAGAGATTGCTACACAGCAGTGAGCTGCCCCACCCAAACATACCCCTTACACAGAGATGCTAGTTATTTCTTACATAAAAAGGCTTCTGGGAGTTCCATACTGATCTGAACAACATTGGACTTTGACATCATAAAGAAATGGCCAAACTTAGCAAACTGTCTCTGAATCCTCTGTATTATAAACTCATTTCATAGGTAACAAGGAACCATAGCTTAGGTCTGAGAAAATCCTTTGTGAATGTGAACTTAGGCAACCTAAAGAATGTCTTTAACTCTTTCTTGTAAGAGTTCTGTATTCCATATATTGATCTTGATCTGAGTCCAGTACTCTGTTCTGGAATCTCTTCTCTGAACTGGTGCATTTATGTGGGACGTCTATGTCATATCAAATCCACCCTTCCTTCCCCACTCATTTTTACACTTAGTCTACTAATTTGTTATAATGTAAAAAAAAAAAAAGAGGCAACATATAAAGTACTAAATTGGAAGGCCACACCCTCTAACCTTGTCTGATAGCACTTGAAGGTCTAGAAGCACGCTAGGAGATCAGATGAGTATTGTTGCATTTTTTCTGAACTGGAGGAAATAACATTGGCTATGCATAACAGGAAGACTTGGTCAATGGGTCCTGCAGCATTAGCAAACTTGCATTAGAGGGCAGAGTGATGGCCATTTTGCTAGAGATGGTACTTTTGCATCCTGTAACTCATAAGCAGATGCACAAAGCAAATGCTATAGCAGTAGAAGCCAGTAGGTCCATCCAGTTGGCCCTATCTCTACCAGAGGTCAATGCCAAAATCTTTGGAGGAGGTAATAAATCCTGTGTTATGTACCCAATTTTGTAATAATATACTATAGGGATAAATTTCTTCATGATTCCAGCTGGTGATCAGTTTGTGTCTTGAAATTATCTGTGGATACACTCAATAATTTTTTTCATGTTGGCAACATCTAATTATTAGAAAGCAAACAAATACAGTAACATTAAAAGCATTGCTGAAACACTACACAGCTCATCTTGGAAAATTATGGGTTTGTTTTTATTTTTTACAAATAATGTTACAGATGGTATTAGCATAGAATTTGCACAACTTAAGGGCTGCTTTAATAAACATCTAATGTCAAAGTCAGCATCAAAGTCAGCACTGGAAAGAGCAGGTGTAGCTTTTTATTTGCTGTTTCTGTATCTTAATCATGATCCTCAGCCGAAGACAGGAGACACTTTGTATAATATTATGAAGGAGAAAAGGCAAGACATTGTGATTTGCAGTTGACAAACTTGTATTTGCAATATAATACAAATTATTTATTCTCCTCTCACAGGATGGAAATGTTAATATTGTGAAGCACTGTATAGAACTGATGATTCCTAATGAAGGTGTTATTATTATGTATTAGCAGCATGGTATGTTGTGATTTCTCAGTGAGTATGTCACCATTATATTCATCAGTCTCATGACTTAGTACTTCATTCCACTCTAACATAGCCTTAATTGTTCTCTAAGTGACCAAAACAGTGGAATGTTTCACAGAATGCTCCATTAAGCAAAAGATGAACCAAGGAATACTGGAAATATGGAGACATTTTAAGATTGGTACTCTCTCCTGGAACTATGAAATGTTTATTTCTAGAATTCTTATTTTTCTTCCACTTTTTCCTCACTCCCAAGTACTGTACACCTTCTTTTAAGGGAATTGGCATGTGTTTATGCTGGATCTTGTGAGATCTCATGCATTTTTCTGGTGTTATTCTGTTTAAAAAAAAATCAACAAACCAAAACAACAACAAGACAAAAACTAAAACCAACCAAACAAAACCAAAACACCCACCACAACAAACAAAACAACAAAAAAAAAACAACATCTCAAGGAAGATCTTCATCCCTGCAAGAACCTGAGGAAAAGAGTTAAGAGATAGAATATTCAGAAGAATTGGAAGAAGAACAAATGAATAAGCCTGTATGCTGGAAACTGGAAAGGCAGTGACAGCTGCAGGGCTTATGTTGGTGAATTTACACTCTCCTTTCCCCCACTATGCTACTTCCTGGAGTCTGCCTGTATTATTTTCTTTACATATTAAATAAAATATGCTGCTAATGGGCAGGCTAAAGATATAAACATCAGAAGACAAGAGAGTGCTTACAGGTGAGGGTAAACAGGTGTAGCTCTAGTGGATGTGGGTCAGGTTCATGTTTCTAGACACATATAAGGATTTCAGACCTCAACATAAACTGTAAGCTTGAAAAAAATAGAAGCAAAAATTTCATTCTATTTTATAAATGGTCAGTGAAAAGGTAGGACAGATAATGACACCAGAAACACTGTAATAACTGACAAATCTGTTTTAAGCACTTTGATTTAGAGCAGGAAGGGTTTTTTAATTAAACAATCTGATTTTAAGAGGAGAAATAAATGACAAAAGAGTAGTTTACATTATCGATCTGATTAATCTGCCACTAACCCATAACGTGGGAATGTGACAAAACATTCCTTTTTATTTTCAAAAATTTATCCTGAAGGAGATTTAAACTACAGGAATGTGTTTAACCACAGGGAAATGCTTACAGTTAGCAAGAACAAAGAACATCCTCAGACTCAAGGGCAAAAATACACCCTAAGAACTCAGAATGAAATTTATTAACAGTAGTATACCTGAACAAGAAAATGGTATTATCTTCTGTGAAAATGATGTTGCTGCTTTACATTTGCACATGAAGTTTTTATGTCCGCATTGAAAAAAATTTTCTGTAAGCCAAACAGACAATACACTTGCACTTGAGAAGATGAGTTTTCCTTTGTCATATTTACAACTCTGCAATACTTTCATATATGTAGTTGAAATATTTCATTGAGCTGAATTGCAGAGAAAGATATAATGCAATCCTAGCAATACTAATAGTCCTTTTAGATTGAAAAACTTTTAACAACATGTTTTACAATGAAAATCTAAGACTAGATGTTGGGGTGAGTGTACAGACTGCCAAAAGATTTAAAAAGTGATAAATTATCCTTAGAGTTTGAAGCACACCAATTAGGAGCAAAATAGAAACCTTTGTCAATAATGTGTGACAGAAGGAGAACATGAACTGCAGACTCCTGTATTCTAACTGAGTAAGGACTTTTGATAGGGACACTGATGTTAAATTAGCACTCCCACCCATTTGTCCTGAAGCAGCTTATGCAGAAAAATTCCCTAGTAACCCACACAAACCCCACCTTTTAAAATTAGCACACATTAGAAGGCACAAGAAGAGCTTTCAGCAGGCAACAGAGTTTGTGGAAATTTGAATCTACTATTCAAACAGCTAGTTTTGAGAAGGCTAGTACTGAAAGACAAGCTGCAGAAGTCAGTTTTAACAGAGGAAAACATCCTAATTTTACCTTTATTTCTTCTTTCATAGAATCTGACTAATGCCAAAGAAGAGTTAGTCCAAGACCAAGAATACAAAGATGGTTCTTTGTAGTAACTCCTAGATGAGTGTTTGAGACTAGATCCTGAGGTGGAATACAGGTAACAGAGGAGTTACAACCAGGCCATAATGCTTCAGAAAGAAACCCAAAAAGAGTAATGTGGTATATCCAGCACCACGTTGGGTATGCAGCCTTACCTGAAAAGAAAATTGTGTAACTTAGCTTAGAAAAGGCGTTGGGTTTTATGGTGTGGAACTGTGTATGGACTATGCAACCTGCACCTTTGGTTGCAAGGTGCATATGGAGTTCAACAGGTACAAAGAACTCTTTGAAAGAAGTCTTGTTGAGCAAACCATTCTTGTGTTCATCTTCATATCTCCGAAATATACTGACACACTAGTGCTACAGTGTTAAAAAGGGAACAAATTTTCTGAGAAGCTGCTGCTGAAAACAGACACGCTTAGCAGAGCATGCCTTTCAGAGTGCAACACTGCTATTTTCTAAGAATTGGAAGAAGAGTCTATCAGCATGTCACAGTCCCTTTCTGTTTCAGAAAAAGAGGTCCAATACAGTCTGGCCAGATGACTTGATAGCTCTCTTCTAAGAATAAGCTGATGATTTGGGCTAAGTCAGGTTGTAAGAAGCAAATATGGAAAATACTATTTTATGATTGTGTGCACTCTCTGCACTAATGTTAAATGTGCAAAAGACATGGTGAACTTACAGCAGTGTATGAATCAGGTCTGTTCATTGTAGTAATAGGATAATCACAATTAATTGCTACTTTTATTTCTGGGAAGACAATTTGGCAAGGGATGTGATCAGGAAATTGAAGGTATGCTGTCTTCAGAAAATAAGCCACAGTACACTTTGGGAGAAGTCAGACAACTCACTGCCAAATAACAGGCAAGTAGAGCCAGCACTGAAGAAACAGACTGATGGAAAAGGTGAAGCAAGTGGGGATAATGTTACATGGCAATGTTTAACTACTGCAACTCTCCTTTCCATGCTCCTTTAGAATCTGGATATTCAGAGCAAAGGTTGATAAGGTGGAGGACTAAATTATGCCTCTCATAAAGGCTGTCTCATACATATTTTTTTCTGTTCAGCACAAAAAATAATGAACAGCAGAAGGGCCTGAGGAGATGCTGATAACACCAAGGTTGTGGGTTTGATCTCCATCTGGGCCATTCACTTAAGGGTAGGACTTGATGATCCTTGTGGGTCCCTTATAACTCAGAATATTCTGTGATATCTGATTCTGTGACTAATGCTGCAAGAGATCTAGCTATCCACATCTATGACTTTACAATTAAGCAGGCCTCAACACAGTTAAAAGCAACCACAAAAGTAATTTCAAAAGGCAAGATTCCATATGACATGGACCTTTGGAACCAGAAATTCCATATAGGACATCAGAGCTCATATCAGTACTGAAGAATGTTCTGGAAAGTCATACAGAAGCTGGAGATAAAACAGTGTGCCATTATAAACAGGTAAACAGCCCATGGCCTAAAGGGCATGCACATCTTGCCTCAAGTATTGTTGTCTTGTCCAAGATAAGAGACATGACAAGATAAGATAAGCTGTTATGCAAGGCTTGAATGCCAGAAAAGTAGAAGTCCCTTACCCACAGCATAGACAAAAAGCGGCATTCTGGTCTGATTGGAACTTCAAAGGAGTTACCACAGAAATGGCAGCTCAGGTTTAGATATTGTTATACCTGCTACATGAGTGTTTAATTGACCAAACAACTGTTTCACATCCACTGAAATTCCATTTAAATTTCCTGAGAATTTCACTTTACATTCTTGGAAGCAAGAACTGAAAACCTCAGTGCCTGGGTTACCTGATCTTAGTTCCTGTGTTAACTATGTACTGAAATCTCTAAATCTCCTTTAAAAATCAGGAGCTTTTCCTCTGAAGTAACCATGGTGCCACTGAAGCTGAAAAATGTAAAAAAAGACTAGAAGTAAAAGTGGAAAAAAACCCCACAGCTGGAGGATCTTCAAGATGTCTCTACATGTTGGCAGAAAGGACACCACCTGGAGCCACAGCTGGAGACAAAATAAAAAACAAAACAAAACAAAACAAAACTGAGAACACAACCATGATCCTGATTATTGATGATCAAGGCAGCTCAGTACAAAGCTATGCCCCTAAAATGTTGTTAAATCTTACTTCCAATTTCAAGTCTGTCTCTGTGGAGAGCTGACAGGTTAGACTCTTGACAGAGAAAAGCACAGATACAATGCTAAATTTTATTGATTGGGGTTTTTTTCCCCTTTTTGTATGTTTTATGAGAAAGTTTTCATTGCAAAAGAAAGCCTTTGTGAAATCTCATCCGTGAAACTTTCACCATTTTTAAATTGCTTTTTAAATCAATGGTCTTAAATACAGACAATAATTATCGCACTTGTGAAAACATAAAGTCCTTTGGAGGATCCACAGAGGTTCGGAATTCAGTATTGAGGAAAGGCATGTGATCATTTAGGTAGTAGATGGTCACTAGTGTTATTTCATACTTCCCTTATCAATTTTTTGATCATTTCATAATATTTCTGGTTTTATTGGTTTTGTTTCCTGTTCAATACATCAGCATTTTTAGCTTTGCTCAGTACAAGTGGAAAATTGATATTATTATTGCCTGAGTTGCAAAGTATTTGTTCATTAAATCGTTTTCCACTTTAAAGATGTGTAAGTACCAAAGCAACAGAAGCATTCCTATGCTGCTGACTAATTGACCAATTGCAATAACAAAAATATTGTCAGAACTTCTCTTCCTTTGAAATGGGAAACATTTGCAACGTTATGGCCATTATCTGGTAATATGAAAGAAGAAAATCTGTACTTTCTCACAGTAAAGGTGCTTAGTGTCTTGAATATTGTGGAAACCGCAAGTTAGCAAAAGAGATGTTCTTCATTTTAGGGCTGTGCTAAGGCCATTTGGAGCTGTAATCATAAAATGATGTAAGCCTCCCTACTGCTCAGTGCCTAGAATGCTGCCTTTCCTTTATTTTTCACCTAAGGGAGTCATCAGTTTACCTCAGAAATTCCTCACTCAGCAGCTGGCACCTCTGCACGAGGTTGGGCAGTGCATCCTGGCTGCCCGTCTTTGAAATGCAAATGAAGGTAGATGCCAGCAGAAGTCCACAGGGTAGAGGATAATAAAAGTCCATAATCTTGAAGCACCCTTTGAAATGCATAGTGCAACTCACGTATTTCTCAAATTGAGTTTCACCAGAAGTATGGTATGTTTCACTGAAAGAAAACATTTCATACTCACAAACTTCTCCAATAATTTAATTATTTTAGCAATTAAAAAGATATATTCTAGGTATTTCCACTGTTTATGAATGACAAAAGATATTTTCCTAAATGAAAACTTAAACCGTTAACACACATTATTTTGTCAAATTGAGTTTGAGATGTGGAGACTTTGGGCAATTAAAGAATGAACTTCCCTTTTGACAGATTTCTAGGTAGTTGAATCTTCTTTGCTTTTAAACTGTAGGAAAAATAACTTCCACTTCTGAAGTAAAAATTGGTTTCATGACCTAGTCTGACTGTCTTTGAGCAAATTCATGTTCTGTGATAGAGTATGGATTGGTTCATGAATGATTACAAAAATAAGGAGCTGTAAGTTCGGCTGTCTTGTAAAAGATCAAACTTGATAGTTTGTGGGGATTTTGTTCTTTTGTTTTGTCTATTTTTTTTAGCTCAGGCTGGACATCACTTAAAGTGGAATTCATGTTAATATTGAAACAGCCACTTGAAAAATACACCTTCTACAATCCACTTTCTACCAACCTTTCCTCTGGAAAAAAGAAAATGTGCCTGAACTGAAATTGCTAGTTTTCCAGACCCTTAATCCTGGCAGAAATATGCTCTTGTTTTCCACTGAAAGTGAAATTAATCGCATTCAAAAATGTTGTCTAGCAGTGGCTGCTGCTGTTGTTGCTTTATTGACTGTTAAGACACCTTTGAGTATGGTTGAGAAAGTGAGGAAAAAATAGAAACATTATTGTGCAATCAATTTAGTGTGTTGCAAGGTGATAATAGAATTGTAACTTACTGCAGCATTTTGTTCTCACAAATCATAACTGTTTCTTAAAGGAACAAACAGCCCACAATCAGGTTCTTTTGAAATAATACTTTTCAATTCCTTTGTGCTCCATTTTAAGAATGTTTACTTCACTGTTAGCTCTGAGGGAGTGCCAGATCTAACTACCTTGATTGCTTGTCCTTGGTATATACTCCTTCCAGGGGCTAACATCCTTCCTGCTATACCCTGTCAACTTTTAGGTTAGATCAACTTGGGATATAGATCTCCTGTTGTCTTATCCCTAACTATCAGATAATTAATTAACCTCTCTGGTAAGCTTTGTATTCTTCTCAGTCTTTGATGGATCTTACAGTCTATCAGAATTGCAATTCATTAATACTGCAGATCCTTTGGTTAAGACTGTGTCCTCAGGGCTCCAAGGTTTTCCTTGCACAGTGTATGCAGGCAAAGAAATACAATCCTGGTTTCCAAATCAGCAAGCAGTGAATCAATGTTCTTGTCCTTTCTTGCATGCTTGCTCCCTAATTTCCATTCCTTTTTACTGCAGCTGCTGATGCCTTTAACTTTGTTATGCTAGTCTATTTTTCTTCTATTATTTTGTTTCATTTGAGTCTGCTGTCAAAAAATGTCCTCAGAACGCTGGTTATTTTAATACAAATTTTAAAACTTTTTATTAGAGTCTCATATCCTCTGCACAGGAGTTGAAAACCTGAACTTTTTGTCTTCTATTATATTGATGTTGCAGGCCAGAATTTAGGTATGTGTACCAAGAAGACTGAGATGGCAATCCACTCAAATTTTCCAGTGCATATCAATGACGCTTAACGCACTAGCTTTGCCATTGCCGTTTAATGGTTTGAAGTCAGCTTAGGGATCATTCTTAGTCATGCAAGCCTGTTCTGACGGGTCCTTTCTCACGTGAATTTCTATTTACATATTCTGGTATACACAATAGACACAATATTCCTACATCGTGCTCGGAATAGACATAAATATCAGATACTGTTCTCTGAGATGCAGCAGCATAGCCTATGCCAATTTGAAAAAAAAAGTCATTGACTGGTGCTCATTTGAAAGAAGCCTAAATTTTTACTGATGTAAAAAAGATGGCTCTTTTTCATTTTTTCCATATTTGAAAATTCTGTTCACTTTTTCAGCACTTAACAAGAATGTTTTCATGACAAAAACTCATGTTTTGGAATTTTCTTTCTCAATTAAAACTAGAAATACCTTTGAGCAGTACCAATGACCTTCTGCCTGCGCTGAACTTAGCACCCAAATGAGTCCTGGTGGTTCTCAGTGGCCCTACCATTTCTCCTGAACCAAAGTCAGAAGGTTCATGCCCACCCCTGAGCAGTTTCAGACCCGGTAATTCCAGCTCTGGGTCACACCTGTAGGCCTTTCAAGAAAGGCAGAAAGCCTTTTCTTGTGCTGCAGGAATGGAAGTGGAAGATTTGCTAAAAGTAAAAAAAAATATTCTTAATGTGTGTGTATTTTAGCAGATGTCAAACCCTTGATTCACACTATTTGATTTAACAGCTGGGCAGAGTTTCCAAACCGTCTATTGGTATGCAGTGATATCAGTAGATGGCCAGGAATTTCAATAACCATGAATATCTACAGTTTAAGCCCACTTAATATTCTCCTTATTCTTATGAGGAATGTAATGTTCACAATTAAGTTTAGCATTTAGACAGACTGTGTAATATGGCATACTATTCACTTTCAGAATTCTTTAGAAGTAATAAACCTGGATTGTACATTAAAATGTGATATGACTCCCAGATGTACCCTGATTATTTTTTTGGCACTTGGCACCACACATTATTTTCCACTGGTTCAGATGACAGGCAGAACCCATCTGAGGCAAAACGAAACAATTTCCAACTGGTGGGCTTGATAGTGCAGGTGACATTAAATAATTAACAAGTTCTCTTTCAGAACCATGCCTCGTGCTTTAATTAATATCGCTTCTTAAAATAAGAAGTTGTTTACCATTGCTGCTTCTGCAAGCTGATTGCTGCTTGCAAAAAAACATCTGAGACATGAATATGCCCAGGGGATTGCTTTCACTTCATTGTTTATAATAACTACAAACAAAGAGCTGCAAAAGCTCATCTCGCCATGAGGCATCCTGACAATCTGCCAGTTTAGTCACCAATAATAATGAGACTGGCACAAGCAATAAGCTCAGCGCAAATCTAATGAGGGCCTGTTTCAATCGCTCATTGATATTAGAGCAGCTGCTAAGCACCCAGTGTTTGGGATGTATACACACCAGGTTTGTGTGCCTCCAACCAGCGGAAGGGCAATTTCCGCCTCAGTATGGCTTTAGTCCTATTCAGACCACGCGTCACCTTTTTCAAATTTAATTTCTGTCCCCATCTCAGAGATACAATCCAGGCCAGCCCTGCTCAGGCAATGGGTGTAAATCATCCAGGCTCCCTGGGCCATGGAGAAAGCTGAAGAGGAGGCTGAGCTGGAGCTGGAGCAGGTGCCCATGTGGAGCCGGAGGTGTGCGTGATGCTCTGGGCTGCCTGTGCTGAGCCCGGGTAACGTCACTTCCGTCGCTTAATTCCTGCGGTGAATGCAATTATGAGCAGATGGGCAAATGACACAATTCCACTGCTAATGAACTTCCCTACTGGGGAAGAGGACAGTGCATTACCCTTTTGTACTTCAGACTCTTAATTATCTTAGAGTTTGGTGTGGTGTTCTGTGTTTGGGGTTTGGGTTTTTTGGGTTTTTTTCATTGTAGTTGGGGTTTTAGTTTTCATTGTTTTTTGATTTGGTTTTTTTTTATTTTTGTGTGTGTGTGTTTTTTTTCCTTAGTTGGTTTTTTCCCCCAAGCATAATTATTTCACATCTTTGAATTTCAGATTTTTTGGAGACGGATAGCTAATTCCTGTCTATTTTGGAAGGTTCTGAGGAAGTGGCAGAACAAAAGGGCTTTGTTTCTAAATGGAAACAATCATATTTAAATGCACAGCTTAAGAGAAGAAGAAATCTGTGCTAGCCTGAGTTCTTAAATACCATTTTCTTCTTTCTCCAATTCCCATTGCCCTCCCTTCCAACAAGTTTTCTCAAAGCAGAATTTGTAGATGACGAGCTCATAGCTCTGTGGTTCATACATCGGTTTAGGAGGAATGAGTAGGAAGAGACTGATTTGGAAAGGTATAAATAACATTTCTACTGAGCCAAAGCACAAGCAAAATGAAACCCAGAAAAAGTTGATGCTCAGGTCCTTAATTTCAAATTTCACAAAACTAAACTGATAAAAATACATTCTGTATCCAGTTGAAATATATGTCTCAGCATTAAAATACCATGAAAGGAGATGGCAGCATCTAATTGTAGATCTTTTTCCCGTGTTTTAGAAAGAGTGTTGAGGAATAAGATGGGACACCTTGCAGTTCAGAGAAAAAAAAATGGTAAAAAAGTTAGAAGCCCCATCATCCTAATTTGCATTTCTTTTGTGTTCTGAAAATACATGATCATCTTCTAGATAAACAGTTGGGATAAGTGTATCTGTAGTTCAGTGCGTGATAATATCCTGATGCAAATTTGACAAGAGAGTATTAACTCTGGAGATTCAGACAATAGAATGTTGTTTTTCTGCATTGCTGTTTGTTAGAATTGTAAAGTACATAATTGGATTTCTAAATTTCCCTTTATTGGCAGGGCAGCACTAATATTTAAATCTCTTCTCTGTGTGAACTTTTAATATTACACTGCTATTGTACAGCTTGTGACTTGGCCCAAATTTAAGCACTTACATGAGGCATGTAAGTAGGAAAATTGTTCTCTCCAAGATATTCCCTCTTAGTGACAGCAAGCATGAGAGTCAATCTTCCATGGTGTATTTCAGAGCACTTAAGTTAGATATCTTAGAGGTAAACATTACCAGTGACTTCATATGGCAGGAATAAAAAGGTCTGTTATGTCATAATGGAGACTGTAAATGAGTCTCTTAGTAGTGAGAAGCAATTGGCAGACTTAATGTCCTAATACATTACACAACTGCAATGAATTTTAAAAGGCTTTAAAAAAAGGGACAGGGGAAGAAGTGGGAGTTGGAGAAATATTTGTTGAGCTGTAGCAACTAGAGTTGAACTCATTTTTGTGAGACAACTGAGTTTTTCTGCAGTGAGTTTTCAGGAGCACAAAGAGGCTTACGAATTCAAAGTATCACAAACTGTTAATGGGTTCCACTGAAACAGATGGCAACATTATGATCATTTTTGCAATTAATGCTGACTGCAGATTGTTCTTGAGGCTGCAGTCATAGTTCTCCATCTCCTGTGCTACCACAGTATTATCCTGTAAGAGAATTTATTTTAAAAATTTCTGATAACCGCTTCTTCCCCAAGCTACTGAAAACACTTAATATATTTGGAGGTAGTATGAAATGCCTTCTGCCACTTTCATACCAAAGCTCCTGCAAATTAAGACCTGTCTTTCTCCTGTGACCCTGAAATTTAGAGTAATGTGTGATCTCCTTTTTTTCTTGAATGATTAAATTGGTGATTAGAAAGCTAAGCACATCTTAAAGATACTGTTTCTGAAACAAACTGTGTGGCTGCATTTATCTAACACAATAGCACTTCTGATTTACTGAATAAGTGAATATTTTCTGTCCATTTATTTGGGCTTCTCAACAATTTTCATTGCCAGGTAATCACAGCATGTAGGGGTTTTTGTTTGTTTTGTTTTGGGTTTTGGGGGGGAGGGGCATTGTTTGTTGTTGTTGTTTTGGGGGGTTTATGTTTGCTTTTTTTTTTTTTTTTTAACTGAGTATGATGATCTCACATGCATTGCACAGATTTTCTTTGCAACCTTTCTTTGTTTGTCCAGCAAATTCTGTATGGACCAGAGACCATTAGCAGTTTGCAATGCCCTTGAAAAGAAATCATCCTATAAGAGGCACAGGCGTTTTCCTTCTTGGAATTAGTCTGTGAAACATGAAAAGTGGGTAGATTGTTTTGCAACTAATTCAGGTGAAAACAGAATCAGTGCTATTGTCCTACAAACATCAGTGAAATGCCTTGTCACATTAAAGGGAGATGTGCGGGAAACAGGAAGAACTGTTCTGCCACCTGGTAGCACAACTTAACCTTTGCCATTGGAATCAACCAGTTAAGGATAAAGTAGCTCAAAGGGAAGCTCTCATGAATAGCTGGAGAATGATCAGACATTGCTGAGAACAAAATCAGGGAGCAGAGGGATTGGGGAGAACCTCTGCTTTGTCCCAGCTGGGATTACCACCAGGTAACTGTGTTAGTCATCTGCAGTATCTGATCCCCATCCGCACATGCCTTGCCATGGCGCACACACATGCAAATGCCCACAGCAGGCAGTGATGAAAGCTGCAGTCCTCTCCCCAAAGACATCGAGCTCAGGTGCCAAGGATCTGCTGAGATCAAAAGGAGCTGGAGCCAGAAACTCTCCAAGGGGCAGCATCTCACTGCAGAGCCTGGCAGCTGGTCCCACTCCCTGAGCATCACACGAGCCATCCCGTGCCAGAAAATGTCCCATGGTGGGTCTACCCCGAGCTCAGCAATCACAGGAATATGACATTTATCAAGGACCCTCTTCCCCATCAAAATAAAGATTTTAGCACTTGAGTTTCAGTTTTCCTATCTCATAATTTAGGAACTTAAACCCTGGAGCCAGGCCTTCCAGAGAAAGAAAACAGTGCTGGTGGGCTGCACCTTGCTGCTGTGAGAAGCAATTGCTCCCCAACAGTCTGCTGTATTTTGGAAGGTATGCCTTCCAAATGCAGCACAGAAAATAGCAGAGAGTGCTAAAACCTGGCAGAATTCTAAGATGCCTCATTAAAAAGTGAAGATGTTTTGTGAAATCCAGTTAGTTAGAAAACCTGAGGTTGGGGCCTGATTCCTGCTTTCAGGTCTTATGAAGGTGAACAGCTTAAATTGACAGGTTAGCAGAGTTCAGATGTTTGTTTTATTCAAGGGTGGCATTTTACAGATGTAATTGGAACTAGGAATGCTTCTTAGAGTCATATCACAGTAATAAACTGATAATTGTACAATTTTTTTTTTATACATAACTTATGTAGAGGGGAAAATACTCTTTTTTTCCCTCACAGAGCATTACTGTAAATTGTTGAATTACTTTGCTATGCAGATAAAGTATTTGTCTCCTGGGAATGGTTCTAATAAAATGGAAAATTTATAACAATGTTGCAATATTTTTTTACAAATCAGAAGCCACAGTAAGAGGTAATCATGTTGTTTATTTGTAAACAATGGGCATTTTAATAACAAGAAAATAGTTTTAAGAGGATTTTATTATTATTAATATTTAATTTATTATTAAGAGAACAACTGAGATTTAATCTGCAGCAGTGAATATCAAATGCTATAAATTTTGTAGTGAGAAAAGGTCACAGATAAAATCTTTCCAATTGAGGTGTAATGCATGGAACTCCACCATAAATCTTGAAGGTTCACATTGAAAGATTTTTGTTGATGTGGCAAAGTTAACGGTTCCTGGTTTTTGGGAAATATACTCTGGAGCTAAAAATGATACCTTGTTCAGTTTTATTTTTGCAAAGTAAAAAGTATGTTAGCTAAAATAAAGTCAATGAAAACTCTTCACAGCCAGAAATCTCTTATGGGCCATGAAAGCCTATTGCAACAACCATAGAAAGTGCCTGTAAAGGTTTATCTTAGTATTGAACTTCGAATCTAAGTGTAAATCAAACTTTTGATGGTAGAGTCATGATTTAAGTGAGACAGAGTATTTGGAGAGCTAGATCAAAATATGCAGAGGAAACCTCTTTAGCTTAATGCATTAATAAATATTTAAACCCTTTTGTGGATTACAAAAAGAAATCTGGGGGATCCACAAGAAATCTTATTGACATCCTTTATTTTTCCCTTTAGGAGAGACTGTCTAAAGAACCTTTTGTTTAGTCTGGGTATGATGTCATCACTGACACTGCAGATAGCAACTACATATATGGTATACAGCATACATAGAATCATACATATTTACATAACAGACACTAATAGGGCTTTCCATTTAAAGAAAATCAACAAAGGAAATCTTGAATATGAGTAGGGCAAACACAAATGAAAATGAGGAAAGGATCCCTAGAGAAACATCATGTAATCATTTTGCATTAAGTTCATTAATCTGTGCAATGGGTAGATTTATATCTTCCACAAAACATTGTGATGCTCTTTTTATTAATATTTCTAAAAAGCGGTGACATTATTTAATTAAATAGGCATGCAAGTACCTGGTGGTGTTTTTTATCTGTCAATTGATATTCATAAGTATTCAGTTTCCTCCTCCTTGAAATGTCATCTTACTCATGACAGAATAAATAGAGCTGGGTGGCAGGAAGTTACCTATCTTACCTCTCCAGGTGATGAAACAGTCTGCCTTTTCCATGTCCAGTGTAATTTGCTTAGCTTTTTGAAAGAGATGTTGCAATCTCTCTAGCACATCCACTAAAGTGGTTATCTAGCCTTACCAGCAGACTCTTATTCTTAGTATATGTTTATTCAATCCTGCAATAAACAAGAGTTTTTCATATTCCTTCCTCTTTTTTAGCCTTTTTGTAGGCTGTCCAGCCCTTGTTTCTTCAATTTTACCTTGTGGATCATCTTCTTATGATTTGTAATCATTCTGATTGCTCTCTGTTGCAGCCTATTCAGTAACTCAGCATTTTTCTTAGAAGTGAATTGTCTGAAATGGAAGATGAAATTTTAGTAGAGATTTTATACAAGCCAAAACAATACCATTGCATCATGTACAATCTTGCTGCCTATCTCCTCCTATGTATATCCTTGGTGTGATTGCTTGGGATGACATTATTTACTCATTCAGCTTGTAATCAACCCTAAGGCTCAGAATCTTTTGCAGGACTTTTATCCAGCCAGCTGTTATACACACAGTATTTGCAGCTGATTTTTCCTGTTTAACTGTAGTATCCTATACTGTGAGGTTGAAAACTTCAGATCTCAGAAAAGGTCAGATATCCCTTTTCTTATGTAATAATAATAGGAAGATTTTGTCAGTTATCCTGTATTGCTTACTTTCATTACTTTTGCCAATGAAATAAATATTTCATACATTTATTAACTCCAAAAAGAGTTTGCTGAATAAAAATATTGACTACTTAGATCATCATTCAGGGACTGATTAGCTTGATACCACTCAAAGAAAGTTTGGCCAAAAGAAAGCAGTAGAGACAGAGGCATTTCTGTGCTCTTTTATCTGTATACTAATTTATTGTGTTCCTAAGCAAGCAAACTACTCTTTATTAACAGTTTTCCACTTCTTTTGACTTTTCAAATCAACTGGGCTCAGAATTTTACACACCCACCTTGACGTACTACTTACCTTTCTTCAGACTGAAGTAAATAACCTGAAGTGTTGTAAAATTATAGAAATTAGATAATTGTAAAGAAGAGAGATTCATCAGACAGCCTATAATGAAATAAGAGATTTTATATAATAGATTGTACAACAAAATTTTATCTGGTGTTAGAGTGTAGTAGGAGAATAACAACAATAGGAAAAAAACCATAATATATAATGCTAAAGAAGTTTTTTAACTATTTATTCTTGTCTTTGGTTAGCTGGCACATAACACTTGTTAGCTATTTTTACATGGAAAATGCATCCATTAAGCCTACTATGAGAGCCACCGATGTAACCAGAGCAGTCAAAGATGAAATGGAGCTGTACAGTGAAAGAATTAATTCAGACACTAATAGAAAAGAGGAAAAAAGCTTACATCCTGAAGTAGGAGATTATTAGCCATAGCAACATAAACAAACATTTCTTGATGTCTTTCTTTTCCAGTTATATCAGATTATTTACCAAACAATGAAGCAGATAAAGATACAGGTTACTTTATATTTGGCTTATTTTTAAAATCACTTTTCTGTTGTTGATTTCTCTTCCAAAGGGAACTCTTTGCCAAAAGACATGGTCCACTGTCCAGTTGTCATGTGCATTTACACTGTAAACTCCTCACCAATGGTCTTTTGTTCTGTTATAAATATAATGTATTTGAAAAAATTGGAGTGAGGAAAAGAAACCTAAGTAATGCTTTTACACTGAATAGTGCAAATATCCTGAGAACCTTTCTTCAGCCTGCATTCTTTACTGTTTTCAAAATGGCCATCTCCTGCAGGAACTTTGTTTTTAAATTTCACACCGTGCTGCATGAAGCAGAAATCAAGCTTGTGTGTGCTTTTCAGATGGGTTATATGTTTTGCTAGTTCAAAAAAATGAAATTTAATTTTGTAAAGACAGTTTCCCAGTGACTGGAAAGAATTCATATTGATTAGAAATCAACTAAAGGAAATTTAGTTTTCAAGCAGAGATGATGCTTTCTTAAAAAAACAGTATTGTATTATCTTTGACTGTCTACAGCAGAATGTGCTATGACCAGGAAAAATTTTGGGGAAGTGGTTCCTGCTGGAATGTGATGGGAATTAATGTCTCAGAAAAAGTACTCAGAACAGTAAGCTAAATCATGGCAAAACTTCTTCCATTTTATTTGCAAGCCACATATATTAGAGTGTTTGTGAAAACCAAGTTGTCATTTACATATACATAAGGTGATGATGCTTTATTTGATTTTTTAACTGACCATAGACCTGCTTCTGTAATCCTCTCCTTCTAAAGCATACAGAAACACAATTATTATATGCAGCTGGTGTATGGCCAAATGAATTTAATACTCTAATTTTAAATTAAAAAAAATTCCAAAGAAGTTCAAAAATTCAAATTTGTCAACTTATTCATCAGCAATTTTTGCAATAGTACAACTCTACTGTTGAAGAAATTGTAACCATCTTGGATATGTAATAGTAAGTAATTTTTGTTCTATCATCTCATTTAAGCAAAATAATAAGTACATGCTTGGCTTAATCTCCAGGGTAGTTTCATTCTACTGATTTGTTCACTCAGGGTCTTTATTACTTTATTGCCCTAAAGACTCCATTTGTCATCTCAGGAGCTAAATATTCCATTACACGTGGTAGGACTTCATAATATGTAGCCTTTTCATCTTCCCCAACTTATCCAGTGTCACCAAATTTTATTTCTCTGTAGGCATAATGAAATTACTCATAGATTTTGGAGTTGGAACACTCTGGCATCAGGAATACAGTGTTCTAATTTATCCAATGTAACTGAAGAATAAAGGTTTTTGTGCCCCACTTCTGAATTTTGCAGCACACTGTCTCCCATTCTATATGTTTTAATAGAAGCCCAGCTAGAAAGAATGAGCAAGAATGGTTTGTAGTGTAGTTATAACACATGACATTGACAAAATTAATATCTTTGGAAACATAAGTCTCATATGAGCTTAATATGTTTGCTTTCCTGCATGGTCAGGATATTTTTGGATTTTAAATGTAAACTGCCTATGTAGATGTATTTGAATATTAAATACATATACACACTTTACACCCACTACACAAGCACATATTAAAATACATATACACATTTATACATTTTATATATTTAGTGCATATTTTCATATATATGCTTACTTTTCATTCAATTACATCTTTTTAATCTTTTTGGTGACATATTCATTTCTAGTTGTCAGTATATCATAATGCACTTCAACAAATTGTTAATCATTTTGTTAACTTCTAGCATTAAGAGAGACATTATATTAAGAAGAACTTGAGACAGATTTGAAATTAAAATTCTGTATCCCCTCTTCACCACAGATCGCTAGCACACTGGCAGCTCTCTGAAAGGATTATGTGAAAAACAAGAAGTTCTTCACAAGCTCTGCATAAACTTTATGGTGTTGGATGAGGCATGTAAATCTGGACAGTTTCCCTGTTTCTGGGATAAGTATAATTTTCCTTCTTGCAGTCCCCAGTGCTGGTTTCCTCTCCAGATGGGTAGGAGCTGTCCCTTTCCTTAGATCAATGACACAATGCACAGCAGCAGTGGTGCAGCTTTTTCATGTAGGAGGCTGAGGAGAAATCCTGGGATGAGGTTGCCATGGCAAGAAGCAGTCCCTGCCCTGTACGGTTTACACTGCATTGTGAATGTCATGCACGAGCTCCACTTTTTATCTTCATTTGTATAATCAGTGATTAATTTACTGTGACTTAATTCACAACAATGTATTTAGACTTTGCACACTTCATTTAAAGGCTGCACATTTATTCTCTTCAAATCCATGCAAAGATTTCTGCAGGGAAAGGAAAAATTTAAAGGCGTCTTTCTCAGTAGTGACAGGGGCATAGAAGGAGGGGCTATTCTTTGTAGCCATTAGATGTCTCAATTAGTGGAGCATTTTCTAAACATCTGCATACAGCAAAATTCAACTGTGTGATCAGGAGTCACAGTCAACTTGCTGGAGTAAGTCCTGTCAGACTGCTGTTTTATACCAATAGATGTGGAACCCTTCCATGGACTGATGGAAGCCTTGGTTGGAACTCAAGATCATACAACAACCAGAAGGAAAGAGGAGAAGGAAACTGACTGCATCACTAGCCAAAAGGTCCAGTCTTTCAGCGGTTGAGACAGCACTGACAGCCCTACAGGGATCTGTTTGCTACTTTTGTACATGAAGGTGAGGTACCGGGGGGTTGTTGATGACAGGAATGGGGTAGAGCAGGAGTTTTCTTGTAGATAAGACTAGTTACAGAGGCTATCCTTGATATCTAGTGAGAGTTACAGTTAGCAGAGCTCTCTGCAGTCAGCATAACAGCAGACAAAAACAAAAAGTAAACTGACTTTGGGATTCATACGGAATTATTTGAAAAGGGAGAAATCTAAGAATTAAACAGTTAGTTTAGAAACCAGTAAACTGAAAAAAAAACCCAACCACTTTATTAGCCCATCTATTGGACCATCATACTATTTAATTTCTGCACTCTCTGGCCTATGCACTAGTCTCTACAACACATGGAGAAAAGGGATCATAGCCATACTAGAGATGCTCAGGGTCTTCTGGTGACAGAAGACCTAACATGATTTCAGTTGCAAGGGGAAAATTTACTTATAACTTGCCTCCATTCCCCCTTAGTCATATGACACCAGGAAGTATTTCATATTAGAATAACTTTTCTAGGTCTTTTGCACTGTTCTGCTGACAGTTTTATTTTATGATTTTTATCAAATCATAGTGTTTTGCAATCTGATTGAATTAAAGGGGACTTGTGGTGTTTCACACATGAAACAATCGTGAGAATTTCCAGTAAGATGAACATTTCTGAAGGCAGTATTTTACAGTGTGTGTTACAGCTGTTCACACCACTATACTTATGAAGGCAGTAGCTTTCTGTTGCTATATCCTACATAAAATGAGGAAATACTTAATTAGATTTGCCATAGTAGCTACAGTATGAAAGTGATGAAATTATTCAGACCAGAAACCATACGCAGACTTCAGCACCAGAGGAAGAAAGAGACAGTTTTGTTGCTATCAAGGCAACAAAAGACAACTCAGTATCTTAATTTAGACATCCAGTATATCTGGTTGACATTTTTCTTTCTTTCCTCTTCTGAAAATGAAATTCTTATGGAATGGAAAAAAAGCCACACCTGCGAAAGAAAATACTGAGTAAAGAGCATGAAAATATAAAAAAAATTTGCTCACTCTGTTTCCCTCCCATTTCTTCTTCCTAGTTTATTTTCATGAATAAAGATTACACTGCTGGAATTCTCAGTTTTTCTCAGTGTTTCAACACCTATTTATGGGTTCGGGAATATCCTTTTTATAGTATCTACTTATCAAGCAGTATAAATAGCTAGAACGAAGCAAATATTGTTCATCTGATCAACAGATCCAATTTAGGTTGGAATTGTTCAAGATCACAGAGTCCAACCATAAATCTAGCACTGCCAAGGCCACCACTAAATTATGCCCCTAAGTGCTACATTTGCACATCTTTTAAATGCCTCCAGGGGTGATGATTTAACCACTTCTCTGGGCAGCCTTTTCTAGTCACTGACAACCCTTTCTGTGAAGAAATTTTTTCCTAATATCCAATCTAAACCTCCCCTGGCGTGACTTGAAGCTGTTTCCTCTTGTCCTCTCCTTTGTTCCCTGGGTGTCCCTTCTGTCAGGGAGTTGTAGAGCTGATAAGGGAGACTTGTGTGCTCCAAACTCCACGTACTCTGTTGCTCTTGGTACACACTCCAGCACCTCCATGTCTTTCTTATAGTGAGGGGCCCAAAACTGAACGCAGGATTCAAGGTGCAGCCTCACCAAGGCCAAGTACAGGAGGATGATCACTGCCCTAGCTCCGTTGCCCACAGTACTTCAGATACCATCCCGGATACTAAACTCTAGGTAGATGGCATCCAAAGCCTTTCCCTCATCCACTAGGCAGGTCACCTTGTCATAGAAGGACATTAGGCTGGTTAATCCCCTGTCTGGGGCTTGTAGTTCCCCCGATCCTCCTTCTGGCCCTGCTTGTAGATGGCCATCACACTTGTTAACTTACAGGCAGTCACCTGGGACCTCCACAGTGAGCCAGGACTTATGGTAAATGGTAGAGTGGCCTGGTGAGCTCTTTTACCAACTCTGTTAGTCCTCTTGGGTGGCCCATATGGCCCCATAGACTTGTGCATGTGTAGGTGGTATAGATCACTTGGGTCACCTCAATTATCTTGTCTGTCTGCTGTTTCAGCTAATAGCAAACATTTATGGAAAAGAGTCAGATATCTGGTATTTGTAGAATGATCCTTCACATTTTGTGCTTTCCAAGAATGCAGCAGCCAGTACTTTTGAGGCGGGGGTTTTAGAGTAAAGCTTTTTTCAGCAGATACCACTCAATCTTATCTTTTTTCCTGCCAGTGAGAGTCCTTATTAGCAGCACAATTGCATACATTGAGATACCACTTGCCTAGACTGAGAATAAGGTAGATAACCAACCCATTTGCCAGCAACAGACTCAAAATAAAGAATATTCTTAAGTGTAAATGGACCTTTCCCTCCCTATGGAAAAATAAAAAAGTAACTAGACTAAAGAAGCCATGGAGGAGGTGCCTGTGGCATTCCTATCCTTTCAGTCGTGCATAAACCAAAGCCTTTCTTGAAGCCTCATCCCCAACCCTCTAAGAGTTAACAGCCTTTTAAGTGTAGTTCTGACATGAATTTTAATACAGATGCAGTCTGTAAAAAAAAAAAAAAAAAGGGAAGACAGATCTACAAAGGTTGTTCAAATGCAAAATTCTAGTTCAGAACCTGTGTCTAGATATGCTATTTGTTAGCAGAGCTTGGAAGTTAGTGAAACTTAAACCATCTTTTGTATTTCCCTGATCTCCACTCTTTAAGCAGTTTCTGCACTGCACAGTTGTCAAGTGAAAAGCATTTCAGTCTGGAGAACAGTGAAAGGAGAAAATCCATTTCGTATAAAAAATGACCAGTCCCTGTTATGACATTTATTGTGTATTCACTTTTGAGATATTGGATAGTGCATATGTGTCATAACAGAAGGATTATCCATCACATTTACTCCTCCATATACAGCTGTGCAGTTTTCAGGTGTGTATTTGCACATCCATTTAAAGACACATGAAAGACTTGGCTCACTATGGATATCTCAAGCCAACAAGTCCATTCCCTACAATGTAGCAAGACTACACTACCCTGAAACCTTGCAGCCCGATGTTATCTCTTTAACCTTGAAGATCTCCATTGAAGGTGATCCAGCATCCTCCCTGTGACATATTCCCTAAAGCCTTGACCTTTCTAATAAAGATCTTATGTTTATCTAAAGCAAAGTTTCCTTGTTGGTGCTTTCCAGTACACCTACTATTTGTCAGTCAAAGAAGACTATGCAAGACTTATTGCTCACTGTCCCTTTTGTTACATGCCCTTGAATATTTTGTCAGTTATCATGTCTCCCCTCAGCATTTTTTTTCCTAGATTGTGTCTTGTGGGACCTGTTTTCTAAATGTTTAATCATTTTTTATTTCTCTCTGAACTCCCTAATTTGCCTGTCATTTTTCAAATGTGATACTTCAAACTAAATGTAGGACTCCTACTGATGCTTAATAAACACCAAGTAGAACAGGGTAATTAACTCATTTGGGTTTAAATTTATTACTCTTAATACAACTTAATACCCTATAGCATTTGCTTCCCTTTCACTTATTTTTTTGGTTTTGAAAGTGCTGTATGTTTGACTCATAAGGACTTTGTCACCCAGCACAAAACTCCTGTCCTTCTGTTGTATCTATCTCATTACTCTCCTTGACTTCTATATTTGAACACATTGTTAATCTTTCACCTTTACTCTTCAGTTACTTATTGCCTCTGTTTGAGAGGATTTTTTTGTTCATTTTAGTCATCAAGTAATTAAGATTTTATTAATACTAGCTACAACCTAAGAAGATGTCTCTTTACATACTTTCCAAAGAATTTATTGCCTTCCATCTTCAAATTAAAGACTGTCTCAGTGTGTGTTCTGCCACATTCCACGCAGGGGCCAATCCAAATATTGTGTAGTGAAGGGTGGACTCCATAGAGAAACTCCACTTGATATTCATTTCAATAGGAAATCAGACAGGTTAATATTCAATATTTGACTTGCTTTGACCAACTGAGGAACATTTAATTCCTTCCACATTCTGTTGACTTCAATTGAACTCCTTGTAGAATACAGTTTAGTGCCACTAACTAGTAAGTTCCTTCTCTGCTGTTGCTAATCAGCTGAATAAATTAAACTGTTTGGACCTTAAGCTGGGTATTCTATCAAAGCATCCCTACTATTCATGGGGGTATATCTAAGTAGAATCAAAAGTCTGGGAGACTCTCTGGCTTGTCAAAGCAAGGCATGAGAGAGAATTTCTGATTCCTTTGTGTGTGTGTGTGCGACAGGGAGAAAGAGTGTGTGGGGGAAATAGAAATTTGGAGGAATGTGGGGAAAAAAAGTGCATGCTGGCAAGTTTTCAATGGTCTGTGTTAAAATATGGCAGGTGTGTTATTTTGGAATTTCCGTGTGGCCCAAAGGTAAAATTTGAATTTACTTCATTCCTTTGTGCTCACTTTCTTTTTATCAGAGTGTTTAAAAACTTTAATCCTTCTGAGGAGTGATGGGTCATTTATCCCTTAGACAGACTTTTTATTTCTTTTGCAGGAATGTTAGGAGGACAGTGGGTTTTTTCCCTTGGCCAGCCAACAAGATAAATCATATTCTGCAATTGCTAGTAAATATTTTAACTTCAAAAATAAAGTGAAGAAGAAAATATTTCACAGGCACTTTTAGAACTCGCTTATTCTTCAGCTGCCTCTGAAGTCTCCATGTTGTGATATCTAAAGTTTTAGGCATATTATAAAGGCATTACAGACAAACCTTTGGCATTCTAACCTTCAATTTTGTAACTGTATGTAAGTACTATCAGATAAAAATCTACAAAATTAAAGGAAAACCATAGGCATGAAATGGAACCTAGGGAACTTTACCCTATTCCTCTGACATATGTTTGTATTAGATTATGTTGTCTGCTGGAATCCTTAAAAACTTAAAGTCATATTTCAAATAGTTGAATTATAACTGTTCATACTTCCAGTGGCCAGAGAAGACACTTGCTAGTGACCAGTGCACATTTTTGTTTGCTTGTAAAAATAGTATTTTAAATTCATGTTTCAGACTTCTGTACCAAAGAAAAAAATGCCCCCAGCACCTTTTATGAAAGGATTGTGACAGAATTATTAGATAGTGAATTTAATGCTCCATTTCTTCGGGACCATAATTTAATGATTCTGGAGATGATGCATGATGCTGTTCTTTCAAGTATGAATACATACTTCCCTCTTTCCTTCTGCCAGTCTGCATTGTATTGACCTTCTGTACAAGTCTTATGCAGTAAACAAACTATAAAACATTCTTATAAAATAGATTGACTATACACTGCCTTCTGATGGAGGAAAAAAACCCAAAAACCGAAAAGTATATTTTTAAACTCGTATTTTCCATTGAAGTTGTTTTCAAGGCACAGTACTTTAAGGGACAGTAAGCTTATGTGTGTGTTGATGCAACCAAGATATTTCTCTGTGTTTTTTGTTTTGTTTTGTTGTTGTTTTTAAAAGAGATACTATATGCTGTCGAAAGGTCAGAAGAGAAAAGTCAACTTGTTCTCTGTCTTTGTAATACATCTGATGTCAGACAGACTGTATTTTTCAATCTGCATTGCATGTGGTACCTTATCCCCTCTCCTGCTGAGCTGAAGTTGTTGGTATTATACCCAAAAATTCAAGGGAAATATTATTTCCATTGAAATTTAATGACTAGTTTCAAATTAGGGATTAGGCTGTAAAATGAAGAAATGTCAGAGAAAGGCAAGCATTTAACCATAGCCAAGGATCTGGTCTTCCTCCTTCTGAGTCAAAGAGATACTTCAATCCAGACTCATTCTGCCATGTGTATTTAAACTGTAAGCTCAGACTCCGAAGCAGCACCTAAGGCTGTGAGGTATCTATCAGCTCTATTTTGTGACCTTTCAATGTGCTACTGTAATGTAAACAGCCACGGTATGTTATGCTGCCACTGTCAGTATTTTCTGATTTTAAGGAAGATAAAAAACTGTCATTGTATTGGTAATTGTTTTTGTATTAACCCACTAAAATTGAAATGAATGTCTGGTCCCTTCAAAATAACTTGAATTTACAAGCCGGATGTTTGGACACTTTTAAAGAACTCTTGACAACTTACCAAAGATATCAATCTGATTGCCTCAGGCTGAGAAGAATTATGTCATGAGTTGCATAAGGTTATCTGGTTTTATGAGTGTCAATAATAAATGACAAAAAGAGCTTATCAAGAAAGTTCCAAATCAGCCTTTAGAAGGACAAAGTACTGGTGCTCACTATAAAAAATGAGAAGACATGTATTGAGGTCAGCAGACTCTAATCAGGGGAGCACTATTTCCTGAGCATGAGGACAGCTCAGAGGTACCAGGTTCACTAAAACAACAAAAAAACTCAGAAGAAATTTGGCTAAAGTTTGTATACTATTTTTAGACATTTCAAAATGGAATTTTAGCTTTAAAAAAAAATTTACAAACCTTACTCCTAGTTCTTAAGAGTATTGTATCTAGTCATACTAGACACACTCCAAAAGAAGAACCAAAGTGTTTTATTATAGAAAGGGAACCTGGAAGTCTATTGCAGAGACAGTAAATGGACTTAGAGATCCTTTACTCCTATTCTTTAACATAACCTGGCCTCCATTTTCCTAAAAATTTTTTTTAAAATAGTAAACACATATATATACAAAACATATGGTCTGTGTTCTGTAGTATTGTCAGGGTATTTGTGTTTCTAATAAACAGTCAAGGGTTTGTTATGAATAGAGACAAGCTAATCTAAATTAATAATTAATAACTAAATTTATTTGTGATCGCGTAACAATTTAGAGTTCGAATTCACTCATAGCTATACAGAGCAGCTCTGGGTGCAAACCGGCAGAGCCCCTGCCTTCTTCGGGTTTGCACACTATTGTATTTCGGCGGGAAGGGTTTTATACGTTTTATTTCGCCTTTGGCTATAAGTCATTGAATATTCATGCAGTCTCCTCTCACGGAGAAGGAGATGTCTTTGCTGCTGATGTCTTCTTGGCAGCTCGTCATCTACTCACTGATATCGTCCAGTGATATTGTCCCCTTCCTTACCTCTGGGAAGGGGACAATAGCTGCTTATCTCTGGGACTTCCTCTCTTTGTTTCTGCTCCTGGGGTTGGGTCTGAGTCTTGGCTTTGGCACCATCTGTCTGGGTTGAGCTTGGGTGTGACTTAATAGCCCACTTCTCGGCTATTGTTTTCTAGTTGGCCAGAGCTGGTCATATGTTAATAGGTGCCCAGTAACTCAATCTGTAGATTTCTTTGCCCTGATTTTTACAGTAACTCTAAAGCATCTTATAGTTACAGTATATAACATTTATAATTACAATTTATTCCACGAAACCCCAACTGCACGAATTATCATACATAACAGGTTCTAACCACAAAACCCTTATAGGCAGATATTTGGTAGTGCTCAAACTTTATTATGTCACTTTTTACACAGCTGATAATGGTCTACAGCCTAGTTCCTAAGGCTTGTTGAAGCTTGTAGCACAGCATTCAAAGAGTGAAATGTCATTAAAAAAAAGCCAGGTACAAAAGTATATGAAAGTTTTCTCTGAATAGAAAAAAATCCAAATACCATTTCTTGCTCTGAAGATCAACTTTTCTTTGAGCAACAGTTTCAAATTGTTTACTAGTTTATCTGTAATTGATGTAAAATACTGCCAATCATTTCTTCGGTGTCTTATTGATATATCCAGGCAGACTTTGCTGTGACTAAGTGGTCTTTTTCCTGTCCTAAAAGGCCACTTCTTAAAATGCTAACAGTAAAGCTAAAATAATCTTAATTTTTAATTTTTTTTACATAAATAAAAGCTTTCCAAGTACTTATTTTCACAACTTTTTTAGTAAGCTGCCATGTTATTTTTGTGGATATAATAGCTATATTCAGTGCTGAACATCACTGTTGTCAAATGTACTGATAATTCCTCTGATGTCAGTGACAGAAAGATTGTGTCTTGTCAGTAAGAAAAGCAGATGCCTTGGGCATGTTGAAACTGAGAAATTAAATTCCCCTAGGAGAGCAACCATGTGAGAACTCAAAGCAGTTACCTTCCAAGAAGGAACTGCTCAACAGATTTATAAAAAAATGAGAACTGACACCTTTGCCTTAAACTGGAGTCAAGAATGCAGTGTAGTTTGCAGAAGTGTAGTTGCAATTTTTTCCAGTTTTGTTCTTCTTTTTATGTTCTTCTGTTTTTCTCTAGACAGGTTTAGCATGGACATGTATCAGGAAAGAGGATATCAGTATGCAATTCCAGATAGAGATAGCTTTAATAAAGGTGTAAGTGACTTTAAAGTTCACTTTTATGTTTCTATACCAAGACATTTAACTAAACATGCATGTGTTTACTGCTTTACTTACCCACCTAGCTTTCTTAGAGATCTTTCAAACATTTTCCATTGTAGACTTAATGTTTCAGGAGTTGCTTGAAGATGCTGGATATTCTAGTTCTGACCCAGGAAAGTCCAGGAGGAAGATATAGCTTTCAGCTGCCCTCTAGGATTTTTTGCAAACCAGAGCTAAGTGTGTGCCAGGGAGCTTGGCTGAAGCAGTTGCTGTGGTTCTTGGCAGAATGAGGCTGCCAGGGTTGTTCCATTTGTGCAGGAGGGAAAGGGCTACTAGAGGTTGTGAGTTCTTCTTCACCTATTATTTGACCCAAAATCTGGTTAAGAACACATTTCTCCTATGTTATCTACCCTTTGGATTCACATGTTTCCTGCTAAGTCTATCCTTTTCCAGCACTACATAGATCTATTTGAATTTATTTAATTTAAACTTATTGACATATCTTATTTTCATTGTAGAGTGACTTAGCAGTATAAAAGACAAGGGCACATAGACTCTTCATAATTTTAAGATGTGGTAGGCAGGACTGAGCCTTACAGATAGCAAACAAAGAATGGTTTCAATTAAAATATAAACATTTTAATAAAAAGCACAGCTGTCTGGAGACTGTGTATTTACTGTGGTGGATCAACCTTTTAAACACTTTCAGAAAAGGGAGGAGTTTTTGTTTAAAGGTAGAAGCCAAGAGAGGAAATAGCAGTACAGGCCAGATGTAGAGTGATGTTCCAGATTTAGGTACAGATTAGGAAAGATGTAAAGAATTAAGAAAGAAAAGAAACAAAGCCTGTAGAGAATGCACAGGTTATCCTAAAAGCAAAATATCTTTTATATATGAGCAACAGGAAGCCTATTCAAAGAAGGAGAATGTAAGAAAGAATTTTCCCAGGAAAATAATATATTTAGGAAATAGTAATGTACTAGGTAAAACAATGATTAGAAAGAAATTTGTTCTACTGATGAATATTGATTTACTGTTATTATTCTAAAATATTTAGAATGTTTCTTCTTCTATTCTCTTTTCAGATTTTGAAAATGAACATCAGATTAATTTTCCATGGGTTGATGTGTTTCAACATACCTGCACAGTATTCAATCCAAAGAACATCTGTTTTATCAGATGTAAAGTGGGACTATATGTTCTTGTGAAAAATGTGGCTTCAGAGGTGGCCCCATAATGTGGCTGAATTCAGCTATGGATAGTGTCTCTGTCGTGGTTTAACTCTGGTAGGAATCTAAACCTCACCCAGATGCTCACTCACATTCAGTGGGATGGGGAAGAGACTCTGAAGGGTGCAAGTGAAAAAAATCATGTGTTTAGATAAAAACAGTTTAATAGGTAAAGCAAAAGCTGCTTGTTCAAGGAAAGCAAAACAAGGCATTAATTCACCACTTCCCATGGGCAGGCAGGTGTTCAGCCATCTTCAGGAAGCCAGGGCCCTATCATGCTTAACAATTACATGGGAAGATAAATGTCATAACTCTGAATGTCTTCTCTTCCTTCTTCTTCATATGCTGAGGATGATGCCATATGGTCTGGGACAACTCTTCAGTCTACTGGGATCAGCTGTCCCAGCTGTATGCCCTCCCAACTCCTTGTGCACCCCCAGCCTCCTCACTTGTGGGACAGTAAGAAGCAGAAAAGGACACAATGCTGTGTAAACACTTCTCAGCAGTAATTAAAACATCTGTTATCAAAACTGTTTTCATCACAAATCTGAAACATAACCCCATGGAAGCTCTTAGGCTTCAGTGGAAAAAAAAATTTTGGTGAGGAATCATAATTCAACAGTAGAAGGACATTTAGTTTCAGGCATGAATAAAAATTATGATGAAAGGATCTCAAACTCTGAGCTTGGAAAAAGGAGGAATTAAAAGATTAGTCCAGTGTGAATCTCTTCTATCTTGACAAGTCTGGGATTCCTTCAGATAATGTTGGGTTCAGTGTGTGAGAGAAAGCGTAATGCGAAGCAAAATGCCATGTACAATAAGAGCTAACAAATGTGGAAAAAAATTAGCATTATAGCCATATCTGCAACTCATAGAAATAGATGGGATTATTTTATTGATCTGCAACGGATACAGGACTTAATCCTGGATCTACAAAGGGAAATGTTTTCAAACGTAGCCTGAGAAGTTACAGCTGGGAACATACAAGCTGATTGGCTCTTATCTCAGAAAGTAAAACTCCATTTAGAAAAAGCTTTAAAAATGTAAGAATTTAATCTTCATAAATCTAGTTATTTTTTGAAAAAAAATCTGGAAAAAGTATTCTTCTTCTTTTACAGAGTTTAGTTTCATATCTCCACAGCTGAGCTTCTTCACATTTTTTCCTTTCAATGCTCTACTTTTTCAGAGCAACTGCTTTTCTTTCACATCTTGCGTACTTTTACTACTTATGCAGTAGCTAAAAATGATGCTATCCACTCAAAGACCTTATTTGAGCAAGAATATTTAACATGCTTGTTCCTTCATTTAGGTTTTTTAAATATATGAAAAACCGGAAGATTGACTTAAAGAATGAAGTATCAAAATCTGATACATGAATCTGAGAAAAAATTTCAGATAGTACAGTTGAATTCGGAATATGTGTCTATGTTTTAATGACTCAAGCGATTTCTTTTTTAGAAGAAATTAATATAATAATAAGATGAACCTTCAGGGTTGTTTGCATTTTGACGTCAGAAAGATCATTATTCTAAGTAGATATTTGCATTTGTAACTGTTTATATTTGTGAAGGCTCAGAAAATATACCACAATAAAGTACTGGGGGTGTGTGCGGGTAAGTTTGTAGCTCTCTTCCTCAGTTGTCCTCGAAATCCAGACAGTTTGTGACAGACACTGCTAAGCCGTTGTTGGTGCGATGGTTGGTACAAGGCAGGAGCCTGGTTCATAAGAGGACATGGCCAAACTTGTTACATCAGCAGTGGCTCTTGCCCCTCTCTGTGGAGCTCACTCATCTTTGCAAGCTTCCCCTTCCCAGGACAGGCATGGCTCAGCTGCTCTGTTTGTGCAGGAGTACCTGCAGACCAGTAGTTTATAATCACATTCATTAAGGCAAACCTGGCACCAAATTAATTTGTTCTTGCTCTGCCAGGCTATAGACCCCTGAGGTTAAGTGCCTACAGCTTACTTTAGTGAAGAACAGACATATTTGATGCAGGAATGGGGCAAGCAGCTGCATCATAAACCACAACCACATGTGATTCAAGAATCTTAATTTTTTTCTCATTATGAAGTGTATGTTCCTAGGTTTGATACTGTTTTAGTTTTTTATTTTTTAAAATTATTTCTCTTTTTCTTTTTACTTTTTAAATGAATGACAAGAAAAACATGAAAAAAATTAATGAAACAGTGTGAGTGAGAAGTGAAATCAGAACAAAGTGCAAACTGTACAATGCATTTTAAAGATTTTAAGGATTGTCTTCAACTTGCATCAGTATTTCAAAGAAACAAAAGTATACATGTTCCTACCTATAATGTCTACAAAACTCCAGAGCTTTGGAGACTCTCAGGCTCTTTTCCCACTGTTAATACAGCTTAATAAATTTATTTTTGGTAAAAAGTCTTGTTGACAAGTATATCCCAAAGAGGAACATGATGTGCAGTTGGAGAAAATGAAGGCAGATCCTGTTCCATGTTTGTGTATTCTTTGAAACAATACATGATTAATACTAAGGTTTTGTGAGAGCAATATGTAGAAACAAGCAATTAAACCCGCTGTTGGAAGATCTATAATAAACCATAAAACTTCTGGTCAACACAATGACAGCTACATTGAAAACAAATATCTGTGCTTACCCAAATTCTTTCTTTGGATGGGGAGTGTCATTGGGACTTTGTTTCTCAATGGATAAGAGATTTTTAAAAAATGAATCACTACCAGTTCTGACAAGATCTCATGGGATCACTCGTGTCTGTGTAGCACTGAAGCATTGACTGATAAGGGCAGTAATTATTTTATGATTTTTTTAAATCTCCCTTTTTATGTACTGAATTCCTGCATGGATCTATGGAAAGCATAAGGTGTCTTAGGTACTTTGGCCCTCTCCATCTCCTTTTTATCTAGAATATATCTTTTCCTGAATGTTTCCTGTTCAGTTTCTCCCATTCAGTAGAGCCTCTGGAGGAAAAAACCAGAAGTCTTCCGCTTCTTGAAATTTGGAAGACATAATGGAATGATGTAAAAAGTGATATAATGTTGCCTCTAAAGAGTTGTCACACATCAGTTGGCTGAACTTCTTGACCGGTATAGTACAGAAGTTTGTTCATAGGATAGAGCAGCCTCTCACCTTGGTTGCTGCAGGAAGTGAATACCCCTGTTATTCTCTAACCTGTGCCAGCAACTAAGAACTACCCAGCTGCCTGCTTACCGCCCATCCCCAGCCCTTCCCAGCGTGATGGGGAAGAGAATATAGAAGGTAAAAATAATAAAACTTGGGGCTTGAGACAAGAGCAGTTTAATAACTAAGCTAAACGAAACTAAATTAAACTAAACTAAACTAAACTAAACTAACGATAACGCTAATAATAAAGTATCACAGAGAAAAGAAAAAAATGGAAGAGAAATTGAAACCAAGAAAAACAAGAAATGCAAAGGAAAAACAATTGCTCATCACCAACCAACCAATGCTCAGCCTCTTCCTGAGCAGCAGTGTCCAGCCAGCTTTCCCCCTGCTTTATATGCTGATCACGATGCCATATAGTATGGAATAGCCCTTTGGCCAGCTAGGGTCAGCTGCCCTGACTGTGTCCCCCTCCAGATTCTTGTGCACCCCCAGCCCCCTGGCTGGCAGGGAACCATGAAGCAGGAGCTGCAAAGTCCTTGTCTTCGTGGAAGGATTGCTCAGCAACAACTAAAACAGCAGTGTGTTGTCTACATTATTCTCATCTTAAATCCAAAGCACAGCACTGTACCAGCTACTTGGAAGAAAATTAACTCTATCCCAGCTAAAACCAGGGCACTCCCTAAACTAATCATGGTTCCTGTGAATGGGACCAACAGTTTTTTCTCTGGGTTTATGCTAATTTGGTCTGCCTCTAAGAAGGAATCAATTTTTAGCAGCTCATTGTTCTACTGAGCCATGACAGTCTAAATTGTGAATGAAAGTAGCCAACTTGCATGCGTGTTCAGTTGTTAATGAGAAGGCAAAATCCATCTTTGCTAGTTTCTTGCTTCAAGCCCTACTGGCTGAGCGTTACAGGAGTTTTGGTTGAACAAAACTTTACTCTGCAGATCAACCCTTGATCTGCAGATCTCCTCTCTGCAGATCAACCGTTCCCTAATACATGGCCCATCCTCAAGTCTATTCCTGCTCTGCTGGGCCTTGTACCCAGGATTTCAGGATCTTTATGTGCTATGAAGCAAACGATGTTCTACTTCTCCTCACAGTCTCAATTGCCTCCACTGAGGACAGAGGTGCTTCGTTTCTCTGTTAGCTGCTGTAATTGGTCATCTAACTGTCAAAGCCAATGTCACTGGGAAAACCCCCCAGGCAAACAGAGCAAGAGTCTGCCTCTGTTAGCATTACTTTGACTTTTACCTGCCATAATTGTCTCAGCCTACTGGTCTGTGACAACCTGCTCCAGGAGCAACACAGCTATCTGGCAACCACTCTGTTAGCCCTGGAGATGTAATAAGCCTTCTCCAAGTGCACAGCAGCAGATACACATAGAAGCAAAGTGAAGAGCAGAAAGGAATTAAACTTCCATACTTGGTGGCTTAGGAGAGCTGGTTCTCTTCACAGCCCCTGTTATAAAGACTTCATCTTTCTCCTTTCTCCTATTTTCAAAACAAAAAAAACCCAAAACTACAAATCAAGTTGCTAAACTGGACACAAAGATGTTTAAAATTATCTGGCCATATTTTTCTCCAAACCAGCAGCTGAAATATTTGTTTCATGAAAATTTTAGGGAATCTGTTTTGTACTGAAGATATGATCTATTGCTTAGTAATGAATGCAATCAATACTGCATGTATTGACAGACATACAAAGGTGGATGTACCTGTGGTTAAATTTCGAATGGAAGTTTACAAGCTGGAGAGCTTTCCTTTCAAAGTTTCCTAAGGTCTTCTTCATAATAAATCAGGGAATGTGGATTTCTCAGTTAAAGCCTGACAACAAAATGTTTTTGAATTATTATCCGTTAGTATTTTTGGTTTTAAGTGCAGGTAATCACATTTGTAGGAGCTTCTTAGCCATATAGATTCTCAGATTTCACCACTGGCTCAGATACAGCAATATTAAACTTTGCCAAATCACAAAAGACCCAAGTATGACAGAATAAGGCAGGAGAATATTGATTTGCCTTAGGCATTTCATTTAAACTCCTACAGTAGGCAGTACTTAGAGCATTTGAGGATTTCAAATGTTGTCATTTATAATACAGTATATTTTGCCTTTATCATGAGAAAGTAAGAATTCTCTTTTTGTGGGTTTTTTTATTTTATTTTCTTTTGGTTTTGTGTTTTTGTTTTTTGTTTGTTTGTTTTTTTTTTTTTTGTTTTTTTTGTAAAAAAAAGATAGAGATGAGAGATCTGTATGCTGTACTTCTTTTTTTTTTTCAAAATCATCTTTGCAAGGAAATCTTATTATGACCATAGTGTTTAATGATGATACACTCTTTGTCTCATTGGTCACCATTATTTCTCTGTTATTTAATACTGAGACCTTCTTTCCTGTCCATTTTTTTTCCTAGCCCAGTGGACTAGAACTGGGAACAATTTTTTTTCTAATAACAAAAAACCACAAATCTTTCTCATAGTGTTTCATCTGAGGATTGCTTCTGTAATCACTGCTCTCAAAAGTGACTAGCCTATCAAATATTTTGAAAGGATATTTCCTAGCCTATTTTATCTCTTAGTATTAACAAAGCTTTTGAATTTCCAAATGTTTGTTAATTGTGTCACTGTTTCTGAGTTAAATTTAAGAAGACATTTGAAATTTTTAAGATTTTTTTCTTAACATTCTACATATTTTTAGCTAGGTTAGGGTATTTTAAAATAAATATTTGAAGGTTATTTGGAATTACATAAAAGTGGAATCCTAGATTGATTTTAGGAAGGCGGAAGGAAGCACTGAATTATTTCAAAATCTGAACTGCATCTTGAAATTGTTAGCCTCCTAGAGCTACAAATTGAACTCATGTTCAGGTGTTAGTTTCCCAAAGCTTACCTTGCAATTGGAAAGGGTTATTATTTGTTGTATTGATGCAGAACCTGTTTTTTAAAGATGAGACCATGGTCATTGTTTTTTGACTATTCAAGAAAATATAAGGGCATAGTGAAAGCATATCAGAAGCTGTCTACAAAGAAAAATGCAGTAATTTCTTCACTACCTGTTGCAGAAAAAGATACTAAAACAAAGATTTAACTGGAAGAAATCACGCAGTCTCTATTCAGACAGAAAACCTGAGCCAAAATTTAAGTATTTACTGTTGTTGTTTTTCAAAATACTGCCTTTTTTTGTAATTACTGTTGCCTTTTTAGGCACTAAATCCAGACAGCAATTGCTATTGCCTTTTTTGCTTTTGTGCGAAGTAAAATGTAGGTCAAAAAAAAAAAAAGGGAAAAAAGAGCAAATATGTGCAAAGGTCAGAACAAAACAGAGTACTTGAGAGAATAGGCTGAGTCCAACATGTATTGTCATAACAGCAGCAAGAAATATAAAACTGTTATTGATGAACAGGCATGCTGAACTGAATTCTGGGGTGACCAGTAGGAACTGAAATATCAGAACCCACTCTCTGTGGTAAATATTATTATGGGGAAGTCAAGCACACTATTATTGTCCTATAGCCAAAATCAACTCCAAATTTAATAGGCAACTAATTTTTAAAAAATTTGAGTAGCTTTTATTTGTTATTTCAATTATACCAGCTATCAAAATTATGTTTATTGACTATTTTGCAAAGACCTGGCAGTAAATATACTAGTCAATGGTGCCAATGGTCATACAGAAATTATTTTTTATTAAAAAAGAAAAAAAGAAAAATGATTGAAGTAAACAAAAATTCATATGGAAGTGAAATCTAAAATTCCTAGGACTATTTGCAGGACTAAATATTTTATTTGGTAGAAAATGCAGGATCAAGTAGAAAAATATTGCTCTTGCTTCTCTTTCTCTCAAAATACTTACTTTAAAGAGGCACTTTAACTTCCCTGTGGAAATAAAATGTTATAGCTTCAATAGTGAGACATTTCTTAAAGACATGCTGCACAAGACACAGAAAAATAAACTTGTTTCTTTTAGGAAAATGTAGAGGCTTTTCTCTTTAAAAGAAGTGGCCTCTTGCTGTAGAAAATATGTTTCAGTTTAGACTATGCTAACAGTATTTGAAATGGCCTTCAGGCATTTTAGACTCCAGAAGTGCCACAAAGGTTTGTCTAATTTGACAAACACGTAAACCATAATTTACCACTGCATCTGACAATAAAATGGAATTTTCTGTTTACACTGGTTTGAGTTTTACCTAGTATTAGATGACATGCTGGGGGGAAGGAGGGAAGAGAGGATAAAATACCCAATTCCTCTTTACAATATTGTTTCTTTGTTCTGCAGAACTTAGCAGTGTCTGCCTCCTGAACTTCCGCATGTGTCCCAACCTGAGTAACGCTGTGACTGCCTGCACTCAGGAATTAGGTAGGTTGGAAGTGCAGTGAGAACAATATGTATGTTCATATTATTACTAAACTACTGATTAAGCTCTAATATGAGAAGCAAATTACTTTTTGCTACTGTTGCAACTAGGTGGGGTGAGAAATATTGCCTATATTTATAGAGTCTGAGTATATTTGTATTTGGCTCTTGCACAGGACCACGAAGACAGCTCATGCTTGCATGAGTTTTCATGCTTTTATAGCTTTCCTCCTGTCATGAATTAGAAGCAAATATGTGGTTGCTCAACAGAACTCAGCTGCTGGTGTCTCAGTAAGACACAATGGCTCCATCCTGTCTTGTCCTAAGCTACAGACCTGGCATACAAGGCAAATAAAGAGATCACACAGCAAGACAGTGGCAAACTTGATATCATACCAGAGCTTCCTAACTCCTAATATATATTTCTAGATTATTTAAAACTGAAAATACTAGAATATTTTTTTCTGTATGACATGGACGGGGAGGGAGAGAGAGAGAGCAAGCGAGAGCGAGCAAGCCAGCTGTAGCAGTTCTGGGAAGGCTCTCTAGCAAATGATGGATTTAGTGTTTGAGTAGAATAGAATGGGAAGTGGCCATTAGAAAACATGCTGAAATACATGGAATAAGCAAGTGTACCCAGTAAAAGATTATGTGTTGAAATGCTGCTGACACAGGAAAGGGAAAAAGGGAAAGGGGATTAGGTGAGAATTACATTAATAAGAACCTGTAGAAGCTAATTGAGACAATACAGGAATAATAACTGAGGAGATGCCAAGACAGAAGCACCACAGTGCCACGGTAGTTTATTAGCATATGGAAGAGAATTTGCCTCAGCTATTAACTTCCACTTGTAGTAAATTCCAAGGGCAGTGAATCCTCAATTAATTTTTCTATAAAGCCTTAGAGATGCTTCAGGGCTTGTCCAGATCATTAGGATTGCTTTACAGGCCCATAACAAAAGATTATGAAGAAGACAATTTTCCAAGTAATCCAAGACAAATTCAGGGCCAGATCAGGTGAGAGCTGAATATTAATTGTTTCAAAGTACCAAAAGAGCCTAGTATTTTCCTTTCCTCAACTCAGAAGCAGATCCAATGTCATAAATACTTTAAAAACTCACTTTTTTCTATTCAGACCATTCAATTTCCTGACCAGTAATTTCAACTATGAGCCCTGACGTGGACATTGATCTTAATGGATGTTCAAATGGAAGGAAAGGATGTTTTCTCTCTCCATGTAGAATTACACTTTGCACAGGCTAACAGACAACAGAATGTTTAAGTATCTTCTTATATGTGTAATAAGTCAAGCAAATGTTCACCACTGACTGTTCCCAGGCTATGTATGCCCCTGTATTGTCTGCTATGTTGCAAAGTGACCGAACAATTATTGCTTAGAGTAGCCCTGGGACACCTAATGCGCCAGAGCTAATGACAAAAACACATGATTGAGAGTTGTAGGAATACTCACTCTGTGTTATTAACTTAGGTTATGGTCTAGAGGAAAGGCTTCAGAAGACTTTAAGGTTTTTATGAGATGACCTTTTAAAAGCAGTGGCCTTTGACACATATGGAGAGTATTCCCAGTTTCCTAATACTTTGTCTTCTATTTAAGACAAAAGCACAACTTTCACACGGTTCTAGGGTACCCTACAAATGCTCCAGGCTCAATGGTTTCAATACTTCTCCTGTCTATGGATGATCTTTTTAGTTATAAATAACGTCCATATCATCTTGATCACTGTCTAGAGTGATCTCTTCATGTTTTACAAGACTGTATTGTGAAAGGATTTTCCCTTCCTCAACCCTTATAAAAGATGTAGTGATCTCTGTTGATATTTTTTTGGTGAAGACAATGGAACTGAACATTGATGTTAGCATAGTAAGAGCTTGTATCATATTCTTTAATACAAGGGAACATATTTCTTTAACTTCAGGAAGCTTTCTAAGCTTTAACTGCTCACAGTATCTATACAAATCTCCACAGCCTGCAAAGTTCAAGTAGCCTACACCCAACTCCTGGTTTCAAAGGCTGTTGAAATTTAGGATAATTTGCCTCAGTCCCACACCTCCACTCCTTGTTCACAAGACCGCCCTCCTATTTCAAACAGCAAAACAGAGAAGAAAGTATACATCTTTCAGCAGATATTGCTCCTAATTAGTGACATGGCTGCTTGCTTTGGGTTTTTTGTACAATGGAGTAAAGCTGCATTTGCTTTCTATCTACAACAAAAGTAAAATAACCTCCACAAAGCTGTGGTTCTCCTTCCCACTGTGCATTGGACAAGTGGATAAACCGGGCTTTCTACCCCCGCCTTCTCTCCTTCCTTTGGTATTCCTGGAGAAAAGCAGTCTGCAGCTCAAATCAAAGTTGTAGCTGCAGCCTGACTTGGGAAGATCTTCCCGTATCTCAGTCAGAAAATGCTACTAAGAGTTAAAACTTGAGTAGAAAAGGTAAGGTAATTCAGCATATGAAGGGCAGATGAGAAGTTAGAATTTTCCAAGAAAACAGACTTTCAGTTTTGCAAAGTTATAAGCTGATATAAAATAATCAGCTTCTTTTAATTTGTAGAATGAAGTTTCCTCTATTGTATTCCAGTTGTACTTCACAGATTGATTTCCATATGGTATAGTTATATAAAGACATCTCTTTAATATTGCTGTTGGAAATTCAAGTAAAAACCCTAAAAGCAAATATATACATAGATAGATAGATAGATAGATAGATAGATAGATGGACACATAGATATATAGGTATCAGTAATGACGGAAGTTGTTGGGGATTTTACACTCATATTTGCCAAATTGTTCATAACTACATTCCCTTTAACTTCTCTGTCATTGTAATATTTCATTACCAGCTGAACTTGGGCAAGGCTAAGTGAACCACTGCAGAAAACTGAATAATTGTTTTTAAGGTTTTTAAGCTCACAAAAAACAGGTTGAAGTTCTGAATATTAATTCTTATGCTGAAAGTTGAGGGGTTTTTTGAAACTTAGTAAAGTGGCAGAAAAACTCTCATATTGAGATTTTTTTCCCCAGCTTTTTGTTGTCAAATGCACAATACTTGTTGAAGTTGAAGCTTATTATGTTATTTTATGGTAAATAGTTTCTTGTATGGCAGAAAAAAATTATACATGTACCACATTTTAATATATTTGCACTGGTTTTACTACTAATAAAAATTATATTCACACATTTCTAATTGTAGTGTACCTAAATGAAATGTAATCTGTCCTTTTCTTCTCCACTGTACCTATTAAAAAAAAGGCAATTTTGAACTTCAAACTCTTTTCTGTAACCCAATGTGAGTATGTAGGGAATTAATTAATGAAAGCACCATTTTCATTTTATGCACAAAAATAATATATCATTTGCTTTTGTGCTCTACATCAATTCAGAGAGTCCTAGTTTTATTTTTGATAGTTATGAAGCATGGATGTTATCACAATTAATTTTAGTGCTATTCATGAATGGGTTTAAGTCCTGCTATACTTATTTACACCCTAGCTTCTGTACAAATTTTTAGACTATGTGATTATACAATCTATGGAGAAAGGCACATGAGTTGCGAAGAAAAACATCATTCCTTCAGCAATCCACTTGCATGCAGCCCTTGCAGCTGCTGTTGGAAACAGACATTTATTCAATGAAAATGTGGAGTTTTCAATCATGGTACTACTCTAAACACAGGCCTACTTGTCTGCTCTGCAGATCATAAGTTTAGAGGCCTCTTTAATTTTGAAAGCAGAAGAGATTTTGACCAAAACCTCTCAGTAAGGAAGGTCAGTATTTTGAGTGGAAAATGAGATGAAACACTTTTGTTTTATTGCTCGCAAAATGAGCTCACATAACTCTCTTCTTGGCAATGCCTGTAAAAGGAAGGATACTGAATTGTCAGTGAGTTGTGACTGGTTCTGTGGCTTTGTAAACAACAGAGATTACAAACTCAGGAATACAGTACTAAGGAAAAACAGAAATCCAAGCTGTAGTCAGGCTCTTAAATTACCGTAAGTTTTATGGGTGGTCCTTTACAGAGTTAAGGGTTTTTTTGTATATACCAGCATATATCTCTGCGTGTCTATTTTACGTATATTTATACATGTGTAAACATACAGATGAACATACATACATCTGCAGTAATCAGTGAGATGACCCAAAAAATGGTATAAATAATAACAGCACTTTGCTAGACACGGACTACGGAAACTTTTATAGTCCCATTTTGACCACACAGTTGAAGAATATTGAGAGACTGAATGTGACCTTAAGAAATGTTGTTTATTATAACCACAACACAAGCTCATATATGACATTACAATGCACCGTGGGTTGCTAAATAGTTGGTGGGCATTTTCAAGAAAAAAATGAATGAGCAGAAAATTCTCACTAAATGAAGTCGTACTTTGATTTCAAATCTCAGTTTACACTTAAGATATACTCTAATAGTCTAAACTTGTCATGCAGCCATGAAAGTGCTAAAAGCTTTTGAAAATAAACATATCCAGATGATGGAAGCCACTTTATCCTCAGAGTAATGATCTCTGTATTAAATACAGTAACATATGTATAATAAAACATATGGATATGATATTTGCAAAATCATTTACAGAACACTGTGTACAGGTGTGCAGGGAAGATATAAACATCTCAGTCATGATAGATAAACTGTTTCAGAATCAGGACCGCAGTTATTACCTCTGCTGTGGGTCTGTAACTGTAAACACACTGGGGAAGGAGGATATTCGCATCAGAACTAATTGTAAGCTTGCCAAAATTGTTCTTTGGGAATTCAGATTTAATTGCTTTCTTGAACTCTTGTATAAGGAGTTGTTCTCACCTTGTTCCCTCTGTATTGTTGCTGTTAACTATTAATGGGAGTCCTGCACCTAGGGTGTGGGGAGAGTGTCCGTTCGCCTGACTTTGGGCACCCTTTGCTCCTACTGGAAGCACCATTTCTTTGGATACAGATTCTTGACTTGTTGCTGGATATGCACTCATTTCTTACCCACACAAAGTCCCCCTCAAAGAATTCTGAGAGATTATAATTGCTCACTCTTTGCATTGCCATGACCTCATCATCTTTATGTTCGAACTGCTGCTCTTCTGTGTAAAGTGGCTGTATAAAAATAGCACTGCCTAACTCAGCTGTGTTTGCTCTAGGCATTTGGAGCTGCTGACCAATATAAAGGTATTTTTAGTGTTACTCCTTTTAACTCTGCAGAATCTGCACAGGTATGTCTGTGGTCTGAGATAATATATCTATTCCATATATGCACTGAAAATGTTTTAGATGTTTTTAAGGTTTTTTAAGTAATTTCCATCCCAACTAAAACCAAAAAAATTAAGTCTTTGGTCAAAAATGTATGATAGAACTAAAGGCCAATGTAATATACTGTACCAGTGTTAAAATTGCACTTAGCAACTCTTTCTCCCCACTGTATGATTACTTACAGCTTGATGACTCAAATAATTTTTTATTACTTTTGGGTTTATTATTGGATATATTATTCTTTGGGGTGAGATTCTTGTTTCTACTGTCTGCAAATCAAAAGACCCACAAAGGAGCCTTCCAAATCTGCCAGCAATCCTGGCTGAATTACAAATGAGAGCCTTTGTCAGTCTTTTGGGCACCCTCTGTTTGGAAAGCATTCCCCTCTGAGCAGCTGGACACTCTCCATTTGGCATATCCATTTGGCAGTAATAATTGTACTTTAGGATATTTGGTTATGTCATCAAAGCAAATTGAGAATTCTGTCTTTATTTCACTGAAGAATCTAACCCAGAGTTGCTACACTTTGATACAGTCATCATCATGTCGCTCAGATAATATTAATGTCTGGAGAGAAGCATCCTGCTAAGAGAAGTAAATTGCAATGATCTGACTTGCTCAAATTAAGGGAAACTTCAGAAGTAGTTGATGGTTAATTTGAAGTTTTTAGTTGCAAAGTCCACATTTGTTCAGATCATCTTAACTCTCACTGACCTTGGCAGTACTATAGGAGTATATTTTTCTGTGAGCTATTTTGGAATAACCACTCTAATGAATTGAGGACATGATTTTTAATAGCAGACTTACTGCTATACTTGTCATTTCTCTTTTTTCAAAGGAGTCTTTTAAAAAAAACAACCACAGATATTGTGGAAAATAGTATATGTAAGATCCAGGACATTCTGTTTTTCTGTCCTTGCTTTGAGAGTAAATAAAATACATTTCAATTTTTCCTCATGTACTGGATCTCTATGGTCATGGATGTTGCAGGAATGTCAAGTTATCAAATATGGTGGAGGACCATGAACAAGCTCATTTAGCAATTTCCTGTACATTTGAGACTCCATTTCCTCTATAAATATCTGTAGTATAATAAAAACAAAGGTTTGTTTTTTTGTTGGTGGTTTTTGTTTTTGTTTTTTTTTTTTTTAATAATGAAAAAAATCTTCTTCCCCACAGATCTGGAGGAGGATCTTTGTCCTCTGAATTGTAGGTGGGTGGCTCACAGAACTACCTCCCAAGGCATATACTGGAAACCTCGTTACACTGGAACACTTAAAAGTGCCTACATATTTCTAGGCATGTGCAGGACGTGTGCCAAGAAAATCTACTGCAAAGGCAATGATTAGACACATATTTACAGACTGGTGTGAATTTTTAATTAATATCTTAGCACTTTCGTCAGATGTTTTGTAGGATCCTCTCTGGAAATTCTTACTATTCAAGAACAGTGCTTACCTTGAGATTTAAAGAGGAAAAGCACAAAAAGTCATACATTTGACATTGCCTTACACCCTAATATTGCTGAAAATAACTCAAGTTTTGACAATCACAGCTGATAATACAGTAGAGCAGAAAAAAATTATATATAGTACAAAAAGAAAGAAAACTAGAGGAGCTAGAATAAATAGAATCAAGCTTTGAGAGAAGATGAAGAGTGAAAAAAAGTGAAAGAGATAAATTTAGAAACCTGACAGGCCATCAACATAACAGTATGGGAAGGAAGGGTGAAAAATGACACTTTGAAGATATGACCGCAACAGCCATAATAAAATGCACAAATGGGCATTCTTCCCATACAGTCTTCTCCTTCCTATATTTTAGCTCTATGTGTCAAGACCATGCAATTATTGTAGTTAAAAAAAAACAAAACAAAACAAAGAAGAAAGGCTAGTTAAACTAAAGCCTATTCAAGAATATGATATATCGCTCTCAAATGGAGAATTACACTGTGTAGCAATTTCATCTGAGTGAGTGAGAGTCAAAAGGGAAAAAATGAAACGAGAAGGAAATGAAGCTAAGTAATCGGAGGAAAAAGAGATGTCATGAATTGGAAATGAGTTTTGCTTTGAGGTGCTGACTCAGATGCATAGCTCTCTATAAAAGCTACAGTAAGAATAAAAATAGACCAGAATTTTAGTTATGAATAATAATAAAAGAGACTTTTATTTGCTTCATGTGCTTCAGAAATATCCAATTCTTCTGCTTATGAATAAGAAAATAGAAAAGCTGTGCTACCCTTCTTTCAGACTTTGAGCTTAGCCTCAAATCTGAAACCTGTAAATAGAAAATAAAACATATAATACCAAATGTGCTTATTTCATCTTTATTTACAACCATTCAGATGGACATCAAAAGAAAGGAAATTTTGGTGGAAAAAGAGAGATTGCCTATACGCATTTTTTATAGAGATGATCAAAAAGATAAGTTCCAGACCCTTTCTTCAGGCTTCATTTAATAAATTTCTCAAAAAGAAGCAGTTCACATGGATGGTAAAGAAAATAATAAAATGTAACATTAAGGGAAACAGTTGGACACGAATACTTAATACTTTTTACTATTGTCTTCACCATATCAGGATTTTCAATATTGCTTTTTAAATCTAAAGAACATTTTTGGACTTTGGATTCTTTTTTTCTGGTTTCCAAATCTTCTCTTCTGAAAGTTCATTATTATTCTTTCACTGTGTGATATTGTGTCTCCAGCTTTTTTTCCATCATTGTTCAAAATTCCTTTTAGTATTTTTCATCTACCGTATTATGTCTCTGCCACTTTTACAATCCTAATCACAGGGCGGATTGCACAAAGGATGCCAGGACAGCTTCACCTGCACACAGTTGTATTAGCAGGGCTCACAGCTGATGGCACACATGGATTGTTAATGCAGAAAGTTATAAAAACAGGGGAGAGAGCTAGAGATGGAGGGGAAAAGAAGCAGAGGGAAAGAGGGGAGGAAGGAAAGGAAGGAAGGAAGGAAGGAAGGAAGGAAGGAAGGAAGGAAGGAAGGAAGGAAGGCTTTCTAGTATTCAATCAGAAAGAGCAGCAATGAGGTCCTCTGGCACAGCAGAGATGAACAGTCTCATCTGAGGGTCCTCTTCTAACAAAGCAGGTGATGATGGCTAAGGAAGCAGGGTACCTACGGACCTGTGCAACAGTCCCCTGCCACTCTTACAAAAATATCTAAGCCACTTCTTGTCAGGGGCTTTGGTCTTCCTCAGAACTGCTCAGCCAGAGTCAATTGCTCCAAAAGAGATTATTTGTCTTTCCTGTGGTTACCAGGAAGTCTTGACTTCAAGAGGCAGCAAAGCTCTGTAACAGTCCTACTCATGAAGACCACTAATGTCTGGTAGAGTAGAATATCTTCCAAGTATTGTTGTCTTTCCTTATTTTCTGATGCTTTTAGTTTCAAAATTGCCATTTCCCGTCATCATCTCGCATTGTATATTTTCCTCATCCCAGAGATTACAGAATGAGGTCCACTGTAGCAACACATCCCTCCTGTGCTAGGTGCAGCATGTGCACAAATGCAGACAATTTCCTTGACTTGCATAGAATTATAATATATTATAATTATAATTTGACATTGGTAAAATGGCAGTGACAAATACACATCTTGGGAGTTTACTTAAAATGTGTTCTTCAGACACTGCTTCAGACCTTCTCTACAGATAGCTTCAGAATAATCTCTTCCTTTGAAACAGTCAGTGTTGGATGTGATTACGAGGACTTATTCTTCCTGACAATTATTTAAAATATATATAAGAGGGGTGAGGAGGTGGTGGGGGAGAGGAAAAAAAAAGAAAAGTAGAGTACTAATTGCTTAGACTGAGAAACATTTTAGTGTTATCAAGTATTTTTATGCTATCTGATAGGTGGAAATAACTTCTTTGGCCGATGCCTTCTCAGTATATGTGTTTTATTAAAGATATCCAGTATAGCTGGATATTACAATGTCAACAAATCAGTCCCTCGCTGAGAAACACAGCACAGAGACAAATTTTTACGATCCCAAATAAGAGTGACAGAGCATTCTGAAATGTGAAGACAGCTTATAAGCATTTGGCATAAAATCTAGTTACACAAAGCCTCCTTTCCCGAAAAAATGAGGTGCTGGAACCCTTCAAAGTCGCAGTTCTATTTTTGGCTGACTCAGAGCAGGGATTTGAATTAATTTATCTTGCCCAGAAGAACACCTGAAAAAGCAGGCCATGAAGTCATTTTTATGCTATCCTCTTGTCCCATGAATATTTAAATAGGCTGTGCAGAATATTGTGGCTCTGACAGAAAAGACTGAGGGAGAGCTGCCTCTACCAAAATATTTGAGACTGCTTTATATGCTGTGAATGGTCAGATCCCTACATCAAAAAAGGTCTTGACCTTGTGCATTTCATAACTTTATATGAATCCCCTGAGAACCAGGTTATTAGACAAAATGAACAATTAGGCTATATTTTTCTTATCTAAAATGTTGCTTCTTTTGCCTTGCATTTCGAATATGCCAAAATAAAATATTCTGTTTCAGACTGAACAAAATATTTTGCATGAACCCCAAGGGACTAGGTTTTCTTTTCAGCAAGAAGGAAAAAGAATTATACACCTCAGAATGAAAAAATGACCCAAAATGAAATATTTATATTTCAATCCAGCTTTTGGATAAAAGCATACATTTCTTGAATGGCTCTAATACATAGGTCTGATTTGAAGAGCTGCTGAATATCTCCTCTCTAACTGACTTTAACCCAGGTGCCTTGCTAAAAGCTGAAACACTCTGTAGCTCTGAGAGTCACCTCTGGAACATTAAAAAGCTGGAGGCACAAATGTCAGCAAGTTTAAGTAAACAAAGAATTATGCTGATTTATAATAAAAGAAGCTCCGCGTAGTGCTTGTTGCCAGGCTCAAGAAAGTATTCCAAGGTTTTGTTACTTCTTGTTTTAATTTTATACAATAAATGAAGGAGGTTAATAATTCCCAAGTGAACCCATGGCTGGTACTACAGAGTAAAAGTAAAAAAGACACTATGGCTTTTGCATTTTTAAAACAATGACTCAATATTAATTCCACAGGCATCTGAGATAGGTGCTTGGCACAGAAAAAATGTGCTGTAGCTATAACAGAGGAATGTGAATGTTAAAACAAATATATGTGTAAGATAAATTATACCTTCAGTTATACCAAAGTCAAAGTTTGATCCTATTGCTTTTATTCTATAATTGCACAGAAATAGAAAATAAATTATTGTGAGTGTGTCAGTGAAGTTTATTGCATATTGCTATGTCTGCTTAGGGGGACAAAAGTATCTACCCAAGCATAACCTACTGGACACCCTAAATTCACAGCAATGTATAGATAACACTGAAGAATATGTTAAAAATTAGTAACTAATTGTGGATAAATTAGTGTAATGGGAAAATTAATAATACTGACACAGGAGGAGATTGCAAAGATGATAAGGGAGCAGGGATAACTGCTGGGCATGATTTTAAAATTTAGTCTGTATGAAGTAGATCTTTTCGCTTTTATGCAGGCTTATATACTTTACTGCTAGGACATGCATATCTCTCTATATGATACTTTGGTTACCCATTGTACACAAAGGAGGAGTTATCTACTTACATTTAAATATGAAGAAGAGACTGAAGAGAGGATAATGCTTAGGATCCAGTCCTGAAAGTAGTAATCTGTTTATCTACTGAAAATTTGCTCATCTGTGGAGAGCCCTGGGAGGTGCAGATACTGCTGAGAAAGATTTTGGGATTCAGGAACACAAGAGAATTGATGCTAATGAAGAAGACAGTTTGAATGCCTGGCTGCTGCATAAAAGCAAAGCACAACTGCTTAAATGTCCCAGGTTAAAGCCTTGTCTTATAAACTGTGTTGGACAAATATGAGACAGACTTTGCATGTGATGTGATGTTAGCATCTCCAGAAAAAAGGTCTGAATAATTGAATCTAAAAGATCAGAAGAGAACTACTTTAAAGCACTCTTGACTTTGTGGATGACTTTGAAATGCAATCTGTTAGGTCATAAAGTTGCATAAATAATTCTAATCAAATAGAGCTTGTGTATCTCTTCCTTGATTTTTCTTAATTAACAAAGGAAAATTGAATGTGGATTTTAAAAAACCTCAGACTGTCTCAGCTCTTTCCTTTATCTTAAAAAGGCAATCCAGATAGATGGAGAAAGTGAAGACGCCCTCAGTTTCTTTGCTTTCCCAATAATATTTCCTTCATTGTACCTTATTTGGTTCCAAATGTTTGAATATGGATAATTTTTCTGGTGACCTGTGCTATAGTTTTGATTCTTTCTGCCTTGCTACTTATCTTACTATTATTCTTTCTATTTTTTCCCTTCCCCTTACCTTTTTTACTCAAAAGATATTTGTTGGCATCCCTGAATACAAGAGCTATTTGGTTGCTAGCTGCAGTTTCCAATATTGGTACCAGATAATTTTTTGAGAATCTCTCTCTGACAGCGTAGCATTACAGATGAGAGGTATTACCTGAGGCATTACTGGTCCTCAGACTCACTTGCTGTGAAACACGCTAAGAAACGATGGCCTGAATCCTGAGACAATCAGATGACATTTTGGGTGGAGAAGCCGCTGGGAAGACTACATAGCTCCTTTCTGCTGCTTCTAAGCTAGGAACAAAATACTTAGTTCCTGTCAGATCTCCCCTGAGGTGCTCATTACCAGGCAAAGGCAAGGATGAAAATGATGTGCAGTTATTCTAGAAAAATAAAAGATTATGTTCTTGATTGCAAAATATTAGACCTAGTTTGAAAAAGACCCCAAGCTAATCTTAAAATAAACCCTACAATCTTGGATAGTGTTCCTGTGGGTTATCATATGAATGTCCTATAAGATATGTCCCCTCATCTTTTTTAAGTGTCGGTAACCCTTAGTGGGTTAATTTAAATTCTATTTCCTTGTCAATAATTAATATATTTTTCCCTATCTCTTATGCCTTCTGTTGCCCACATATGTACAGCTGAAGCATCATTTTACCTGGGGAGCCTTCTAACAGTTCATCTGCTTTTATTAAAGCTGCACCCTCTTGGGGTTTTCTTTCTTCTGGACCAAGGTGCAAATGGAATATCTCCTGGTTTCCCTCATGTCTCTCATCACACCTTTTATTGCCATATGTCTCTCTCTCCCTCTTCATTTTAGTTTTTCGTCCAAGACTGATTGTCATAATTCTTCCTTTCTCTCTTCTCTTCAAGTACCTGGATTACAGGAAGGAAGGAAAGAAGGAAATAAATCAAATCAATTTCTGGACTTTACATTCCTGTGACTTTTTTTACTTATCACATTTTTTTCTAGATCCATATTGCTTAATACGACAATATTTTTAAGACTCTCTAAGAAGGAATCAATACCCTATTCTTTAGGAGTATTCATTTTACAGGTATGCTTCCATATTGTGGAAATTCTGCATTTCTTCATTTCTGTGTACTTCTCAAGGCTAACTCTAAAACTGTAGAACTTGGAAATGTCTTTCAAAAATTGGACAAGACTTGAAAATCATTTTTGTGATCTGGGTTCAGAGCCCAGATACATCTTGATTATATATAAGAATGATAGGCCAAGTTATATAACACCCTGACAATTTTTTTTCTTTTTTACTCTCCATGTAATTTCTTCTGCAGCCCAGGTTTATTCAACACACAGAGAATTACAGCATCCTCATCTGGGGATTGCTGAGAACATTTAGGCATAGCCAGAGAAACCACATTCAATTTGTTCATAACAATGCTTTGTGTGCTTTTTCTAGAATTCCTAACCTTATTTCACTTTTGGAGATCTATGTAATATGGTTGTTTTAGTCCAGTGTTTCTTTCCCATTCCCACTAGCCTTTCCCCTTCTCTTTTAGGGTCTCCAAAATAATCTGCTTTCTAACAATAAAATCACTGCACTGGTTTGTAGGACATGACTTTTCAGCTGCCAATCAGGCATAACACTACTTTTGAGTATGTTGCTATTGCAGTATTGTTTATTTTGGATTTATGGCTGATTCTTCATTGAAAACTTCAAAAGGTCATTTTTGTCTCAGTAAGAAACAGGGAAACTTTTGAAATCTCACTCTGGAAAAACTTTTTCTTGCCCATTTTTATTTTTACATAAAATTTCTTCTACTCTTAAGGTTTTGGAGTCAACTAATCTGAGATTAAAAGCTCAAATAACTCATTGACACAGCTACCTCTTCTCCTAAACCTACCAGATGTGAACCTGAAACCAATACATGAAGACCCAAATTAAGCTCTAGACCCTAAATTAATATCAGAAAGCAAAAATTCCTGTTGACAAATCTGCATTATCTACTTGTGACTTTGACTTCCTCAGAGGTCAGGTGATTAATCACTTTAAATCCAGGAGCCAACCAGAACATGATGAAAAGCCCCAAATCTTCATTATAATGGCTCAAAAAATTATACTTGAATAGCTAAAACAAGAAGAGTGAAGACAAAAGTGCATACATGGCAAATCATTTGGTATGACAATATACATGTAAGAGAATTATTATGTTTGTATGTAGATTACAAAGGTATAGAAAGAAATAAATTACCTATTATCTGTAGAACGTATATGTGTAATAGCAACAGTAAAATTCAAAGAAGCAGTTAACAAGGACATTTCTCTTTAGGTTGGGATCTTTACTTATTTTATAGAAATTCAGCAGTGAAGTTTAAAAAAAAATTTAGACATCTTTACGTGCAAACCTGTCCTTCAGTTTAATCCATGTATGATTATGACTGTAACATTTTGTCATCATTGGAATATCTGAATAAGGAGAAAGCATATTGGCTACTTGAAGCATTTCCTCTAATCTTTTGCCCTTGGAAGTCCCTGACTCCTTTAATTTCTGCTTAGGCTAACTAAAGCTAATATATCAAAGATGCTTATAACAGTGACTCATAGAGCAAACTGCTGCTCATATTCATTACTTATTCTATCTCTAATAGCTATCTTCTATTATAGTAAGTACTATACCTAGGCACATGGAGACTGCTGACCAAGAAAAACAAATATAGTCATCCTTACAAAATGCGTATCTGGATTGCTGAGGTATGAATTCACTGCAGAATTAATTTTCCCATAATTTCAGAGAAGAAAATCAGTCCTTTCACCTGGGAGTGAGAAAGGGAAGGTCAGATGGAAATTAGCAGTAGAAAAGTGGAACCTGTCTAGGTTCTGTGTAAGTATTTCATATTTATAGTAAAAAAACATGGCGAAGAGTGAATACTTTCACTCGCTGTTCTTTACTGGTAAAACTTGCCTTCAATAGTTTCAGCCCCTTGAGACCAGTGAGGAATCCTGTTGCAAGGAAGATTTAACCTCAGTGGACGAGGATCACGTCAGGGAACACTTAAACAAATTGAGCACTGTTTGTGGACTGAGCACGAGTCCACAGGATCTAACAGGATGCACTCATGAGACCTGAGTAATCTGGCCACTGTCATTGCAAGATTATACTCAACTATCTCTGAAAGGTCAGAAGAGCTACAGACTGGTCAGCATCAGCTGAGACTAGCTCAGCTGGTCAGAGCAGGGTGCTGGTAACACCAAGGCTGTGGGTCCAATCCCTGTATGGGCTATTCACTTTGGAGTTGGACTTGATCCTCGTGGGTCCCTTCCAACTCAGAATATTTTCTCTGTGATCTTAGTCTCTGGGAAGGTTAGAGTGGGAATCTTCCTGGAAGTCATTTCCAAACTTATAAAAGTCCAAAAGGAAATTAGGATTAGTCAGCATGAATTTATTCAGTTATATGCTTAACCAGTCCAACAGCTTTCTATTATATAGCGACCAGCTCTGTAGGCAAGGGCTGACATGAAGCTGACATTGTTTATCTTGACTTTATCAAGGCTTTCAGCATTGTCTCCCATAACATTCTTACAAACAAAATGATGAAGTACAGACTAGAAAAATGGACAGAAATGGACTGAATCATACAAGAAAGACAAAGCCAGATACCAAAGTACATAAGACAGCAATCCAGGCCTTGAAACAAAGAAACTATTACTAAACTATCAGGCTCAAAGGCTTTCAATCAACAGAACAAAGTCCAGCAGAGAACACTCACTAGAGGTGTAGCCCAGGGGTTTGTAGTCCAGAAATTCTGTCTGAATGGACACTTAGCTGACCAAGAGACACCACTCACCACTGTATCCTTGCATCAAAATGCAACAGCCTCGGGCTTCAATAAAAGAAAAGGAAGGAAAAGATCATTCCTCTCCACTTAACCCTAGTGAGATATATCTGGAGAGCTGGGCCCAGTTTTGAGTTTCTCAGGGAAAGAAGGACATGGTATGAGTCCAGCAAAGGGTCACAAAATTTAAGTACTGGAACTTCTGTCACAAAACAAAACTGAGAGCTGGCTCTGTTCAGCCTGAAGTTGAAAAGATTCAGGGGGATTATGTCAATGTGTAAAAATACCTGACCAGAGGAGGTAAAGAAGACAGAGCCAGATTATTAGTGGTGCCCAGTGCCAAGAAAAGAGGCAATAGCCACTAATGGAAATAAAGTTACTTCCCTTTAAACATTAGAAAAAATGTATTCTGTAAATAAATTTAGAACATGTTTACTGAAAAAAGCTTATATACAGGTTTCCCAGAGAGGTTTTAAAGTCTGCGTCCTTAGAGATATTAAAACCTCAACTAAACATGGTCCTGATGAACATTTGAGAAGGGGATTGGCCTATTTAATCTTCAGAGCTTCCTGCCTATCACAGCTGTTTTGTGATACAACAACATCAATCTTAACAAACAGGGCCCTGACTCTTGTTAGTTCTTGTATGGGCACATACATACACACACATGGGCTTTGATCCCAGCTAGAAAAACAGTTATAATCTAAATTTTATTCAGTCTTAGTTTTAAAAAGGAAATTTTCTCAGGAAATATTTAGAATGCAGTACAAATGGTTTATAATTTCTGGGATCAGATTAGCAAAATTGTGCAGGAGTTCCATAGAAAAAATGCAGCAGACAGTGGTCTGTGGTGTTTTTTCTGCTTCCTAATTTGGTGTTAGACACTGCCTTAGAACTTTATCACATGTTAAGAGACCCTTATCTTCTGACTTCTTTAAGCCAACAATACCAGCTTTCAGAACTGTTGAAGCTGAGACAATCTTCTTTTTCTACAGTGTCCTTCACCACTTCCCAGGATTTAGAAAGCTTTACTTAACAAACTTCCACTGCATAGAAAGGCTTTTACCACTCATTTATGTGCCATGCATATTTCTCCCTGCTGTTTTTTTTTTTTTGCTTTCCCTGAATGATTATATTTCCTTTATATATAAAGCATAATATATAACCCAGTCTGTTTCCCCTTTCCTTCACGCACACACACATACACACACAAAGTCTTCCTTCTTTTTTGTGTGTTGGAAAGCCAAAATTAATGTATTCTTCTGAACAGCTGGGTAACTTTCATGCTACATGCAAATCAGTTTAAAAAGTAACAAACCTCGAGAAAATGCGACAAAAACCTACAATAGCTCAAATTGTAGCTCTGATACAAATCTCTCACTGTTCAGAAAATTGTGTTCATTGTCTTTTATTTTTAGAAAATTCATTACAAGAACTTAAAAAGGAGATGTATTCTTCCGCATTCTAGCATACTCAGGAATTCCATTTTTATCCTGTAACTCTATTCATTTGGGAACATGCAGTGAACCAGCAGGACAGGGCTCATTTCAGAAACACGGCAAAGTAGGACAGTGTCCTACCAATGACAAAGAATTCAAAAAAAAAAAAAAAAAGAGGCATACTTCCAGTTTTCTATTGACTTGTGTTCTTGTCTTTATAATACTTTAAAAGATATCATTTTTAAATGAGCCCTGGATAGCAAAATAAAACTGAACATGCAAATACTGCATTTTCATCCACAAAGTTTGTTTCTCATGTGGAAATACACATGGAGTATGGACTTTCTCCTCACTGGAAAACAAACAATAGGAAATAAATATTACATATACAGAAGTTTGGAATTATGGATTTAAATTAATTCTCATTATAGCATTGAAAATATTGCAATTTCCCTGAGTTAATGCCAGTGTAATTTGAATATGAATTGCAATCATGACAGGTCGAAAAACTGAGGTAAATCTGCCAAAGAGTCATTGCTATTAAGTAAAGATTTTACTGGGCACAATTAATTACTCTCAAAAATATTTGTATTTTCTAAAAAATCGAGACACTAGAGAATGCTAAGCTTTCTATTTTTTTTTTTTTTTTTGAAGAAAGATATGCTTGCCTTCTCCTCTTTTTTTTTCAGAAAGTAGCATAAGAATTCTGAAGGGGAAATCAAGATAATCTGGTCTAAGTGTTCACAGTCCAAATGTATACCCAGGAGTGCAAATTATTGGGTGAGCTTTTTCTAATTATTAACCTTTGCAAATGTGATGCTGCCCATGAGTGTAGCTCTGTTCTTCTAGCCAGACTTGAACAAATCAGCACCTATTTTGGTCACTGCCAGTTAATAGTGGTGGCAAGAATGAAGAATTGAACATCAGACTTTTGAAATATGGTTAGTACTTGTTTAAAGAAATGTGTGTTTTAATGTTTGATAAAGAAATACATATATCAATGTCATAAGATTTCTGCAGGGAGAGATTTTGCAGGTATATAGGAATGAAGCAATCAGGTTCTTCCATCTACTTTAACTTGTAAAGTGATCAGCTGTAGCTTGTTCAGGACTATAACTTTCCAAAAATCTGAAACCTTACCTGGTGATCCAGCCAAAATAAAGGGGCAGAGAAGAACTGGGACACTGGTAGAAACATATTTTTTAAAATTGAAATAACTATTCAAAAAAGTAAGTTAATCATTAGCATTTTTAATGAGTGCTGTGTTTTATCCAGTACAAATAGTGTAATAAATATTCACTGGGCAGACTTAATCTGTGAGCTTTGCATCAAAATGATAGAGCATTTGGGTTATGAAATTTAAGAACTGGACTACTTTTTTTTTGTCAGAAGTCACAGAAGCTTCTGATTTATATTATCTTTCTGCAGAGAGTTTTTACTCGGGTTTGTTTTTATTAATAGGGTAAATTTAATGATATTTAGTTTTACTAGGTGGGTTAGATGTATTTTCAAGAATTATACGTGCAGTGGTAACTTTTTACTGTTTTATGGTTTTACAATCACATTTCCTGTAACCTCCGTGTGTCTGAAATTCTTTTTATTGCATAGTACCACTCATTTCTCTGTAAGACTGGCAATCTGACTTTCACAGATGCCAGATACAGGTACAGGCTCTAACTCCATCAGTCTTATTCTCAAGCAGATAGACTTAACATTGATCTCATCAGCAAAGATATCAACACATCACATCTACAGGGTCACGCATCCCATGCGTTTAGGAAGTTGTCCTGACTTAACACTGCTGATCTGCCACTAAAGATGTTTTGTTAGAGGTTAAGTCCCAAACTGACACTTGTCATAGATTCACATCCCCTATGGAGCAGACAGAGTTCCATAACATGAGCACAAATTCAGGCAAGCACAAAAAGCCCACAATAGTGGGCTTTTTTAAACAAAATTCAAGTCAGTGGCAGAAGCTTCAATTTTCATGACTTGCACTGCAGTTTAGGGATAGCCTAAATTATAAAAGGCCTGGTTTATGGAAGTCCTATTCAACCACCTTACTATCTTATATATTTTGGTACCTGTGTTTGTTTTTCTTGTGATTCCTGAGGTGGACACTCAGTTGGACTCACTCCATCCATGTTCAGCATTACACAAAACCAAATTAAGGACCTACACACCCCCAGCTTAGGGGTGCGTAGCAGACCTCGAGCATCAGACCTCATTGATTAAGCAGCAAGAGAGGTGGTCCTTTAAAAATAAGCTGCTGGTGAGTGACAAACTACATGCTTATACCTTATATAATAACAACTGTAATTAGTCAGAAGTAGAAACATGGTACAGTTCAGCAAAACATTTTTGGTTGGGAAATATTAATATTTTGTCAAGAATGTACTTAAAGTCAATGTGATTAAGTCCACTGTAGGTATTGCAGTGGTGTTGCCCAAGCTCACGCCTGAGGACTTTTATAGTAGTAGTGCATGCTCAGTCACAGGGGAATTCATCTCACTTTGCTGAAAAATAAGTACTCAAAGCTCAAGATATTCACCCTTCATGGAGAGATGTTTAGCAAGGACAAGGCATATCACCATTCATATACATATTTGCATGAGACTTATTGTCCTTTGAGAAATTCAAGTTTCACCCCAAGAAAGGAAAAATTTGGCAAAAAGATCCTTGAACAACTAGCTTAGTTGCAGACTACCAGCTTCAGATGTCTATACAAAGTGAAATGCATTCAACAATAGCTGTTTGTACCCTAAGAGCTTATAACCTCAGGGGGAATTTAAAAGCATTTAGAAGTAAGATCTGGGCTCCTGATTCCCACAAGTTTATAGGTTCTATTCATCATTGTACTTTGTGAATACCTTCTAGTGGTCATGAAATGAATCACATTAGTCATGTGCTGAAGGATCTTTCCCAGATTCCAAATATTTGTTTTTAAATATTATTAAAATTTCACCTTTTGCATTGGTGTAGTAAATCTCAGGAGTAATGACATTAATCATTAAGTAGATTTTTTACTTCATTAAAGTTTGATGTATTAATATTGGTGGTCTTTTTTTTCACATGAGAATAAGAGGACATAGGATACACAGAAATAAAATATTGGGATACAACTGATAATGTATTAAACACTTTATGAAGTGATACTCAAAATACAGGTCTTAGACTGTTTATATTTTTACCAATGAGTTGAATAGGAAATAAAGGCAATCATGGAATGGTTCGGGTTGGAGGGGACCTTAAAGATCATCCATTTTCAAGCCCTCTGACATGAGCAGGGACCCTTTCATTAGACCACGTTGCTCAAAGTCTCATCCAACCTGGTCTTGAGCTATTTCAGGGATGGGGCATCCAGAACTTCTCTGGCAACCTGTTCCAGTGCCTTACTACCTTCACAGTAATCCTGTGAAACAATACCAGAAGGATTTTTTAAAATATTTTGTTATTTTTATTTTAATTTGTTTTTCTTCAAACCACCATGGAAAAAAATCAAAAGAATACATTAGGTTTATATTTCATGTTTCTGTACTTGCACTTCAAAGATATATTTTACAGAATAGATATTTAATTCATTTATTAATACTAACTCTGCCACCTGCCCTTCACTGTGAAACAGATCCTAGCTAATTTACTGTTGAGGTGGATTTTGTTTGCATGTATTTTTAAGTGGCTGTCATATTTCTGTATATCTAAATCATTCAAAATTCATCCTAGTGAGAAGAGTGGAGGAAAAGTGTAGCCAAGTTCCTGCTGAAAACTGCTGAGAAGGAGGTGTATTGGATTTGGATGGCAGGGTTTTGCCAGCAAGAGACTACAGTAGTGGCTTCTGTGAGAGGCTTCCCCTGTGTCTAATGAAACCATTGACAGCTGGCTTCCAGACAGATCTGCCACTGGCCAAGGATGAGTGATGACTCCCTTTTAAGAAGAGAAAAATCTGCCGCAGAACAGCAAAGAGAGGACTGAGAATATGTGAGAGGAACAGCTTTGCAGACACCAAGGTCAGTGGAGGAGGTGAAGGAGGTGCCTGCAGCCTGAGGTGCAGCCTATGGTGAGACTGGCTGTCTTCCTGCAGCTCATGAAGGTCCATGGTGGATAAGACATCCACCTGCAGCCAGTGTGGGGACCCCGCCATGGGGCAGGTGGATGCCCAAAGGCAGCTGTGGATCTGCTGGAAGCTTTTGCTGGAGCAGGATCCTGGCAGGACGTGGCTCCATAGAGAGAGGAACCCAATGGAGCAGATTTGCTGGTAGGACTTGTGACCCTGCAGGGGACCCACACTGGAACAGTCTGTTCTTGAGGGACTGCATTCCATGGGGCGGTTTTTGAAGAACTGCAGCCTGTGTGAAGGACTCATGTTGGAAATTCATGGAAGACTGTGTCCTGTGGAAGGGAGCTCACACTGGAGCAGGAGAAGAATGTGAGGAGTCCTCCCATTGAGGAGGAAGAAGTAACAGAGATAACATGTAATGAACTGACCACAACATCCATTCTCCATCTCCCTGTGCCACTGGGGGGGATGAGGGAGGGAAAATCAGAAGTAAAAGTTAAGCCTGGGAAGAAGGAAGGGGCCAATGGAAGGTGCTTTAAGATTTGATTTTATTTCTCTTTATCCTACTCTGACTTGCTTGGTGAAAAATTAAGCTAATTTCCCCGAGTCAAGTCTGTTTTGCCCATAATTAGTGAGCAATCTCTTCCTGTCCTTATCATGACCCACAAGCCTTTCATTATATTTTCTCTTCTCTGACCAGCTGAGGAGGGGAGTGGTAGAGTGGCTTTGGTGGGCACCTGGTGTCCAGCTGAGCAACCCTATTGCTGAAGAACAGAATCCTATTGGTTGAGATGAGGTTTGAGGGTCTGCATGATGGGAAGAGTCTGGAGGCCATGATAAGAGAGTGAAGTTCTCTTTATGATGAATAAAATATCAAGAATGCCATTTACTTGGGGTAAAAATCACTCCTTGGGAATATCTGTTCCTGAGCAGCAAAGTCTTCTGGCTCAACTTTTTTTTTTTTTTTACTGAATTTGGTTATCAAATGATTTTTAAAAATCAGATTCATTGTGTCTTGAGACTTTTCAGACCAATGCTTAATTTTGTTTCCCATTTCGAACACAAAATACACCAGGCGCATGCAACAATCTGCTGTATAACAACAAAATCAACAAAAACCCTTCTGGATTTTCTGTTTCCAGCTTAATCTTGGGATTTGGAAAAAAATAATTTAAAAAAAAAAGTGGTTCTATTTCCAGCAAAATGAATACCCATAAAAGATTGGTAAAAAAAATCAAACTGCCGCTAAACAATGGAACATTGACCATGTATCAGAAGCTCCACTAAAAGCTGAAAATGAAGTGGTTTGTCAATAAATATTAGCAATATACTGGTGGGAGTGGCAATGAATTAATGTAGTAATTAATATGGAATTTGAGTTAACAGATAGAATAAATAGATAAATAATGTATAGATAAATGTGCAACATAAGTAAAAGCGATAAATTGATTTTAATCAGTATTCAGGAGTTTCATGAAGATTCAAGAAAGTGATAGAGTTTTTGGCTATCTGCTTGGTTCTGGCATGTTAATAAACAAACACAAGATCTTTCTGTTTCAAATATGAAGAGAAGAAATTAGTATGCATACTGGCATTGAATCCTGTTGATTCTTTTGACACTACAGAATTTAGAGTTAAGCCATCCTCCCTGCTGCTTTGCAATGCAAACTGAACGGGAAAATTAAGGGTAAATTACCACCAGCATGCATGATATCGTGGACAGTCTCAAAATCTGCTCCTGGATGCAAGATCAAAGCATTTTACTTTCAGCAGATGTAACAGGAGGCCATTATAAACACTTGCCTAATGAACCGTGTCCAGCTCCATGAACCATATCCAATTGTGTAAGTTTTGAAAATTCTGTGCAGAACAGTCCGCCACAAAGATATGCTGAAGATAGGATTTTTTCCCAGTAATATTACTTTTTATCTCCGGAATTCTCACCAGTCCAAAACTTGAATTACTCCAGCAAACTGTGTACAGACTTCCAGCTCTGAGTGTGGGGATACACCGTGACACATGCACTGCTATGCTTGTGGAGGTCACTCTCTGAAACGCTGCTTTCTGGCTTCCCACTCCTCCTCAAAGAATGGCACCTTCAGTTTATCAAAACTACAGTGAGGATGTGGAAGCCACTGTCTCATTCATTAATTGCTTTTTGCTGAACATTCTTCTTGCAATGCTATGGAATGACCTTCTTGCAGTACTCTGTTTCTACAGTAGGCACTTGTGAGAGCTTCCCTTTTCTACACAGCAGATAAAATAGTTTTGAAACACGCAGCTGTGCTTTCATGAGAAGTCTTTACCCAGGGAACATGTCTAAGACTCTACGGCATGGACTGTACTGCTCTCTGAGTCTGTTTTAGACTTTTTTGGGTTTTTACCTCAGCGAGGGAGGTGGGGGGAGGGCATGGCAGAAGAGGTGCTGTTAATCAGTTTTTCTTCCCTAAGAAATATGATCAAAGTTCAGAGTTAATTTCTACAAGCAGTTGAATGGGCAAGAGCAGTCGTTCTAAAAGGGGCCTGCATTTGCTCTCCTTGTACCAATTTCAGGTTCACTGCACAGTGACAGGCTCAAATCTGCATGAGAATGTGGCCTTGGCAGCTTGCCCCAGCCCATCAGGGCTACCTTCCCTGGCATCATCTCAGCTCTGCAACCAGGACATTTTTCTGGACTGTAAAATCTCTCCCTCCTGTTGAGTAGCGACTTCACAACAGCCCATGAATGTCATTTCACCAGTCAAGCTCCCCCTGCAAATGTCATCCTGTGCTACTGAGCTCTCCAAAGGTTTGCAATCCCCAAGAAGTGCATCTGTCTGCCCATAGCAACTGCTTGAGTGCTGCCAGTTTGGACAGAAGTCAACTTGCAAAGGGGACTCTGTTATAAAACCTCACATTTTGCCACTGCTGAGCCATAGACAGTCAGAAGACGCTGACTGCTGAATGTGAAGCCGCGCAGTGCGTCAACTTCTCCTCTTTGCGTTTAGTCAAGTAATTGTTCATTCCTGCAGTGAAGCTGGAGGCCCTATAAGTGCAGCCTCTTGAATTCCTGACATACTTGAGCATAAAGAATCAGACAATTTCACCACAGTTTGATTTCAAGATAATACTGCCATTTTGTAGAATTTGTCATGTCATAGGTTTTATTTGAATAAAATTGAGCATTATTTCTCTATTTAATTACAGTTCAATGTTAGTTTCACACCAAGCCTCTGATTTGCAGTTCAGACATGCACAATTATTTAGCCCGGAAAAAGAACAGCAGAAAAACACAAGGCCTATGCGTCCTACAGGAGTGCAAAAACAAAAAGTCTTTATGAGTTTTAAAGACAGATAAATGTTTCTGGTAGGGTAAGATTTTTTTTGTCGATTTGCCTCCGTATAACAGTTACCAAAGTTTTGAGAAATTGTGATAAATTATCCAGAATAAGCATATTTTAAAAATACTCTGGTGGGGTGTGAAGGATTAGAAAGATAACAAGGTGCAATTATTCAGCCATTATTAGGTGGTGACAATTTGAGGAAAGGGGGAAACTGATAGAGCTGTTTAAAGTTCTGGATTCTTTGAGAATTGCTCTTTTAAGTCACACAAATCTGTAATGTTAGATTATATATATATATGTATATATAAATTAATATATGTATTTGTGCATGACTTTGTGTATATCTCAATGATCCTTCTGGGTCCCTTCCAGTTCAAGACATTCTTTGATTCTGTGGGATGTACATATGTGTAGATCTGTGTCAATGCAGAATATTTAGTATGTTTTTTTTCTTTTATCATCAAATATGGATTCTTAACATGAATGTATAATACATTCTGATATTATCCATGTTCATATATATAAAATGCATAGTGCTTTCCTTGACAGTTTTCCTGATGAATTAAACTGTTTTTTTCCTTAAAAAAGGTTGGAAGAATGTGATTTTATTTTAAATCTCATTTAATTCAGTCTTAAAAGTATGACAAATGCCCAGATATCAAATGACCTCAAATAAAACCATGTGGGAAACTTATTATTGATCAAGAATCACTGGCAGAAATAATAGGCATTCATTTTGTAAAGCAATAAAATGCATCCCTCTTGGAAGATGAAGATTGAGCAGAATATAAAGGGTGAAATTGACATGAAAATTCTTTTGTCCAGTCTGACCTTTCTGTAGAAAAAAAATTATATGATCCTTTTGGAGTAAGTCCTTTCTTTTCCATATTTGCATTCAGAATGGGAACATAGAATTGAATTTTGCTAATTCTCAGGACATGTTTTTTTTTAAAAAATTAAATGCCTAATTATTTGCATGGGAAAGATGGTTTTAGAGAATGTACAAAGTGATGAATATTTAGCAAATTGTAGCTTTATAATGTCTTGGGTGCCATCCAGATATTTTTTAATGTTAACATCTTAAATTAAATTATCTATTAAATTTAAGATAAATCCATGCCAGAACTTTTGACTTGAATGTCCTTCACATTTGGAGCTCCAGAAGGCTGAGTTTAATTTTCATACCCAAATGTGATATGACACAGTGAATCTGTCTGTGCAGAACTCCTTATTTCTGTTTGATACTGGAGATGCTCCATGAGTCTCTATGTTAAGACGGTAAAATGTATTTTGTAACTGGGTCGTGTCTCTCTCTGTCATATTTTTACGTCCTTTTTTTTGAATATTTTCCATGCTGCAGTTTCAAAGGAGGGTGATCCAAGGTGACATCAGAGGGTTGTTAAATAATGATGATCCTCTTTTCAGGTGGAAGCCCCTTTGGACAAAATGTTGACTTCTGTTCAGGACAAAGCAGTTTGTCAAGTCATACCTCCAGGGAGTTGGTAACTAAGCAACCGATCAACTGTTGGAAAACTTTGATCTCCTAATGATGCTCATTTGGGAACCTTCTGACAGGGAATTCTCGGAGGGCTGGTGAGTTATAATGAAGAATCTAGTATCAGAAATCTTAAAATAAAATCTGGCAGAAGAGACAAGGGGAAGGAAGGCCTTTTGAGAGTGTTTGGGTTTCGTTTTTTATTTCCTCCTTTTGGTTTTGTGCATTTTTGTTTGTTTGACTGATGTTTTTGTTTGGTTGGTTTAGGGTCTATTTTATATTAAAGGTGACATTTTCAATCGTAAGACTAGATAAGGAAGAAACAAACTAGTTGGACACACTATAGATAGACTCCATTTATCATAAGAAATACATGAGTAGGATCATGAATCCCTTGGGGAACCTGACTTGTACCTGGCCTAATAGAATTCTTGAAGACTTGGTATGGAATTATAGGGTAAATATATATAGATATATTTTATAATTTGAGAGATCAAGCTAAATCCTTGTATATTTGTTTTTCTATCATGAATGTCCAAACTAAATTTTTATTACCTATTTGATTTTGATTTATTATATGTTTAGTAGACATTATTTTATTATATGTTTAGTAGACATTATTAGATATTCTTTTTTTCTTAAATATAACTCATGCTGTTCATTGCTTGACAGCAAGCAGTTAACAAAGCCTTTGTGGAAGATTTAAAATTATCTCAGACTTTTATAGATTTTTTTCCTAGGGATGATGCATATCTAAAAAAAGACTGAGAAATAAAACCGTAAAAACACAAAACACAAAAAACTTGAAAGAGGAAAATACAGTAGATGGGAATGGATTGACCTAGCAAAACCATATTCACAAGACACAGCTTTAGATGAATCTGAAATAGTTCAAGTTTCCATATAGAACAAAGAGATGAAAACTGTGTGTTGAAAATTCCAAGCGATAATATTTGTCCCCAATTTTTTTTCTTATTTTTTGGAAATGTCAGTGGCCTAATGGACATATTTACTATGGAAGAACTCCTTCTTACCTGTATCATTAGACCTCCACAGCATTAACAGAGGTACTATATTAATCATACAAATTGAAGATATGTTGATCATTTCAATATGTTATGAAGAATATGAAAGCTAGAGAGAAAAATTTTGGAAATACAGGACTAAAAGACACTTTATGGCTGCAAGAATACTTCATTTCTATTACCTAAATAGTCTTGAATCAGAGGAGTTCCTAGTCATGTTCACTGAAGACTTTAGAAAGTATGTTTAAAAATACATGAGAGGGATGCATAATCAAGAACATTAGAGATATTACTCTATGTAAGGTAATTCAAATAGCTAATCTTTAAAACAGTAAGGTATATAGCATGACCTCTAGCTTACACAGTATGTCACCACATATGAAGTAGCTTATGAGATTGCTTGTATGTTTCTAAATATAGACTAATCTTACTAAATTTGTCAATGAATAATTTGCTATGTGGATTTCATCAGCAGCTGATGTTTATAGATAAAAAGGTCTGAAAAGTCCATTAAAGAAATGAATATCATTTTTAGTACAATGTGGCTTGGAGAACTTTACCTAATACATTTTTTATTTGAGAATGGAATATTTTTACCAAGTTCCGCAGTCTTGATTTAAAATGATAGAGACTTCATCACATCTTGTGATAGGTTATGCCAGGATATTTAATTATCTTCCAGGTGGAAAAATACAGCTCTCTCCACTCAGTCTGATTGTGTGCAGTATGAAAATCTGATCTCTTTGTGCCCTTTTACTTCAAGAATATTTCAAGAACTCTCTTTTACCTTAATGCTTTTTTTGAGGTAAACCTTTTTTGGGAGGCAAATGGAATATATTGATTCTTAAAATTTTCACACTTTAAATCATGTTTTATTTGAGTTCTATATTTTTGTCAAGTTTTGTAAATTTTTATGTCGTATTTGCTCTGAATTTATTCATAACTTCTGTTTTTTGTTCTCGTTTTTCTGTTCTGAAATGAATTTTCAAGCTGACACTAACGACTTGAATGTTTCTAATAATAGTCTCACTAATTTCATTTACAGAAGTAAATGAAAGAATTTCACTATGTAACTGTGGAAGGTTTCATTTGCTTTGTAGCAAAACCTTTGATTTGAAAGTATCTTGCCTATAGGCAATGAATCCTTTAAAGTAGTGTTTCCTTTTCTGCTTCAGATATATACCCATGGCTGCAAAAGAGTCTATTGTTCACAAAGCCTAAGGAATTCAGTTTGGCCTATCAAAATGATCCAAATTTGTCATTACTTATCACTCTTTTCTCCTGTCATATATGTTGAGTAACAATACAGCCTATTATTCATCACTAGAGAGTAATGTGCAATTTGACAAGAGAAGGATAGCTGAAAAGTCACTTTCAGGACGTGGTATTTCCAAAACCTTTGCACTGATCTCTTAGAATTAAATATCTTTGGTAGATGATCAGATGAGCAGGTAATCAGAAAGGGTAGATTAAATAGAGAAAGATGGATTGTATTTCTCCTTAAATGTGTACAATGCAAGAAGGTCATATGGGATTGTTCTCTTTGCTCCTGAAGGAACAGAGGAATCATGTAGGAAGCAAAGAACACAGTGAGCCTAGGCTCTCTTGCATTATGTATTAATAAATGTCTCTGGAAAAAACAGAATAATTGTCAGTGAACAAAGGCTGCTTGTCCCTGTATGATGAGCTGCTTTAGGAAATGTTTCTGTGTCTCAGCTCAGCCTCAGACAGCTCAAGCTAGTGCAGTGTAACCTTGCTAATTTATTAGCTTTTCTGTTCAGAATTTACTAAATTGTAAAATGCAGTAAAATGTTCTAATCTCAGCTGTGGCATTCAGTTCTTATATTGATGAAATAATGCATGTTGAAAAACAGGAGAGCATCCTATTCCAAAAAATAAAAGGGAGTGAGAAAGAAGAGGAGATGAGAAGTATCCCAGATATGCTATTCTACAATCTTGAGACCTCAGCCAGGAAATGCTTCCTGAATCTGTTGTGACTCTTAAATTCTGCAAACCGTATGTGAGAGACAATTGTTCATAAAAAATAAGGGCCAAAAATATGGTCTTCTACAAGGAAAATAATTTTAAAAGGTTCCTTTCTCTGTGGTTTCTAAAGATGGAATCTCTCTGCATAAAAATTCCAAAGAGATATGTTAATTCTCTTTGTTGATGTCATTGTGTGAGATGTTTGCTTCTGAATTTCCCCCAGTAACCAGGGGAGGTCACCAGGAGGAGACAGATTTAGGTGGCAGAATAGTAATAAAGCCATGTCTGAACCCCAGCTTGCTGCAGACAATTTCTTCTTCATACCTCTGATGTATCAATACCATCAGTGTCATCTCAATGGCGCATTCAACACCAGGCCACTTGTGGGATCAGAAAAGGCAGAAGACCCAGGATGAAAATAGTCCTGCAAAGGCCCGTTAATCCTCCCAGGAAGGCAGCCCAATGCATCCATGGCTTTCCAGCTGTGACACAAGAGGAATGTCCAAGTGTCTGTTCTACAGCTGTTTCACTCTTTCATTGTGAGTAACATAACAACAATTTATATGGATGTCTAGCAAAATGCCCTGTGGGATTTTTAATGATTTGTTTCCCAATAGTTCTCCAGCTGTGACAGTGACTAACTGAATCTTGCAGGGGTACAGAATATGCTTGAAATACCTTTTGCTTTTACCTTAGAAAATATACTAAATTTCTGAATTCAGAGTTCCACAACTGAACCTGAACAATTCTCTGCTAAATTTTGGTTACAAAAGATACCCTTGCTTTCCTGTTGAATTTGGACTAGATACTGCTTACATCTTCAGTGGCACCCTGCTTTTTCATTGTTTTCTTTGTGTATTTTACTCTTAGATTTGCTTGTTTTGCTGAAGAACTCATCTACATTTTTGTTTTATGCTGTTATTCTTCCTTACTTTATTGCTAACCCCAGCAGTGCATGTCCTTTGACTACTGCACAATGAATAATTAATCTGACAAATTTAGCCTCTTCAAAAAGATTTCCATTAATGCCTTTGTTTCATAGAAGTATTTTTGGAACGTGGCTGAATTTTACTCTGTATTAATCATGCACCTATGTGAAAATTTGCTATTTGTAATCAGGACATGTGGGTTGCCTGTGAGAGCCTGGCTAAGTTATGTGTTATTGCTTCTATTCTACATTTAGCTGTACACACAAAACCTGGCATACAACTGCTTGTATGTACATGTGTAGAGCCAAATTTCTGTGCTGGCAAAGTTCCATGGTTGCACCACCAGAGAATTAGGCCCTCTACATTCAGTTTCTGTGACCCTTTGAAAAGAGTTTAACATTTACTCTCCAGTAATGTTTATACCAGATCAGCAGGAGTGGAAAGAGACACAAGCAGAGCCAAAAACATTTGTCTAAAAATTTGGTCAAGCAGTCATGGACAATTACTTGAAATAATAACCCTGAGTACCATTTGTCATCACTGATCATTAGTAGTTTTATTAATAGAATTGTTACTGTTTCTAGTGACCAGGATTTATTATGTAGTGAGGACTCTTAACTTTTATTGAAACACTAATGTGTAAAATGGTGTTTGAACCTGTATTTTTGCTTTTCCTGGCATTCTCTTAAAGATAATGACTGGCTGTGGATATGTACTTGAGTCAACAATAACTACTAAATCTTTCAGCTGTAACTAATTTTCTTTTAATAATAACACGTACCATTTTGCATTGTCTTTTTTCATACTCAGCAGTCCTTTCATATACTAATTACTCCATAAAGAAACAATCTTACCAGATGGATCAATCATTGTCCCTACCTTTCAGGCAGGAATAAAAAGGAATCTTCAGGCTAAGCTTTTAATTTTGGCTGCCTCACATTGAGGATTGTTTCATGAAACCTGGGTGACATTATGGGGTGCAAGCCATTTCTTTATCTCCAAATGGAATCTCTCCCTACATACAATGTCCTCTGTGTTCTGTGGCTCTGAAGTGATGAATGTGAGTCAGTTCAAAAAGGATTATTTGAGGCACTTGCCCTAAGGATCAGTAAAAGACAACAAAACTTAGATGTTTATAATTCCCACTTCTGGGCTGAGTTTTTGGCTTTAATATAACTGCCCCATAATACTATCTGTCTATTTTATGTATTGATTGTTCTGCTGAGTATACAACAAATTACATAATGCATGTATGTATCAAAAGGAATTTCAAGCATTGCACTGTACGGTATTTGCAAATTACACACGACATAGCAGGAGGTAACTCTGCTTGTCCATTACATTGCTCTGCTGAAAGCACACTTCGGCTTCTAAATTCAGTGAATATTTATACTCAAATATTTTGACAGTGGCAAATAACATATGTGCTAATATGTACAGAACAGAATAAAAGATTGGCTAAGATTTAAAGTGACTAGTGGTTTCACACATGTAATTGGAGGATCTTGGTTCTCACTGCGTGAAAGCTTAACATTTCCTAAAGAACTCCAGACCAGAAGTTACTTTTATAGAATCCACAGAATTAAACCACTTCTCTTAACCACAACTTCTAGTAATTTTAGAAATACAGAGCTACACTGTTTATTTACTCTACCTGTCTACCTGACTGGGATCCACTGATCCCATCTCATCCACTGTAGTTTTTCTGGCTACTTTGACACAGCCAGAGTAAGACATTTCAACATCATTATTTGTTTATTGCTTAATACAAACAATTTTTATTAACTATATTTATTAATATAAATAATAATAATAATTTTTTTCACTGTGGTAACAATAATCTCAGAATCAGTATTCACCTCAGGCAATGTAATAGAGTATAAAGTTATATTAGGGTAGAAATGCAGGAGTAAGGAAATTGGCTAACACCATAAATGTTTACCTCAAGAGAAGTGCATGGACAGCTGATCTTCACCAACACTGGACCTGGAAGCAGCAGGAGCACATTACTGTGATACGTGCACGCATTAGACTTATGTGCCAAAATGTCAGGACTATCCGTTCTTGTGGCCAAAGTATCCTGTCATGGCTGCCCCATGCCATGTGCACTTTTCCTGATTCTGGCCCAAACGTGTGGAAGGGAACAGTACAACTCTTCCCTTGCAGTACAACTTCAGGACAATTGTCCATTTCACTGTGCTGACATACCCCCAAAAATGATGTCTCCATGGTCATAACCCTTGCTTGCTTCCTCTCACAAGCTTCCATAGGAATTCTGTCTGAAGTTCTCTCAGAAAAATGATGATCAGGACAACTAGCAACAAAGTTGATAGTCAACAAACAAGCACAAAATATGAAGAATACAGGAGAACTATCCTCATAAGCATTAGAAAGAAGTTGAATGACCAGAATCAGCTGGTTTGGAATGGCAGATGAATAGGGTTTACCACACCTTCTGAACTGACAGGGTGCTTGCTTCTTTGATGACTTTGAATTGAGAAATCAGCAGAAAAATCCTGACCATGACTCTGCTGATAAAAGTGTATCAATATTTTATATCTTACTCTCCTCTATTTTCTCTGTTCTTATATCTAACATATCCTCCTGATGCTTAAATGGGAATTGAACCATGCTCAAAGATGTGCAACAGATAAAAAGCAGTATTTTCAGCAGTAACTGCTTATTCACATGTGAAGCCTCTCAATCTTTTGCTAACACTCTCAACCCAGTTATCTACACAACTCAACTTTTAGGTATACTCAAAACCTAGCAAGTCTTTCTGCTTTTAAAACATTCCATCCCTCCCGCATTTCTCAACACACTACAGCAATTTTTTTGGTTTTATTTACCTTATAGTATGAGAAAACTTGCACTAAAAATAAAAAAAATATATATTTCCCTAAACTGAATACAGTCTTACACATAAAGTTTTGGTTGATTGATTAGATAGTGGGTAGTTAGTTTTGTTGGGGTTTTTAGTTACAGTAAAAACTATTCATGTCTCTAGTTCAGAATGCTATTTGGCAACATCATTATATATTTATGCTAAGAGATGTCTCGTCCCTTTGGTCAGCCTTTCCCCTCAAACCCAGAGTTCCGTATAAATGACAGAAATACTCTCCAGTTCCTATAAGTGCTGTCTATAAGGGGCTAGTTACTTGTTTTGAGATATTTTATATGTTTGGAGACAAGATGTCATTTGTTGTCCCACAGCTAACAGGCTCTTTTAGTGGAACAGGAATATCTAGAACAAAAATTTGACCCAATTTGTCCTCAAGTCACTCACTAATCTTGTATGAACAGATAAATCATGGCCACTATAACAATAAATACTGTGGTTGCATCCTGCTGTATCTGAGGTGCAACCTCCATCTGAAGTTTCTGAGCAGCTGGGATTTCCATAGCTTCTCTTTCCTTTGTGGAGTCTGAGAGCCTGCGCTTTCTTCTCTCTGCTGATGCATTAATCATGTCTTTATCTTCCTTGGCAGCCTAGGAACAGAATAACTTTGAGAATCCTACATGGCTGTTAGATTTTCTTTTCTCTTGAGTAAAGTTCTTGAAGACCTTCACACGCATAAACACATGCATATTATGTGGATAGAATCCTCATATCCTTAGGATATCAAGCCACAAAGCATCTGTCCCTAGGAATTTAACCCAAAGTTTTTACTTGCTTGGACAGTTAAGGACATTAAGAAACTCTCTTCTGAAATGAAATACTTCAAAACATAATCATAAAGGAAAATCATCAGTGCTTTTTCATACACCACACAGGAAGTTAACACTTTCTGAGGCTTTTACTCTGAACTAAGATGAATTGCAGAATATTTGTACATACCTTCCTGTTTTATATATATATTCCTTCTCTTCTGTTGGCAGAAGACATGGATACTAAGTCAAGTAATACCAATAATCACAGTAACTGAACAGTTCAGTGGTCTGATAGACCAGTCTGTAGGTGGCTTGAGATGCTGCTAAGGTTTTATAGCATGTGAATAGTTTTGTGAAATTATTTAAACACTACAGCTTTGTGCTTTTGTAGGTTGATATCGATTTATTGTGGAGGGGGATGCTGACAAGAGTTAGAAGCTCCAGAGAAGAGGTAAAAAGCACACAACATTTTTTCCTCTAACTCCTGATCTGCACGTTTTAAAGGTCCAAATAGCTGGGAGTATATACTCAGTTGTTGAATTAAAATTATGTATTTATCAGTATTAAACATTGAAATTGTTAGTTGGACTAATTTAAAGACACACAAACAAATGCCTGAGGCTCTTTACTGAAGAGGTCCTATTATCTATAGGAATGTACAATGCTGCACACAGTACTAAAAACTCAGCTCTGGAACTTCAGAAAAGGTAATTGGAGATTGGCACTGGTTTGGTTTCCTAATTAGCAGAAGAAGGTCAGAAACATGTCTTTTTAAAACTGCAACAGAATGCAATATTTAGATACTTATTACTTTAGGTTCTTCACAGTAACAAAAAATGTTCTTCCTGCAAATTAGCCAATTCATTTTAATTTTTAGGGTTGTTATACTGGAATTGGTCTGTGAATTCTGTGGTACTTATTCATATATGAAATTGCAGATGCCTGCTGAAAATCCATATATAAGATGCATTGGCACCATCAGCTTTTATTTCTCTTTGTTTGGGACGTTCTTTTGACAGACATTCGTGCACTCTATGACTTCCCAAAAATGGGAGGACCAAATCAAGTCTTTTCTTCATCCTGCATGTCTGCTTATTATTTTTGCTGCATGTAAGAAGGGCCAGAGTTACACTGCAGCCTACTTTCCCCCCTCATTTGAAATTCCTTGGTTTCTATGGAAACAGTGAGTTCTATTGTTGTAGTTGCAACTTGGGGGATGGTAGTGCTACAGCATTTCATAAGAAGCAATAGCACAAGTTCTCTGTAACTAGTTAAAAAAGTTGGTTTGATCCATGATGCTTCTACTTGGAAATGTATTCTGTACCAGTATCAGAAGTCATCTACTGACTTGATATTTAGCACCAAGATACACATTTTCTTAAAATGTTTTTTTCTCTACTTGGAATTACCTGAAATCTTCAAATATGTATTTGCAATATATACACAGTATATACAATATGTATTTGCTGTATATGACTGCATTTAATGACCCAAATATTTATATCCATGATTCATTAAATCCATTGATCTATATTTGCCAGTTGCATTATTCCCGCAGTATATAGTTGATTTGCAGAAGCAGAATTGGCATTTCTCAAGGAATTTTTTACTTTTTTGCCTGGACTTTCAGATACCTGCAAAAGCTGGATGCAAATATTAAAAGTAGTATGGTGGTAAATCAGCACTAAATTGATAGCTATGACTGAATGTATGCAAAATAACATATCAGTTTACTCATTATGCTGTAAGTTAGGATTATTTAAATTTCTTAATGATTTCTCTATATTATTTCTCTCTGAAAAAAAAACAAAAAATAAAAACAAAAATAAAAGAAAGATAGTTCTAATGGGGAATACTCTGTTTTTCAATTGTCAAAGATTTTATTCAGAATTTCTGGAAATAATTTCTGAACTATTTTTTAAAATCTCTTTTAGAAATCTTAATGGCAATTAATTTTAGAATTAAAAAAATTTTAGAAATTTTAATGGCACAAATACTCCTGGATTTCTGTGTTTCTGCCTTATATTTATAAGGGAAATATATTGAAATACTGGATAATATTTAGGAAAGTACCATGAAATATACCTATGCAGAAAACCAGAAAATCTTTTGGTGAAAAAAATAGTATTTATTTTATGAAGAAAAAAATTCCAAAGAATAATTTTAGCAAAATAAAAAGTAATGATCCTAGTTTAGATATAAGGAAAAACAATGGTATAACAAGAACCTGGGTGCCGGAAAGAGAAGCTAGGTGCGTTCAGTACCAAGAAGGAAGGAAAATATTTTGTGAAGTAAAAATAATTAACCACTAAAAAAAATTTTCATGGCCTGAGACAGATTATTCCCATTGCTGAAAATATTTATATGAAGGCTGAGAGGAATATTAACTTTAAAAAAAAATATAGGCTGTAGTTCAATTTTAAAGAGAAATTAATTCAGAAAATATCTTTATGAGGAAGAAATTAGAAAGTTGTAATATATAACTTCAACAGTCTCTTTTCAGCTTTTAAATGAATCTTGATTGTCTTCAAAGTCATTGCTTTATGATTTTTCCTCTTCCATTTGCAATATTATTAGTATGTGTATGGTAGCTTGTGCAACCTGTCGTGTGGGGCTCCATACAGCTGCTTTCCTTCAGAAATATTTTATTGCCTTCAGAATATTTTATTGAGGGTACCATCACGTTCACCATTTCATGGAAATCCTTTGCAAATAATCTATAGGGTTCCTGTTTCTGCCATGTTTCTGTATTACCTCAAAAGATAGTCTTGCTGTTTCAATACTAACGCTTCCCCTTCTGTCCTTTTCATCTTAAGGTTTTTAAATAACAAAATCAAAACTTCATGGCGTGTAACTACTCAGAAATAGGCTCCATTAGATGAAATTTAAAGTTCTCATTTTCCAAGCTGGTGCTTTTATCTCTCCAATAGCTGTCGTTTACCAACAGTCCAAACCCATTCATGTAACACTGTGGTCAGAAATCATCTTTAAGCTTTTGACAGATGAGCTGAATTCAAGATATACTCTTCTGATTTCCTTCTGCAGGCAATTTATATGTCATGGTTATCAGAAAGGTTGTGTATTACAGGAACCTTGGCTATGATGGAGGGCTTACTTGAAATTTTAGCAGAGTCATTAAAAGTGGCATTTGTGGAGTGGTTGCAAGATTTCTTTAAAAGAGGATAGCTAAAGAAATATTTGGTATTTGAACAGCATCTGAAAAGTTTGAGCATCAAGTCTGTCCAGGCACCCTTTCCTAGGATTTCACATTTTTTAGAATAGAACTGTTTTATTACATAGGTAATCGAATGAGCTATCATTTACCCACTCATAGAAATATTCATGCAAGATATTTTTTAATAAATTTATAAACATTAGGGCTAATAATATTGCGAGGGGGAAAAGAAAGCATTTCACTTACTTTTTAATATAAACAAAATGTAAATCCAGTGTGAACAATGAGAACTTTGGAAAGTAAAAAAATACAAGAACACCAACAGTATCTATCCCATGTTATGTATTTAATGTCGTAAATCTAACATTTAACATAATCTGAGTGCAATATATTCAGCTGGACTCCTTAGTTCCTACTAAAATCCCTTTTCAGCTCAGCCCTAGCATTCTATAGTGTGAAAGGTAAGGATAAGTTTTTTAAATAAATATTTAAGTGCAGTTATATTATTCCTCTAATTTACTTTATATGTGTGTGGTGTTATGAACTTCACTGTTAGAATTCCATTTGATGCAGGCGAGAATGTACTGAAACAAGATGAAAATATGGATCAACACTCCAAATCACATATTAATAATGACAGTTCCTCTTTTCCTTACAGTGCAGACTATTCAAAGCAAAGGACCCTATTGAGAATCCTGCATTAAAAATTTTCTTCAGTAACTGAATGCAGCTGTGCTGGTGTGTCCTTTCCTTGGGAAGAAAAAAGACAGAAGAGACTTTTGAAATGACCACTTGGTTATAGCATAAGCCCAGCACTCAATTCTCCTATTAAGTCAGAGCTGCTCATAAAAGTTTTCTTTTTCAGACTTCTTCTGTTGAACTTAGTCCTATGAAAGCAATTTTTTAGGAAAATAACACATAAATGCATTTTTTTGCCTTGTAAGCTTCTTTCTTTCAGTGCAGTTCATATACCTCATGCTCCCCTCTTTCTAGTTTCAGAAACTGACGTGTAATTTTGCTCATTTGATGTGTATTTTCAGGCAGGTTAGAGATTATATGTTTTGTTGTGCTGTGTCCATAAAATAAATATGAACTGTGCTGAGCTCTACAAACTTTATCAGCCTAATGGAAGCTAAAAGGAAAAAGTCAAATACAAGCATAGCTGGATTTAGTAGTAAATGTTTTTCAGTTATGTTAAATTCATCATTTCACCCTTCAATTGTTCTTCTTTATTTAAAGCTCTGGTAGTTTGAAATCACATGTTCTCTGTTTATATATATTAACCAAAGATCAAGATGACCCACTTGTCATCTCCCCAGTAACTGAATGTCTTCAAAATAGCCTTTGCTTTGTACTAATCTGATATAATTAATTTTACTTTTTGCGATAATCCATACATGCTCTATTGTTTCAAGAACTAGAAAGACAATCTCTCAGATAATACAAGTCATCACTGGAAAAGCTGCTTGAATGGAATCTACAGAAAAATGGGTTGTGTAGGACAGTTGTGCACAAAGAATAGGTCTTGGAACACCATTTAAAGGCAGATGACATTTCTTAGTCTCAGTCTGGAACAGAGTGGAACCAACTATGTTTGTCACTTTCTGAAATTAAATTCTGTGATGTCATTATTCAGAGAAAAATGTGTTCCATATAAGTGACAAATTCACCACTTCATAGATATCACTTCCAAATCCTCATAAGTGACAAGTTTTCTCAATGGAAAAAAAGCCTTAAGGCTTGTTCGATCTTCAGTTCCTTATAGAATTTAAGGTCAAGCTAAGGTACAAAAATATTTGTTGATTTCCAACCTAAGAGAAGTACAGGAACTTCTCAGGATGACTGCTTCATCTTGATTTGCATATAGCCTGAGTTGGAAATAACAGACAATTAAAGACTATCCAAAAAAACTTCTAGCTAGAGAAATGTTGCTGTATTCCAGTATTTATGTATAAAGTGTTCATACTTCAGCAAAAAATGCAAATAATGCTGAAGGAATATTTTAATTTACTGCAATCTTGCATTACATTCTTAAAAGGAAGGGGATTGGGTTTTAGAGCAAAAGTATTCAAAATCACATATTTCTTTGTGACCTCATGTGAGGAAAAATATAGCTTTTGCAGATACATTCTGCAGCTCAAAATAATTAAAACTCAACTTCAAAAAATTCAGATAAATATTCAGAAGAATTATACATCTGTACTTGCCATTTCATAGTCTTCTCCTTTATAGCCCATTGCTTTATAGCCCACAGTGCTATCCTGTTTCATTCACACAGAGTCCAAGCCTCTAGTTCTGCAAAGATTAATGGATGTGTACACTCATTGTACTCTCTGAGGTGTTTCATTGATGCCAATGGAGCTGGTTGCAGCACAGAAAGTTAAGACAGGCATTAGTCTTTTCAGGATCAGCCTCTAAGCCTATTATATCATAGCACAAAATTAGGTTAGATTTCACTCTTAGTCTGGTTAGTGAAGCCCTGTTGCCTAAACCATTGTGATACAGCTGAAAATATAGTGGAATTCAACACAAAGGATAAAATACTTTAAAGGGAAAAGCGCACCGAGGCTTACAATGTTATTATGTAGCTTAGGCAATTAAATCATCTAACTTTTGGTGGAAGTCATTACTCTTTTGAATGATCATGTGCCAGAACTAAATTTTAATGCCTTACACTGTTGTCTTGAAAATGGTCTGACTTGTTTCAGCCAAGAACATTCAGTTTATTTTCTTAGTTCTAACATTATCTGATACTGAAAAAATGACCTTTAAGTGGTCCCCAGTGCACTCATACACTTTGTTCTAGGAATACAGGGAATCTTGAGTATTGTCAGCTGAAGCAGTTTTTTATATACTTTATTTTTAGCAACAGCTAAAGTTCATGCTGCTCTGACAGAGACTATTGAGATTATAGGAAGATCAAAAGCTGAGGCAGAGAAGACTTCAGGAAGGAATCAAAATCTGAAATCTGGCTTCATATATATATTAAGCTGCCATTCAAGCTGCATTTATTTATACTATGGTTTGTAGAAGTAATTACTGCAAAAAGAATTTGCAAAATACTTTGTAGTGCATCTTATCTCTGTGAAGTCTGAAGATGAGAGAGGGGATAAATGAATCTTTAAAAATTTTTTTAAATGGCAGTCTCAGGTTTGGAGAGTTTGGAGAAGGACAGTTTGGAGAGTTTGGAGAAGGACACTTTTCTCCCAAATGTTCAAAGTAAATGTTGAAAATGTTCAAAGTAGAGCTAGGAATGCACTTGCTTGAATTAGTTTCTCTGCAAACTCTGGTCTGGCATCTTCTCTAAAAACTTCCAGTGTTGCCTGGTGGTAAAGATGGTTCAAGCTTCTGTGGGCCTGGCTGGATTGCTGACCTTGCAGCTGTCCTGGGTATGTGTTTATTCTTATCAAAGGCCAAGTTTTCCCAGATAAAACAGAGGGTGAAAATGTGGGGGTTTGTTTGTTGAACATTTGAAAAAAAAACCTGGTGAAATATTTAATACACTTATACACTTTATGACTCACCCAATGTCTTTGCAACACTCCTTGGAACAGGGATAATGTTTTTCTTATTTAATGTTCAGCCAATTCTTCCATTTCATTTTAGAGATATATCTCTTGTTCAGACAAATCTGCGAGAATTTTTCTTTTAATTGATTTCAAAGGAAATGTAAATAGCCAAATCTAAAAGAAAGATCTACACAGTCTATCAGGAGGTAGACCATCTAATGGCAAACATTATTTGGGCTGTTTTTCAAACTGGGACTTGGCAAAGTAAGAAGTGCACAACTAGAGTACACCTGGGAAAAAAAAACAGTGCTCATTGTTTATTTGCCATCGTGGGGGAAATCTAAAGGAGATAAAGGATTCAGCTTTTCAGGGCTTTTTCATCCCTCACAAACCCATCCTTCCTCTATCTTCAGCTCCTTCTGTTTAGTTAAGAAATAAAAACCTTGTATTAGTATTGTCCATTTCATTTTTATTTCACAAAACAGATTTGATTTTTCTGTGCTTAAACAAAGGTTTGCCCTCTCACCCTGTGGACACCCACAGACAGATTAGACTCCACACTGCTTGATCCATGCCTTGGGCTGTCCCTGTTTTGTTCAATACTTGGATTTACAGTGAAATTCACAAGAAGATTTTAACTTCCACCTCACAACTCTGAAACAGCTATTAGCCATGAAGAGGTATCTTGGGGCTGATCAACCCCTGCTGAAGAGGCAGTTCCTAGGAAGCAAAGATCTGATTAATCCTAATAGGCTGTTTTAAATGAAATAAATTTGGTTTATGTTAACTGAATCTAACCTTTCAGCTCAGTAGAACTCAATCCCAACTTTCTGTTTGTGTGTTCCACGAACTATTATATTTTTATCTATTACCAGTAGAGAAACTATTAAATAATACTTGGAATGTCTTTACACTTATGAGTTGAAAAGCACTGATTTCTGCATTTATCTTTTATTTTATCTTACCCTGTCTAGCTTTAAGATTTCTGTAAATTAGATTTTTTTTTTGTCTTGGAGATGGAAGAATAAGATGAAGAGCCATGGTTAATAGACAATTGTTTTTTGCTGTGAATATCCATTGCCTTTTAGCCAACTAAGTTTTCATATAACAAAAAAGTAAAGTGTTATAGACAACATTTGTAAGAAAATAAATACTAAATATTTAAGTCTTTAATACCTTGCTGTTAGTAGAGATTTCATTGAACTTTACTATTGATGTTTATGTTTCTGTTTGTATGTTGCCCATATTTACCCATCATCAGATATTTAAAGAATAATTTATTATGCTCTGAAGAGCATTAACTTCAAGTAAAGGGACTAATAATATTGTTAAGGTGATAGAAGGTGTCAAAATTTAATGAATGAAAAGCTACAATGAATATTAGAGGAGTATTAGACAGACGTAAACACATTTTTATGGTAATTTAAGGTATTTAAGACACAAAATATTTCTGTTCCTTTATCCAAACTCTAAAGGGAATACGTTGTGACCTATGTAATTGGGTAATAAATACCAGCACATATATAAGATATTTGTATTGTCAAAGTTGGAATATTTTCAGTACTTAATTTATGAAGTACGTGCACTGGATTAAAACTGCTCATGTTTTCTCTCTATAAGGAAAGTACTTCTGCTCAACACTAGGCAAACTTTTATGCATCTGTAATTATTTTGAGCTGTAATCAATCAGTAAAACTGCAGATTTTATTCAGTAACCACTAGAAGTAACCCCTCTCAGTTTTCATTTGAGACTTCCACTTCTCCTCTTTCTCTCAGAGTGTCTGTTGACAATTATTGTTCAGTTGATGGGATATCTGGATCTGCTTCCACAGCATTCTATGGAAATGCCTTTCTCAACTTTAAGTTCTGATTTAAAAAAAAAAGAATCCTTTAAAGAACACAAGAAACATGGGTGTCAGATGGACAGGTGGCAGATTGCTCTTTGATAGGAGGTCAACAGCTAGAAGGAAAACATATTTTTTCCAAAACCACTTAGAATATAGCAATAGCACCGGTAGGCAGAACCCTCGCTGCATGCTGTGGCAGCTGCTCTTTTCAGGGGGTAGCCGTAAAAAGGATAACTTGGAGGTGGAAGAGCTGACAGTAACAGCAATGGTGTGTGGCTGGAGTACTCACCAAGATCGAAACGGACTGAAACATCCCACTCCACGCTTGAGTACCTCAGTAGATAAGGCAACATTTAAGTGCTGATGCAGCACTTAAATTAGTCTACCTTATTTAAGGAACTTATGCCTGGTTATTTAGCCTCAGACTTAATTGGTTCTAGTAGATTTTTATATTTGACTTGTTAAGCAACCATAAAGTATGGATATGTGTCAGACACACATAAAATAGATCAAAGATTTGGCCTACCAAGATTGATTTTTACCTGTAAAATGAGAGAGGTCCCACAGTTTAAAAGCATATTTATTTTTACTTTTCATATTTATTCTTACTTGCTGTTGAAAGAATTGCCTGCATTCAGCTCTAGAGCAATAATTAAAAATAACTCTTTATAGAAGAATTCCCTACTGCTGACTTTAATCTTTAAAATTACAGTGTATACTGTACACAAGAGCAAATAGATAAATAAAGGCATTTGATATTGAGACAGTGTGGAGAGTGATTGTTTCCTAATACTGATCATTCTTAATCCCACAGTACTGTAGAAGTGTGTAAAAATTTGTAGATGGCACACTGTGGAAATTTTGATAGCAAAATTAGGTTTTTTTGCTTGGTTTTGCATCTGTAAAGTTACTTATAATTTTATATAAAATAAGCTTTTAAAGCTATTATAATGCTTATTATTTCAGAGTTTATTAAGATACACTGCTGGAAATAATGGCATTTCAGCTTATTGTTAGCCATATTTTAAAATATGAATATTACAACTGTTTGCTGAACAATGATTTGTCCTGACCACACTAGAGACTACGAAAAATCCTGAATTAATTTTCAGTCAGTATTCCACCTAATGTCTGCTGAGTGCTTGTTGGATTTTCTTTTTCAAGCTCATAAAGGTATATTAGTTTTTTCATTTTAATGCCTATTTTGTCAACTTTTCTAATTTTGTATACACTTACAGAAACACACAAAGTGATTTGTCAATTAACACATATCATATTGTTATTGTTTTAATAAGCTTAAATCACCTGAAGAAGTGAAATGTATGATTAGATTAAAAGTTATCCAATTTTTTTCCATGTTATCTAATTAGTATATTCTTCTGAAATAAGAAATTTTACTTAATGGCTAAGTGAAATTGTGTTTGCCTATCCTGTAATCGCAGTTTTTGAATGTGAAGAACGTAAACAAACTACATTAATTTAACATAGTCAAAGTACAACAAAAGTACTGTGCTTTCAAAGTGGTTCCATGCTTACTGAGTCAAAGGAAAAATCTGCTATGTTCACAAGGCTTGAGGCTTACTTTTTATATGACTGAAAACACTTGATCTATTACATAGAGTCACCCTTGCTCTTATTTCTCACCATGTTTGGTAGTTTTTATTTTTCTTTTTTTCCCTTCATCTAATGTAATTTCCAGCACTGACAGGTGATCATCTGTATTGACTGTTTAAAGAACAATTGTTAAATTATTCTTAAAATGTTAAAAATGCCAGAGATTGTCTTTTATTTTTCCTTTTACATGAATACAAGCATAGGTGGAAAAATAACTATTTATCATTCATAAGAAGAAGGAAAGAAAAAAGGGAAAAACCCTACAGTTTATATGATTTAGTCCCTAAACCTTCACTTCTGATTTTTAAGCCAATTCTATATATATAGCTGTCAGTGAAACAGAAAACCTGCTTGCAGCCAGCATTCATTTATTTCACTATTAATTGCTGTTCATTTGAAACTCCATTGGTTAAAATGCTATGAAAATTGATTTGCCAGTTTGAAATACAGTAGGTTTAGTCCTATTCTAGTAACAATGACATATTGTTTCACTATGTGACAGCAGAACAAAAATATAATCTCTTGGAAATTATGTCACTGAGTGTTTGTAGCTGTCATTGTAGCTTTACTTATCTTACTTTTCTACTCTTTAAAAAATCTGCATCTGATGTCTCCAATGCCAATGTCCTTAGAAACAGTGTAATTATTAACAAATAACAGTTTGAATAACTGCACTAAAAATATTTTATTAATTAAAAAAAATTCTCAAACATTCTAGGAATTTTTTTTAGATTTTCTGAAGGGTGTTCATTAAATGTCTTCTATCTTTAAATTATGTCTTCTAATGCTGTTTCTAAATAAGTCTTTTCGTTTCTTTAACAGTTCTGTCCCTCTGTTTTGTCCTTATTAAGCTTTACAAGGTCTTCAAGAGCATCATCCAACATGAGCACAATATTGCAGAAGTAAACACGTACCAAGACAGATGTTTTGCATATGACTTTTAATTAAGAAAATATTTGAGTGATTTTATGACCTCCTCAATGTCAAAAAAGAAAATTTTGCCTGAGGGTTAATTAACATCCTGCAGCCTTTATGACATTGCAGCTATTCATTGCTGGATTCTTGCTAACAGTAGGAACGATTTTATGTTTAGGTTTATATTCACTTATTTTTATTAAATTTAAAAATCTCATGTATTATTCTCTACTAAGGTAATGTATACAGTATCATGGAAGGCACAAAAATACACTAAAGATAGGATTATATAGTGACTTTCACTCCATATTTTATTAACTCATAATAGCCAGAGAATTCTTTTATTTTTCTGAAATAAATTTGTGGACATGTATGTATGTTCTTTTGCAATTAAAGTTAAGAATTTTTTCTCAGTCACATACTCATGCATTATTCCTCACACAACATTTTCTAAAGATAACTTTGTAAAAAAGTGTGCTTTTATGTGTATGCCGGAAAAAATGTATAATTTAAATGAAATTATTTATATATATGTAAAAAACAGCAATATGTATACAAGAGGATAATATATACATTCAGAGACAGCATTAATTTTTTTAAATTTATATATCTGTTAGAAATAGTTTAAAAGCTGCTTTATGATAATTCAAAAAGATGCACATTTTTCATTCAACACTGAATAATATACGTATGGAAACAGACAAAATAAGGTGTATTAGTTACTTTAAAGTTTTATAATCTACTGTAACAAATGTTTGATAACTTATTTTCCTTTTAAATCTCCTTTCTTCCCAATTCTTTAGGCAGTGGTTGCATCAAGATGGTTTCCTCCTGTTCACATAAAGGGGGAATCACAGACATTTTTTTTTTTTGGGATTCAAATTGGGATTCAGATCCAGTCAAAGGGGTTCACAGAAAAGGTAAATGACTGCCTGCCTTCTGTGAATGCATTTAAGGTAAATGTCTGTCTGTGCAAGCCTGTTGTTATTCTTCTTAGAGTCAAGGGAGAGCTGATCAGCTCAGATCCCACAGTGAGCCAGTCAATCGCAAACTGAATGAACAGCTAAGATTACCTCCCTTGTATGGAGACAGTTCCACTGAGATGTCCTGATCTTGAACTAAGTCTTAATTCAGCTACCTAAAAATAGGGTTCAGGGTCTTTAGAAGCCTTAGATTAGACCAAGAAGCCTCCACCTACTGCTTCAGAAGGTGGGGATCCTCCCACAGACCTGTGTTGTGCGCTCTAGCTCTGCGTAGGCACTCCAGGAGCATTTCAAATGGTGCTGGATCCTGAGCAGGAATAAGGAGGCCCAGCTCTTTTCCCAAACTGGCAAATGACCTGCTTGGTGGTTTGAACAAGTCCTTTATTTCTGAGATCTGCAATAAGACATTTGTAAAACCAAGACCCAGTAAGGAAAAGCACTAGATAAATGTCATAAATTCTTTTATGTAAGCCTCAAAGTACTGCTGTGTGGTAAATTGCTTTTAACCATCTAGCCTTGGTTAGGACACTGGATTAGATGTCCATACCACAACAGAATATTGTTATGTGAAAAACACCAAATATATATTATTTTATATTTTATATTTTAGAACTGTTAACTACATTATACCTATTAAGAAATAGATTACTCAAAATTTTTGAATCCCAAGATAGGGAGCAACCTCAGTAAACCAGCTTGAAATCAAGACAATTTTAATTGACAAAAGTTGGGAGTGTTGCCTTGCATAGATATGCAGCCAGCAAGGGGTGAATTGAGAGGCTTGAGAGGCTCCAGGTTTTCTTTTAAAATTAGCATATTTATAACTGTTCATTAAAAACTTAGTCAAAAAAATGTATATGTGAACACTCTCACAACAGAAAGAATTTTTATTCCATCTGACCCTTGAATCAGAATATTTGCTGCCTGTGGGCAGGAGATGGGGCAGCATTTCATGCCATCATTTGGCCTCAATATTGAGGCTGCTATCAGACTGAATAGTGCCTGACATTCCCTAGCAATGTTTATTGTGGTATTGATGCTCTCTAATGAAAAAGGCCTACAAGGTCAATTTATTTTATGCAGACCAGAAAACAGCTACTAAAGATAACTGCTTTTGATCATGTACTCCAGATTTTATAGCTACCTACAAGCAGTCAATGATTCTGTATTCACGGCTCATAAAAAATAACATCATCCTTAACATAGCTGGAGAGGTCAGGTGAACCATACTTAAGAATGTTTCTCACACGTATCTTCAAGAATGCTAATCACTCAACTCTGATTAAAATCAGAGAAGCTGCCCACTTTGGAAAAATTATATATCCTGAGAATATTTAAATATACATGCAATATACTTGCACAAAGATGAATCATTGATAACTGGAGGTGACACAAAAACACTGTCCACACAGTTTTGACTTCTTGCCATGTCTGTCATACAAATCTTACATTTTTTTAAATAAATCTTTCAGTTGTATGACTCAGCAACAAAAAATTAGAAAAGGTCAAAGCAAAAGATTCAAATTATGCTTTCATTTAGGCATGTATTATCTCTTAATGCATTATTTTTTAAAAGTAAATTTTGCCTTCATACACTTTATTTCAGTGAGGTGATGAGAAGACCACAATTCTGGTGTGAGACGTTGTTCTGTAAATGCTCATCATCCTGAACTTTTTAAATGCTACTTTCAATGACTGCTTTTCAGCTGAATGACATATTTCAGGATGGCTCTGTGTTGGAGCCCTGAGGGCACCAATAGATCTGAATGGCCCTGATCAGCCCCACTGAGTTTCTCATAGGCCCAGGAGGCCCATTTCAGCTCAGCCCAGGACCTCCAATTCCCACCTGAGCTATGCTGAAAGGGCCTCCAGCTCTTGCTTCATCTCCAGGATGGGTCTGGAAAGCACAATGTGGTCATGTCTCCAGCCCTGTCTCCTGCTTCTCCTCACCAGGTTCCCTGGTCCTGGCTTACAGTGGATGGACTTTGTTCCCAGCACCTGGCTCTACCTGCCATGCTCAGATCTTGTGGGCTGGTGCCCCACTGTTATGGTCACAATCTATGCTGGGGTCACCCTCAGTTCCCCCTCCCTTGGTAAGCAGACAATAACATCTTTTCCTGGCTTCACCTTTTTCCTTGTAAGACATTACTTTTGAAATCACTAAAGGACCTAGGCCTATGTATATCATGAAGGGTTTAGCAAAGCATTTTCTGAATACTTAAACAGTCATTTTAGGCTCACATTTCAATGGCATTATTTTTATCCAGGAGGTTGGAAATCACTACTTCTTCATATGAAGTAATAATCGAATGAGGGTAGAGGAACAGAAAATGTACACAATTTTCTAAATAAAAAGGGGAAAGCAGCCAGTAATCTTCCAAACATACAGTGTCTTCTAGAGTGAACTTCCGTAGCCCTTCAGCAGCCCTTTTTACAAATTTTAAATTAAATATTTAATTTAAAAGAGTCTAGCCTTTTAAATTTCTGGCATTCACTCTACTGTAAAGAATGCACACATTAAATCATAAGGCTGCATATGGTTTTTTTTCTACCTAGATGAACTAGAAAGCAGCAGACTTGCTGACATCAGTTTTCATGTTGCTCAACAGTTCTGATAAGCAGATGTGAAAATTCAAATGTATCATGATTCAAAAAGCCGCCCTCTGACTTGGCCCTAGCAATGCAAAGGGGATGCCTGCCTCACAGATGCATCCTTTTCCTGCACAGCCAATGTCTCTGCACTCAGCTGTTTTAATGCAGTGCAAAAAGAAGAATCATCCACTACACCCTGCAGTACAAGTTTCCCTTCCATCCCCTGTAGGCTAAACTCAAGAGCCAGCAAAACATAAAATTTGAGAGTGGAATTAAAGGCTTGTATCCCCTCTTCTTAGAGATAAATGTTACCCAGTATGGGTGTTATTTCCTTTGAAAAGTCAAGCTGAAATTCAGCTGCTGTAACCGTATTCATCTCTTTGCAGTCTCAGCAACTTTGTCCTGTGTAAATAGTGTGATCTTAATAAATAAATACTGAAGCACAGCTGGTGTTGGCAAGATATCACTGTTAGGTTGCTGCGGCATGCTATCACCAGTGAGCATTACTAATTATTCTCAGATCTGGGAAATATGGAAAGGAATGCAGAGGAGAGTCCACAGAGCCTGGAACAAAAACTAAGGGATGCTTGCTTCAGTCCACAGTGAGGACATCTGAGCACCATGAAGGCAAGTGTTTCACCAAACTTGGTTCTGAATTATTCCCTTACCAAAGCAAGACTTAAACACCACAGTGGTATAAAGCTGTAGCTACATATTTGCTGCTCAAAATCCATACCATTTTTGGTATGGAAGTTGGAGTACTTAAAAAAATCATGGAAGTTAGAGTACTTAAAAAATCTACGACATAATCCAAAACCAAAACCAAAGAAAAGGAGCCTGAAAAAGTCCTGACTAAATTAGTGAGCTGGAAGAGAAACAATTTTTGTTTTTTTTCTCCTCTGCTTTGCTGGAAGTATGCAATAACCTATCTTTGAACATAGAAGTCCAAACTTTGGGTTAGCTGCCACAAAGAAGCAGATAGCTTTCAACATTTAGTCACATAAGAGAGAAGCAGTGTGTGAACTGACATTTTTCTAGCTAAAAAAGAATTCTTATATCCTTATTTTTTTAAAAAGAAGGCAGACAAAGAGAGTGACCACTACACTTTGTATAGATTTTTCTTGTATTTTGTTTTCAGACTATTGCCTGTCAATACTCATGCTTTTTTTTGGCTTGCAGGTGTGCTAGTGCCTAACTGAACTGAGCGCCAATTAGCTGAGGCAGAGTACAGCACAAGTTTTCTCATCTACTTTTGAATAAAAATTTATTACAAAATTAGTGGGGAAAGTTACTCAAGTATTAAAACTATTTAGTGTATTTAGCAGACATGATCTACACTGTGTGACTGACAGTTTTAGAAAGGATGAATTAAAATTGGATGTCTGATGGCAGTCTCCAAACACAACTTGCATACCAAAGTAACTTCGGCTTCAGCTACTGTAGAAAGAAAATCACAACACATTTACTGGCTATATCATTTTCTTATCATTTCAAGAGCATTTGAAACAAAATATAAAAAGATGCTGAACTTGGAGTTTGAGTTATTTGAAATAACTTTCCAAGCCATTCGTAGTTTACTAATTTACAGGTGTTCAGAACTCAGATTCTAGAGAAAATAGAGGAAAACATGGGGCAATACTGAGAATATTAAATAGAAAAGTGAAAAAGTTCTGGAAGAGTAATACAGAGGTAAAAGTCTAGGTGCTCAGTTATGCAAGGATTGGAAGGACCAAATTTTAGCTGAGTAGGCAGGAAGCGTTTGGACCATTGCATTTATATGCAGGTTAGTGGGATGGGAATAGAAGAAGGTAATGCAATAAAGAGAGAAGCACCTCTTAACTGCAATTGCAGCAGAAGGGAAATGCAGAAATAGGAGCACTGAACAAAGCATTCAAAATATGAGATCATATATGTTAGACATCTATACTTCCCTTTTTTGAGATTATTATGCTACATTTAATAAAGAACACCTTAATTTGAACACTTGAGAGAAACTAAGAAACCAATTCTTGGGAACTTTGTTTATGTATATATGAAAACCTATAGGAAGCTTGGTCCATTATAAAAGAAAATTAATTAAATTGTTTAGCTTATTTTTTCCTTTTTCAAGAACTCATTTTATTTTGTTTATGTCATGAAGAATGCTATTGTAAAACATGATACAGAAGTGTGACTTCAGGTGCTACATAATTCCCTTGCTTGCAGGTGTGGAGTTCCTGGTTTGAATACTCTTGTGACTGTTACGAATAAAAATTTTGACTAACTGCCTCTCCTCCACTGAGACATGGAAGATCCCCTCAGGCCTGCTAATGTGTTTGGAACAGTTAATGAGTGAATGCCACTCAAAAACCAATCCCAAATCAGTGTTATTTCCTGTTTTACCATTAATCTTTTGGGTTGTTTGGGTTTGGGCTTTTTTTTTCTTTTTTAAATGGTGTCTGAAGTGAAGTGATAGGACTGTAGTTTCAGGTCTCATTTGGTAATTGAACATTTTTATTTACTGGTAGGCTGTCGCTTTGAATGAGAACACAAACCAGCTTGGGAGTTACCTATGCAACATAATGTGCATAGCAAGAGACTATAAAAATGCTACAAAATAGGCCCGGTGAGGAAAGGCTTCATTATGATGCCAGAAGAGCTTAGTCAGAGGGGACAGTTTTTGTGAGGCAAGGGGAAAACTCAGGCATTTAAGTGTTTTTTTCCAGGTTTAGATGTGGATGAGAGCTTAAAAAACTATAATTTACAGCATGTTTAGCAAAGTTTTCTGAAAGCATGTGGGTAAATAGCGTTCCAAAGTTTGCTACATTAGGAATTGGATTTCAAGGGATATTTTAAATGTTCCATGTCTTTCTCCAAATACACATTTGTGTATACTACGTGTGATACTATGTTATCTATTTGGTTTAGATTTGTCATGCATTGCCCTTTGCAGCTATAAACCACTACCACAGCTGATTCTATACCAGAGCCTCAGCTGTACCTTGGTAGACCAAGTTTCTGAGGAAGACCATGAAGCCATACCTTTCTAAACCTATTTGCTTATTCCTTACAATATATCAAGAGAGATAAGTCACTAAACATATTACAGAGAACCTTGGAGAGAAAAGGAAGAGCTGATCTTTAACACACAAGAAGCTAGAGTCACTTAAGGATTGCAACAGAAATCAAGAAGAGAAACACTTCAAAATATGATTCTGGTCCAACTAGTGTGACAGAGAGAAGTCATTTAACTTTCCATTGTATGTTACTTTTTTTCCAGTACCGTACTTGGAAATAGCACTTAAGTAACAGATTTTGGACTGACATTTGTCTGACATAACTTTCTTGGCATGTGGTTGCAGCCAGGAAAAAAAAATAAAAATTGAAGAAAAATGCAAAGCTTAGCATCATTGTGAAGGCAACCAGGTGCAGGACAGAGAGTTTTTTGCCATATAAGATTTTGATGAGCCTGCATCTTCAGCATTATTGTCTCTGCATCTCAAGAAGGACAAAGTGGAGAAGGCTAGGAATAATTAAAATTATGGAGGAGATGGAACAGTTGGCTTATGAGAAGAGAATAAAATATCAGTGATGCTCCACCTAGGAATGAGGTATGAAAAAAGTTTACAAAATCATAAAGATGGTAGACTTACACCTTGGCACATAAGCCTGCAGTAATAAAACTAGATGGCAGTTCAAGAAAACTGTAGGAGTTTAATTTAAAATAGATAAAGGAGCATATTTCTTCTTGCTGATAGAAAGTTTCTGGAATCCTTTGCCATAAGCGGTTGTGATTGTAGATGATATAGATGCTTGCACAGAGGAAGTAGATAAATTTTTGGACAGAAGGTCCATGGAAATACAATTCAAATAAGATGTAGGGCTGTACCCTCTAGCATGCTTATTACAAGGATTATGGAGGATGTGGGAGTAGGTACAGAATGCAAGGCAGGGAGTAGCCAGGTTTATGCGCTTCCTTTAAACAGTTTCTCTTACAGCTATCAGCTACAGTCTTCATTGCATTCAACTCAGATAACAGTCCAACAAAATCTTCAAGCCCTTTCCAAGAAGAGATGGGGGAAATGAGCAGGGAGGAATCACATGACTGCATGTGCCAAGGAATGGAAAAGAGAAAGGAGTGTGAGATTCAAAGGATCAAAAAATGTAAAAACAGAGGGAAGTGTGAGTGCAGGCACTGAACAAGCAATTTCACTGTTTCCTGATGGCATTCCGGGAGCCAGCAGACATTGCCTAACAGAGTAGAGTAGTGAGGTTGGATGCGCGCAACACTGCCTTCTCCAGCCCCTTTTCAGGAAGCTGTTTTGTGAAAGTGCGGTACCATATTCAGGGCAGCAGGATCCAGCTTTCTAGAGAAAAGCTAAAGAACTGCACTGTAAAAAGCTACAGCCTTTGGCACCAGCTGCATGAGTACAGTCTGGATGCACTAGTGGCGGATTCACAGGGTAGCAATAGTGCTTGAATGCTTTGCAGAGGGACAAGCAGGAATATAACCAGGCACCACAGATGAGTGTTGTCCATTGTGGTGATCACCACCAGCGTCACCTCCCAAATGATGCTGACTGCGGCGGTCTGATGTAAAATGTCTATTATAATCATGTATCTCAGCCTCACTTTAAAGTGATCTAGAAACTACAAGCAAGAATTTTTGTTAGCTGAAAGGTTCTTTTGTGTAATAAAGGGAACAAGTCAAATCTTTTTAAAGACTTTCATTGATTTTTTTTTTTTAAGCAAGGAGTTATAGGTGATGACACAGTAATTATCATACTTGACAGAAATTCTAATCTGAACATGAGAGAAGGGTTTTCTTTTTAGGATTCAGTACTAATTGAAGTTCTGAAGTTACTGCACTGCACCCAGCCTAAGTAGAATTCTCCCAAAGCAAAGAGTATTTGCATTTACTGAAGAACATACCAGTTTCTTTAACATATATGTTTACAGATTTCAATGACACCTATCCAGTGTCACAGTTGGTTCTTTACTCCTGTCTTAGATTTTTATGAGATCATGACAAAATGCTGACAAATGACCTTCTACTATTATTTCCTTTTTTTGACAGCAGTGAGAAGTTATTTGTGCAAGTCTTGGCTTCTCACCTTTCCTTTCTGCTTCATTCTCCAGAAACTGAAGTATTGGCTTTAGAAAAACAGTACATCTTATACAGATGTGAAGTAGGTTAGGCTTTGAGATACCTCTGGATTTAGAGAAAGATGAGGCTATTTTGTATTTTAAGAACTGGTTTGTGGGATAAATATGTGGTTTAGAATTATACTATGTACATATAATATTGTCCCAACTTGATATTATAGCTTAAAAAAACCATATAAATGTGTCTGAATTACAAAGAATTCCTGTTTTTGAGGAACTGTATTGATGACCTAGATAATTACATGGGATAATTACATGAAATGAATACTGATTTCAATATAATTATCCATCTACTCCTTCAATGTTTTTCCTTCATACACAATAGCTATGGGCCTCAGCTGCTTCAGACTATCTGCCTCTGAGTTTAATTAAAATCCTCACTAACACAATGTGCATCAAGAAATTCAAAACTGTGGATTATCCAGGCTTGTGCAAATTCCCCATGGGACATAAGTCTTCATTCCCAAAGCTCCTTTAAAGTACGTGGATATTCAAGGAAAAGGATAATAAAAAAAATATTAGTGGTCAGGAAGTGAAGAATCAATGGTTACAGACAGAGCAGAATCTGGCATGTTTTCACTGTATTGCATAACTCTTCCTCTCTTCAGAATTTGTGTTGCCTTCCTTTGAGCTGGTAGCTGTGCCAGTAACTTGACTACAATCTGACACTCTTGAGTGGCAATATCAGCTCTTCTGTTTTCCCAAAACTTCTGAGAAAGTTGACAGATAAAATTATGGATATGATATATAACAGTCCTTAGACTCCTTTCACTGTAGAGTGTTTTAGGTACAGAAGTTGGTGCAGTCTGTGGGTTTCACTTCATCAAGTCTGGTTGAAGGCAATTCTTTCCTTGGTATAGTTAAGAGCCATTGACACGGGCAATTGCAGGCAGAGACAGCAATGCATTCCTGAATGTCTCCACTCTCTCATCAAGAAACCTCAAGTTATTGGAGGGGACAATTTCCTCCTGTTGGGTATTGCAAAATTCTGCACATTGTACAGCTGCCAATACTATAGACAGGGATGTTAGTGATAAAGACAGATGTGAATAGGGCCTACAATTTAGTCAGTGGCAAACCAACAAAAAACAACTGGATTTTCTGAGGGGAGGGAGGGAGAGAGAGAGAGAGAGAGAGCGAGCAAGTGAGAAAGTACCTCTGGAAATCACTAAATGAAATTAGATTTAAAGAGAAATCTCTGAAATAAAATCACTTAGGTAGAGTAGTTGAACAGATTAATGGAAATGAATAGCGTGGAACACAATTTCTTAAACTACCCTGTAGGTTACAAAACTTTTACTTAAAATGTAAGGTGATTTAACTTAATCTGACATTGCACTTTCAGAGAGGAATAAATATAGAATTGGGTTAAAGTTTATGAGAACATAGCTAGTCTATGTAGTTTTACAACAATTTAATTAATTTAGATCAAGATATATTGAGCATACATGATGGGCAGTGGCCTAAATGCAGATGTGGTCCACAATATAACTCTGCATGGTAAGGGAATAAGCTTGCCTAATATCTATGAAAAACAGTTTCATTCAAGTCTCAGCAGCAGCAGTAAATGCAATAGAAGTTTGCTTTTCTTTATAAATGATTACAGGCAGAAAGAAAGATAGGTATGGTAATAAATGAATTGAAGCTGTAATGGATACTGACAGTTCGGAATAAAAGCTAGAAAGGTGGCTGTGTGCAGTAACTAAGCCATGATTTCACATTCTGCAGATTTTATGCCAGTGCTTGTGTGACTTCTGAGATCTGTAAAATTTATCCTTACCACACCATTTTTCCCCCCTTCACTGAATTTAGTCTTGCTATTCTCCTTATGCTGATTGACTGACATTAGCTATTCAGACAAAAATGAAGCTACTGGGTGAAAGAAAAGAGAACTAGAAATTCTTCGGGAAGGATTTGGAACAGTTTCCAGCACTGATTGTTCTAGTTAGAGATGTACACATGCCCAGAGGGCCACAGGATTTGGGTGGAGACTGTCACACTGAGTATAGTGCTGAGAGAAGAGAAAAAACTCTGTTTGGGGATCCTTTGTTTTTTCTGCTCTACTTAAAAAAAAGATGAAAACAAGCAGTGAAATATTTATGTTTTTATCATTTATACACATACATACATAAATGTATATATAAATTATATGTTATACTATGGTATATGTAATAATGTGGTACTTACTGATTAATAAAAAACAAATTGAATTTTAGGCTGCATAAAAACTCCTTTGATACAAAACCTAGTTAAAATTTAAGTGACTTTCAAAATACTATATAATAAAGTGTCTGACAAAAAACTGTAAGTGTTCTGTTATGTCAATTGTTCTTGAAGTGGTTTAATACAGTTGACAATAATTCAACAACATTTCTGAAAACTTTTTTTCTTCTGAAGATTTCTGGTGATTTTTTAAGATTGTCTATGGAGGACAGAGTACAGGAAGATTGGGAAGAAGGGAAGACATTCCATATGAAAAATCTTCCCAATTTGTGGTATTGACTGCTAATTCGAATGTTCATTCATAAATATAGAATTAAAAAAAGTTGCATTTTGTTTTGTTCTGTGGTAGTGGTGAACACGCATTGTAACCTCTGTCAAATATATCCATTGATTTTTATAATTGTAAATTGCCCATCAAAATTACATTACTTCCTTAAGCACATCAGTAATTTCTAAACAGAGTTTTTAAAGAGGAAGCAAACAAAAAAATTAATATCTTTACTTTTGTTTTGGATTTTTTTGTGGCAGTAGAATTGTGTTACTTAAATTTCATGCATTCCATAAAGTAAAGGGATATGATTTTTTTGCTATGATTTGATGGACATTTAAAAATAGGTTGCTGGAACTCAGAAAAACTACCTGATAATTCAATACCAGAATGTTTCAAGTCATAAGGTGAAAATGTTTTTCTTGGTACAACTGCTAATTAAATCCAAGCAACTGAATAGTCATAAGAATTATGACTGAAAATAATTCATCCCATAGTTTTGAGAACAACTTACAGGCAACATTTATACATTCATTATTTCTGTAGTCCAGAATTAACATTTTACTTAATTAAAGTTTATTACAAGATAAATATTGTTTTCCACACAGCTTTTACATAACATAAAATATTGTCTCCTACAAAGAAAAGTGGCTTTTGTTATGAATTATGTCTTTGGCTTTCTATAGGCATCAAATCATTATCTACAAAATGGTCCTCTCCATTTGTACTTGTCAGAAACCTGTGCATGCAAAATCAATCAAGATTCCTATCACACTGCCCTGAATCATGTCTTTATTAGATTACTTCGGAGCTGGATGAGTCACACTGCAAGACAATCACTGCAAGGTGGGAGAGCTGCACACCATGACATTGGCTGGATGTCCTGTTCAGGGCTGCTCTCACTTCTCCTTTCTCCAGCAGCTGGTATTGGCTAATTCAGGTGTTGCTGTCTTCTAGACAGAGCAGCAAACCTACTGTATGGATTTCACTATGGCTATATGGTCTCTTTTTCTTGTCTTTTCACATACTGTATGACCTCATAAAGAGATAGCTGCCCATAGGCATAGGTTTTCTTGATTTCTCTTTCGATTGACTTCTAAAACTGTCTTAGAACTTTGTATTTCACAACTTGATAAGCTTAGATTTTAATATTTGAAAACTGTGAGCTGTACAAAAGGTTTTATAAGACCTAGTTGTGAGATGACTAAAACAGTACTGGGCTACAAATGAAAACCAGGCTGGAAGGAATTGCAGCCATTGAAGTAGGTAGAGATCAAATTTCAGCTACATTATATAAAATTATATTAGACAAATTTTTAGATGGGCCAGGATATGTGGAATTAATCCTTCCCCTAGAAAATATTTACCCTATTTGATGCTTTTTATGTGGTACTTTTTAAGAAGAGGAAAAAAAGGCAAAACAGGGGTACTCACAAGAACAGAAGTTAAATGTGCTGAGTTTCTACCATCAGAGCATTTACAATTGAGAAGTCCTATATTCAGATCACGCTATCCTTTTAAGTTATAAACCAACTAACTAATGTATTTTAATTGTGTTTTTTAAAGATTACTGGCCGTATTCCCAGATTTCAGTATGGTAAGTGAGCTACTGATCTTTCACAGTCATCAAATACATGTCATAAAATATTTCTGTCAGTGCTGTAGACTTTACATGTTCTGATTGTATGAATGTGAGGATGTCTGGTGTATTTAGCTTAAAGCCTTGTTTGCATAACATGAATTTACATGCCTCCTATTCATGTATATTTTGTCTCACTCTTCATAACTGCTTTATTTTGTAATTTTTCTTCAGGAAGGCATTTTTAGGGCTTGAGATGCTCCCTTTAGTCAAACCAGAGCTTGCTTTAGATAAATAGGATTTACTTTTCCTTTCAAACTTAATTACTTTTCAGAATCATGATCAATTTCCCGCCTTGCTTGCTTGAGGGGAGTGACACGGTAGGAGACCCTTATGCATTTGCTTTGTAATAAGCCTTTATTCGTGCACTTCAGGCTATACAATCAGCTCCTCCACTCCAGAGCGTGTGCCTGTGTGTGTGGCTGCAGCCGCAGGCCTGCAGATTGGAATGCTGATGATGGGAGACCAAAAGTGCTGAGGAATGGGTCTGTGTGGAGAAAAGCAATAATCTGGCTGTGACCGTCTATGGGTCTTATGATATAAAATTAAGCTACCTTTGATGGCCTCTATTTTTTTTTTCTTTTTTTAGTAGAGATTTCCCACATAATACCCTACCTAAAAAATTTCATTTTAGGATTCTCTTTTTTGCTTGTTTCAAAAATGTTGTGTAACAGAAGTAATTTTTTCTCTCATAAAAAGACATAATAATTCAAGATCCTGATAATTCAAATAAGGAGTGTTCTTGTTGAAACAATCAGTTTTATGTTTCAACTTCTTGCTTGTCATTTTTGTCTGTTTTGAAATAAAGTCAATTTTAAAGCATGAATTTAGTTGCTAGGGAAAAGTTTATGGAAAGCTACAAATATTATCTATTATCTATAGTTTTGCTTGGGCAGCAATATTTCACATGAGCAAAAATCCGGTTATATTCACATTAATAGAAACCCCCTTCTATTCCCAGGACCTGAGTGAAGACTTATTTGGGGCAGGGTGAGGGAGAACTAAAAATATTACATCATACTGGAAAACAATTTCGTTTGCACACTACTTGCTCTTAAAAGTCAGCTTCTTGACAATTTTACTTGCTATCTAGCGTGATTTTCATGGTTGGACTTCTTTAATAACTGATTATTAAACTTGAAGATTATTGACTTCTTTAATAACTGATAATTCCTTCTCCTAAATGATTAATAACTTAATCATTTAGGAGAAGGAATAGTCTTCTCCTCTTCACTCAAGTGCCATTTAATAGAAATAGATAAAACAGGGAGGCCCACATTCAGACGTCTCTCCTCATAGAGACCTTTCTGGTAGAAAGATAGAAACATTTCTGGTCCTTAATAAAACATGTTATCTTGTAGACTTATTTATTGAAATCTTAGAATCATGGAATGGTTTGGGTTAAAAGGAAGTTATTAAATATAATCTATTTCCAACTCCTCCTGCCATGGGCAGGGACAAATCCTGCTAGACCAGGCTGCTGAGAGCCCAATCCTACCTGGATTTGAACATTCCATGGGTGTGGCATTTGCAGCTTCTTTGGGTAACCTGTTCCAGTGCCTCACTATCCTCACAGTGAAAGAGCTGAAGTGAAACTAAAAATCTGTAAGACAGAGTAAATGATCCTTCAGTGCTTCTCTCCACCCTATGTAAAAACTATCTTCTGTAATTTTGGCTGTTTGTCCTCATAGTGGGAGAGTAGGATAATAATTTGTCTTTGCTTTATTACAATCTCAAAAAAAAAAAAAATTGACTAAATTCTAGTGTTGTGCAAACCAAATATTTAAAACATTGGGTTAAATTAAATTTCCATTGAGATTTCCATCTGAAGAACTGTAGTGGCTTAACTACAGGTTGCCAAAAGGTCTGATTTTCAACATTTCCTGTAATCTGTCTTGAATCTATCCTTGAATCAAAATCTTCAGAATAGGTCTTTAGAAAAGAGAGAGATGGAAGAAGGACATTTATTAACTACAAGTGGTTTTTTTTTTCCCTATTGATCCATTTACACTTCTCAAAAGTTGTAAAGCTGAAGTTTTTATCCAAGAATGGGCCTTCTATCATTTCCCTTCTACTAACTAAGTGTGCTGTGACAGGAAGCTTTTCCTGTTGACTTGGTCTAAATTTAAATTAGTGTGTGCCTCAAACCACAGCGTGCGCTGCCTCTAAAGATCTGACAATTCAGTCCAGGAATAGGGTGGCATATCTGTGCAACTGGATGAGCTGTTTTGTTGTTCAGAGAAGGGTGAGGGCTGCATAACAGCTTTACTAATTGTCCCTTGAAAATCACGACAACTTCAAAAGAGCAAGCATTTTTCCAGGAGGACTATACAAAGATAGAAATTAAAGATAGAATTGACTGAGTGGCACAACTTGTCCATTTATTTCCAGTGCATGCTAACCTTAAATATTAGAGAGGTCCATTCAGAGAATCTTTTTGTTAGTCAGTTACAGTAGCTCCTCCCTATTTTCCAGATTTCCTAGAGTTTAGGATGGGCCTTACAGTTTTTAACCTATTAGCCTCTATTTTCATTACAGTTGTGTATGCAAAATCTGGTCTCTACCGAGAAGACTCTTGTTCTAAAGCAAAGGATCCTGATCCTTGTGCACAAAACAAGTGCATTTTAGTCCAACAGAAACATATCAACTATTACTCATTTATAAATGATGGTGTTTTTTTCACTTACATATAAAGCATAGTAAAGATAACCTTCATTTGGTTAAGAGTAAGTAGTTCTTTTTTACTTTAAGATAAACGTAAGTATTTACTTAAAACTAATTACTATAAAACAGACCAAGGGATTTTTTTCATGGAGGTCCTTAAAATATGTTTCCTGGGTATAGCTAGATTAATGTCTATATTTGATAAATTTATGCAACTTCACAGGGACAACTATTCCTTTCTGTGGCATGGTTCAAAAAGTTTTTCATGAAAATAATAGCTACAGAAAGTGGTTTTAAAATATGATAATGAAATAATGGTGTAGATATCATATTCACAGTAACAACAGGAGAATGAACCAAAACCTGCAAGATAGAATGATATACAAACAAATTATTATGATATGGACAGGGAATGGGAATTTGTTTTGCACTGTTTTGCCTTTGTTTCTGCCTATGACTAGGACCTTTTTTCCATTTTAATGCAATTTTTAAGTCCCATCCAGGAATTAAAAAAAAAAATTGAAAAAGAAGAGGAGAAATGAAAGAAAAGGAAAAAAGAAAAAGAAGGAAAAATGTATTTCCAGCATTTCCAAGAGAAAGAGCTCTAAGTGATCTTGCTTTCCATTTTCAGTCAATTTTCAATCATTTAAACTACTTTCTTGGTTCTTGCTATATTTTGAAAAGGAGTTAATTGAACTTGTATAAATGAAATTCCCTGACTGCAGTAGTGCCTCAAGCTAGCTATGACAGGAAGACTTAGATCATGAGAATTGCAAGCAAATTTCTAAATCAGTATTTCTGAACTTGATACCTTCTATTATTGCAAATATGTGAATATTTGTAGATATTAGAATAGATAGTAGAAAGAACTTAAAACCAAAATGAATTCCTTAGTATTTCCTCCAAGAAATAATATTTTACTTTTGCAGAGTAGCCATTTTTATTTGTCACTAGTGATTTCCTTTCCCCTTCTGTGAGTTAGTAGGCAAACTATAGAGACAGGAGAAAAAAGATAACTTTATTGCTTCAACTCCATCACTGCAGTGTGGGAATTCATCAAAGTCCCATTTCCTCATGTAGGGATATTGTATGTTTAACTTTATTTCTCACATTATAATTACATAAAGATTTTTTATAATTTTTTTCTTAAGTAGGGTATCACCTTATCCTGAGGTATATAACAGGAGGCTAAAGTGAGGTCATGAAGGAGAGCTTTTTGTAATGGGCTCTGTTAGTCAGTCCAGAATTCTGTCCAAAAAATTGATTTAGTGAGGAAGACAGGAAAAAATATGGAGGTCATTATTTTTGCAAAAGTGTTGAAAGGGTTGGCAAACTGAAGAATTATGTGTTAGGATGCTCCATGCATATTTGCATTTGAGTTTTGATAATTTTGGCAAATGTATTTTTATTAAATGCTATAATATAATGGAAGAAACTTCTTGATGAGTGTTTCCAATGCATTTGTTTTTATAATATAGTAGGAATGTGAGCAACTTATTTTTCTTCTGTGCTTATCTAAATTCTCAAGTATAGTGTTACCAAAGTCCACAGATTTCTTCATCAGCATTTCTGTAAAAAGCATGTTTGACAAAAGTCATTCTCCATTTTCAACTTTTTCAGTTGTGAGAAAAATCATACAATATTTTGTACAAATGTAATTGTAGTTAAACCATATGTCTAATGTATTTTTCTCAGTAAGACCTGAACTTTTACTTATGAATAATGAAGACAAAAACACGCTTTTGCAGATTAATTAAAAGTAGATATTTATGTGAGAAACAGGACAAACTTGCACCTCTTTTTAACAGCAAAGAAGAAAATACTTTTGAAATTCCAATTCACAAGTCTCTACTGACAATTTTCAGTGTTTGCATTTTTTTTCTGTGAAATCACACATGACACACCTCATTTTTCAGTATTTCTATTTCTGAGTATTCAAAGTGATATATCTAAATTCTGATGTAATTTCTCACGCTGAAAACCTCATGCTTATGTTTCAGGACTGGGCATAGGGAAAAAAAAATAAAATACAATGAACACTATAGCTGGAATCCATCCAGGTGAACTCAAATGTTCAAAAGTTCTTAAATGTTTGAATCTTAGCTAATCATCTAAGTTAATGGAAAGGAACGGGAACCTTTTCAACTGAATCACTTCTTCAATTTTTTATACCTATTTTAGGATGAGATTAATCATTCTCCTGAAATTCACACATTTCTGCACACGGAATATAAAAGCTGTGTCAGATGGCTAATACTAAGACATCTAACGTTTGGACAACTGAAAATTAGGCATGATGAACTGCATCTATAATTGGTTGGAGTGGGAATTGTTTGGAACTTAGGAGGCAAAATGTGTTCAATTTTCAGTCTCCCTATGGGCCACTGTGGGAGAGAATGGCAAAATCTCTCCCTCCAGTAAATTGATCAGACCGATAAAGAATGCTAAATTTAGTCTTTACAGAAATGACAAAAAAGAAGCATGAAGGATTGAACTGTTAAAAAGGATTTGAACTGAGTGTATCTTCCAATCACTGTCGTTTGCAGCAACAGAAATCTGCATGAGAGCAATTCTCCATCCCCAGTCATTTGCTACATAAACCAGGAAATGACATCTGATGGTGTTCCAGAGAAGTATTTCCAACACAGTGGAGGTGTGCTGTACTTTTCTACTGAGATTTGTACCCACTGATTGGTCAGATTTTGTGTGTATATACATCTATACATATAAAACCTATACATATATATGTATAAACTGTATTGTCTCTGAATTTTGGACAGTATTCCAAGATTAATGTGTAACTTTACAGTGGGTTAAATTGCTGATGGCCATTATACTGAAGTTGGCCATTATACTGAAGATAAAATTTGCCGTTTAAATTCAGAGTGTTAGTCTTCCTGAAAGAATAGCATACCGCTGAAAATAAGCAAATGTATCTGTATGATGTTCAGGACCCTAGCTAGGAATGCCAAATGATACTGCAGACTCTTGTTCCATGTGGAGAGGTAGACCAGTACCCACAGATATCTCTTACAGTGTTACGTGGGCTTTGATAGTCTCTGTAGTGAGGTTGAGATGTTTCAAAAGAAAAATTGTCATCAACTTGCTGAATGTCATTTCAGTCTAAGTAAAAATTAAAATTGTGTGTCTGTTTTGTTAAATTAGAAGCTGCATTTATTTCTTGCCCACTTTGTCATTTGAATAGTTTCTACAGCCAGTCTTCCGTTTGAAAAAAACCTGCTTTTTTATCTTCTTGAGAAATTCTGAGGTGTGCACATACTCCGGCTGCCAAAAGGGAACAGCCTTAATTGACCTTTGGAAAAAGCAATATTAAATCGGTTTCAAATTTAAACTCTTGAGTGTGAGAAAGCAATGGCTTATGGAAAATACCTGAGAAGAGAGGAAAATCCTGGTCTATGACAATGGACAGGAAGGAAAAGGCACAGTCTCTTCTGGAGGTCCAAGCTGCAATGTGGGCAGGGCACAAGCACACATTATGTGGGAAACTCCCTACCTTAACAAAATTAAATGATATCTGTCTTCTGTTTCTGTGTCTGTCTGTGTAAACAACTAATTATGGTACAGGGTAAAACAACAACAACATAATCCACACCAGTCTTAGCAGAGACGTTTTCCTTTTTTTTTTTTTGGCCTTTATTATATGCCCCAATTCTCTGTATGTTGTGTGGCATGCAGTTGTCTGTTTAAGAAGGACAGGCAACAAACATATGAGTTGTCAGTAATAAAATATTTTGTGGAGAGGATACAGCTGTTTCTAGTTTAATATCTGACATCTGAAAGCAACTGTATCACACGGAAAAGGCAAAAGAGAGAAATATTATCTCTGGGAAGCATACCAACACTGTTTTTAGCAAATCATTTCTGCATCTAGATGTGTGCTATAAACTGATAAACATCCTTTTCTTATTGTCCTGAACAGACTACTTATTCTATTTCAATCTTTTCTAGCAGTCTGACTGCTTGATTTTGTCCTTTATAACTAAACTTAGCACTGACTGACCCAAGAAATCAAAGAGATGCCTAAGGTACTCATGTGAAATATATATTTTGTATAATCTAATTCTACCTCTGTGATATTTTCCAACCTTATGTCCTTCTCTTGAAGGGACTTATGGTGCTTCAGATCTGGGATCTTCCCATCAGCAACTGATATATTATAAAGGACATCTGTCGTTCTCTTGATCCTAACCACTGCTAGTGGCTGCTAGCCAAACAGACATCAAAACCAGCAATTTTTCATTACCTCGTTATTATCTCAGAAAGATGGAAGTCCTGCTCAAAGGCATGAATTTAAAAGATGTGAACAAAATCGTAAATGGAGCATTTCTCATTGCAGAATATTTTATGGCTGCCATATTTGCAGATAATTCTGTTGTCTAGAATTAGGTAGGGCTGAGTCAGTAAAGGTTTTATAATCCTAAAATCTGCAGAGACCTGCCCTCATCTGAGGACTGCAGAACAGTCTGTAAGATTTTTCAGCTCTATAGGAAGAGTTAGGTGCCTCAGGGTGAAATGTAAGGAGCTGCAAATCTGATTTCAGGCCTAGCCTAGTGATCCACAGGACAGACACTGGTTAAAAATCCACCCAGAGAGGCACCCTTGGCACTTCCTTTAGGGATTAGGGGCAATGTTGCTATCAGGCAATTATCAGACATTACAACCATCTCCCATGATGCAGAAGATCTATTCTATAAGACTTGCTCAGCCATGGAGAGAAAAAAACAATTTCCCCATGTTACAGGATTACACGATGTTTTTGAGGTGAAGGTACAATTTGAACTGGAAAAGAAAGTGCCCTCCCTATGGAAATTGGATGGCTCTCTCCCTGAATAAAGGTGTTGATGGTGGGCCATTACCTGCTGGGGGTAAGGTGTCTCCCAGTAGTACAGACACAAAAGTTTGAGTGCCTTCCTCACCTCGCATCACTACAGCTGTGACTTGGGCTCATCCTCACCTTGGTGTGTCCTGCCTGTAGTTTAGAGGTCTGTGCACATGCTTGTGCTTGTTTGATGGCTGTAGAAGTTAAATCATAGAACCACAGAATGGTTTGGGTGTGAAGGGACCTTAAAGATCCCTTTAAGAGTATCGTTTAGTTCAAACCCCTCTGCCATGAGCAGGGGGTGCCACCTTCTACATGAGGTTGCTCAAAGCCCCATCCCATCTGGCTTTGAGCATTTCAGGGATGAGGCATTTGCAGCTTCTTTGGGCAATCTGTTCCACTGCCTCTCCAACCTCTAAACGTACTGTCTTTCAGTTAAAAACCATTGTCCCTTGTCCTATCACCTTGTAAAAAAACCCTGTCCTTTACTTCTCCTTCACAAGTAAAACCCACTATTTTAAAATAAGATAAAAACTACAGGTTCAGGTGAGCTGACTGGCCCTTCTCTCCACTGGTGATGCCTCCTGACAGCTTAGGTAGCAGAACTTGCATATCCTGTCCCCTAAACGGGAGGTGGCTGTCTCTCTGAGGGGCACTGTTCTGTCAAGGCTGCCATGGAATGGACACGTACTTCACCTGTGGCAAATGCCTAAAACAGAAAGAAGGCACCTCTGAGCAGGGATTTTGCTGAGATGAAAGAAGAGGTCTTACCATGTTATTGCCTCTTCAGGCCTTGGCTCTAAGACTTCATCAGATATTTAAATTTTTCCATTAGCAAACACTTTTAAAAATGTTATTGTTTAAAAATTATTTTGAAAATCTGTCACATTTTGCTTGGCCTTTTACAATACATATTATTTTTCTTTTTTGCCTTTTTTTTTCCATCTTTGAATAGTTTGTTTAACAAAATTTGGATTTTATGGCACAAGATATCAGCAGTTTGTTGCATTCCATCCAATCAAACTTATCGTGCTGTATTTACAGTGGGCTGGTAAAATTAAAACACTCCCTGATCTCCCTGAATGTAATCACAGAGGTATTACTATAAAAATGCTTTGATTGGTAGAGCTGATTTAAGTACACTGGAATTACATCAGCTTTAGTGGTGTCAAACTGCACCTACACAGATGCGTAATTCTTTCGGTGGAAACTCACAGGAGGTACTGATTCAGTATGTGCTGAATGCTATAAATAGATAACACCCAGTTTGTATACAGCCCTCAATGAAGAGAGGAGGGCCAATGCAGTATTTGAAAGCAGCAAGATGCAATATCTCTGTGTTTATTTGACTCACCTCCCTTCATTAACTGCCAGTTTTAAAAATTGACAAAGAAAATGATTTGGTTTTACATGTTTAACTCTGAAAGCCTGTATATTTCATATCTGCTTGGGGAGTATAATATTCATGAGAAAATTAACTCAGATTTCTCTTTTGAGCCTAAATGATACTGGTGATGGATACTTCATTGGAAAGAGACATATATAACAGCAGTGACCTGAATATTCAATACAGGACCAATACGTTTTCTTTGTCAAAGATAAAATATTAGTTTTAATTTCTAATGGAACATGTTGAAATGCAGTTAATAATATTTAACTATTTGAGATTTGTCAAGTGGATGACAAACTCCTTCTCTGCTTGCACTGCCAGTCAAACTCTCTGTTCCCATAAGGCTCTCATGGATTGATGGGCCTTAAAATCTGTGTACTTCATCTTTTGTTCCCATCTCACAGCTGATGCAGTTGCCAGTAATTTGTGTTTGTCTCCTGTATACATGTTGAGAAAAGGTAGACTCCCAGTACCCATTTCTTGTTGACCTTGGCCGATCTCTCCCATTCTGGAGATCATTTCTCCCTCTGAAGGGCCCACACAACTGCTGGTAGAGACCAGGCAGGAAATAGGGACATCGGTATTATTTGTCCTCATTTTTTCAAACCTGTTTAATTTTACTGATTCTTCAGTGAAGAATGTGATCCAGCAGCTGTTTATATAGGAGGTAACAGCAAACAGCAGCACAGGAATGGTGAAAAGCTGTTCACAAATGAAAGACAGGAGTAATACCAAAAGTGAAATGAAAAAAGTTCTTTTCATATAATGTATAGAAAATACATTATAGAAGGACACCTTTGCATATCCAAGTCTTCTCCTGAAGAAGAAAATGGGAAAACTGAGCTATTCTCATCCTTAACTGCTCCTCAGGTTAATTACTGCCACTGTTAAAGGAGGGTGCCTCTAACACAGGGTAGCATTTCTGTTGTCTTTAGAATACCATAAGCTAACAGATATTAATAATTTTTGAATGTTCTTTGTTTGTCTCTAACCCAGTAGGAGGACATACCATATGAAAGTTTAGACAGGGAGGCAAAATTATTGATCTATTGTTCTTTTTCTAATCAGATCTATTCTAGGTTGTGTCTCTGAGTTTATTGCCTTTTCAAGCACTTTCAAGCTGTTACGTCAGAAACAGTGACCTATATTTTTATTTTATCCTTGACTTTATACTTTCCTTTTTGTTATGTTTACACCAATGTTTGTAATGTGCATTTCATTGATAAAAGTTTAATACTGGTGTTTTAAAAGCCTTCAGCTTCACATAACCGATTACTATGTTGTGATAAAAGTAAAATACAAACACAAGAGAAGCAGTGGAAGATATTGCTGTAATGTGCCCCAAGTAATGAATAGGCACTTGAAATAACTGAAAAAGTACATAGATAAGCATAAGCATGCAATGGTAATTCACTTTGAGATACTAGTGAAAAATCATTGAGAAAGTGAATAATTATGGATTTGATGGATATTTGGATGGTGGCCACAGAAGCAGTAAGGGAACTGGAGAGAGGGTTTATTTCCTATTAAACAGGTGCCTATCTGGACTCCTTTGCTGGTGTTCTTGGTTTTGATCCTATTGAAACTTTTCATTTTGACTTTGATTTTTTCTTCAAATTATATTGATTTTGCCTAGTCTAATATAGATCATGATTTATGTTCATTATTGAGTAAAGACTCATTTGTATTGACATGTGCTAGACTGACCACTATTAAATAAATTCTACAGATACCTAGATAATTGCTTTTGTTTAAGAATGCTAACTCTTCCTTTTATTCTAATGTTAAATCTTTGGACTTAATTGTAGTTAAAAATAAATAGACACTTTGAAATGTTCTAATTTTCATTTGGAAGAAGACTGTTGTTTTCCTATTGAGCATTAAATAAATTATCAAATGAAAAGGACAGGAAAATAACAACAATTTTCATATTGCTTTGAGATTTCACTACTGTGTTGCAAGTCTTTCACAGGGACAAACTAACACATTGTCATGTTATTAAAAATAATTTTGTAATTTAAATACACTCAGTTAAACCTATGCAGGTCAATAAATCTGGAGACTTCTTTAAATCTTTAACACTTTGTTATTGCAGTTATAATCTTCTTGTTACATAGGAATATTTCATTTTACACAAATTTTGGAGTGTAATAAATAGCCCAAAAAAGAATGTAATAAATCAAATTATTAGGTGGAAATTAAAGTCAGCATTTACAGAAATAGAGGAACTTCTCTGATTCTCATCTGGCATACTCTCCAATTTTCATGTTCATTCGTCAAGGTACAGGCACAAGGTTTCACTTAAAAATGTAATTTCTTTTATATTGACAACATGATTCTTACCCTAATGTTATTTTCAGAAACATCTGAGTCATCTTAACAGGAACTATTTTAAAAGTGTACCAGAAACAGGGATCCAACTATTTCTAAGAGTTACCAGAAAAGCTGTGTAATTATACAAAATGAATGATATTATTTGCTCTTTTCCCTTTCTGCTGTTTCCCACAAGACCCACATATTTGTGCATCAATCAAGTATATTTAGAGGGAAAAAAATGTGTCATTCCCACTGCTGTGTTCCTCCTCTACACACTGCAGTTTATAATCTTTCTAGGCACTATTCTCCAAACTGCTATATCAAATGACTAGCACAGGATGAGTCTGATTATTTATCATTCATCACTGCACCTAGAGGTTGTTGTGATTAACTGCTGGTCATGCCTGGGCTTGTAGGAGCTGTATGATGTTTTTAAGATCTGTCCATGTTTCCTCATTCCTACTCAATGCCAGCTCTGGTCTCAATCTCCCTTTTATCCTCACTTATGTCTTTCACAACAAAGGAATTGGAGGACATAGGCATAGGTAAGTAATTTTAAATCCTTGCTGTGGGTCGCCAATGGAGGGATTTCCAGAAGAGTGGACGTGTTTCCTCTTCCCTCCCTTAAAATTTCAGCAAGATTTGTAACCACTTGAGCCCTTTGCCTCTTGGTGAAAAAAAAAAATTATATTCCATCTCTAGCAGCTTTCAAAGCATCCAATTTGCACAAAAGAGAAGTACTGAATAGATGTGGAAAACAATTGCTCTCAGAGTAACTCATTCTAATGCTAGGAAGGTTGCTTACTAAACATATTGTAAATTGATTAACTATCAGAATGATCCACATAAATATCCTCCACTAGTTTGAAAATTAAATGTGCTTGACCATTGATCTGCCAACAGTAGTTTAGCTCTAAAATATTCTATTAGGAGCCGCATGACTTAATTTCTATGATTTGTGTATTCTTATTTATTTACATATTGTAGCAATTTATCATAGAAAAACCATATGGCAGCCATAAACTTGAGCAGATTATGTTCAAGAATTTTCAACTCCAAACTGAAACAAAGTAAATTTTTATTTCATGCAGATGTATTCTCCAAGTTGTTAAGTTGCTTTCTAGGAAATGCATGTTGGATCTTCCACAAGATGTATGCTTTTTCCTCTCATTAGATGTATTGGCAAATTATTGACACCTTTTTATGCTGCTGTTGAAGAATATCTTTTCACTTCTCTCTATAAAGTTCTATTGATAACTGAGATAAAGCATAACACCTCCTCAAACAATGTATATTGGCTTTATGTATTTACTTTGAGTATGCAGTTTCCATTGAGCTATAGCACACTAACAGCTGCCAATAAAATTATATCTATGGAAAAGTAAAAATATTATTTTTCTTATTCCCTTGTATTTTTATTAATTTGGCTAATTTGATTTTATACTGGTATGTCTATTTTATATTGTTCTGACCTTTGCAAAACAACTGTAGAAATTCCATGGACTCTTCCCACACTCTTTAAAAATTGAGTTTGTCTTCTAGCCATGAAGTAACCTTTTTTGTATGAGCTTGTTCTTACAAGGTCTGCCAAAACTCTTACCACAGATAAATAGTTTATATTTTTCCAGGTCCTGAATATCATCCTTTTAGCAATCATTAAGCTTGTATATATCCATTTTGATGATGCTTTAGGGATGCCTTTAATTCCCAAAATGTCAGACCAAATTCAAACAGAAAGTTCTGAGCATATTTTGCTTCCAATCATTTGACATTATGGACTTAAATAATTTACTTTTTCATTCTGAGATGGTTATGACCTCTGCTAGAAGTTAAGCATGTTAGCTCTTTAATGTTTTCTCCATCATACATACTTATCCAGTTGGGTGCTGCTGCCCCATACCAACTCCCACATGTCAGTAACTCCCTAGAAGAGAAACAATACTAGTAGAAAAATGGCATGAAATTTACGCTGGATTTTCTCCATGAATGACATTAGGTTTGGATGGACAGTTTAAGTGAAAGTTTAGAAATGTAATGGAACGTGCATTTGTTTTTTACTTTCTTTTACTACAGTTTTGTTATAAAGGAAAGGAAGAATCTTCTTTCACAGAACTTCCAATGGCCTAGGAGGCAAAATGTGAATTATACTTTATATGGAAAGCAAATTAGGAATAAAGTACCTTCTCCTGTGAAAAAGCCCATAGTATTTTTAACAAGCACAAAGAATACATTTTATAAAGGATTATAAACTCAGTACAATATGCCACATACAAAACAGTATTTGATATACTGTAAGGTACTGCTGCCCATATATTGATACTGCACTAAACTATGAGAAATATGCTGATGTGGCACAATACATACACTTTCCCTGGGATTCATCTGGCTCCAATGTCTTCAGTGGAGATACAGTAAATCTATTTAAGGGGCCACTACAATAATGTATCTCACTAGCACATCTCTAAACCAGATCATTCAATCAATCTCATACACCCCAGCTGAATCTTAACTGGTTTTACTAGTGCTATAACTTACAGTAACTTCATCTGTCCTCCCACTTCCAAGAACAAAAATAACTATTTGGGAAAGCTTAGGAAAATAGCAAAGAAAGTAGAAATAATGAATGATCAGGGAAAACTTCATAATTAAGAAGCTGTGAAGCACAAGGAATAATGGAATTGGCCATCAGGAAGGATATAAATCTGATAAATCTTTTACTAGACAAAGTACTAAGCTTGTGCAGAAAAGATCCAGACTTACTGGGAAGTGGGTCTCAAATTTATCCCTAGCTGCTCTGTACCTGAGCATGATAAGGTCTTAAATTTCAAGAGACTCATCAGCTCTCAAAATTTAGTTCTTGTATTGCAATGTAATTTCTGGTTATGTAAGACTGAACAAGTATCTATGTCTTTCTTACAAACACTTCAAATGCTACTGACTGGAAGTTAAAATGTACAAACTTCCTCTTAAGAGTCCAGCTCCTCTAAACTTTATACTGCTGAAATACAACCCTGAATTCTATGCTGAAAAAACCCAAATTACACCCAACTTAGAAACTATTTCAATATCCCCAGTGGAGCACTATCCAAGTGATCTACAGTAGTTGAAGAAAAATTTTCTCATAAAAGCATGCAAACAAACATTGCAAGTACAAGTGTCATGAAAGTCTGCACATGCAATAAGAGGTTTTTTTGAAAGGTATGGGACTATGTGAATGTTTACTGATAAGTCATAAATTAATAGGGATGCTAGTACTATGTCTTTCATATGCTGATCTCTCCACATGTACTAGTAGTCATGTGGCTAACACAAATTACAAGTTTCTCAGCACAAAAGGATCAGGGAGCTGAAGATATTCTCATTGCAACCACTGGGAATACTTTGTGTCTTGAAGAACAGAAAGGCTGTAGGACTGCAGAGTGTGTTGACAGACAATCTAAAAATAAAGGGCTCTATTTTTTCTGGTGTAATTACAAGATGTACCCATCAGATGCACTAAAAATCCAAAATTTAGAGAGAGGAAAAATAAAAAGGTTACAGGTGTGGGATTTGAAGTACAGGATAGAATAGCACCTTCACAGAAATCACTCTGTTGACACTTAAACTATTTGTTACCCAGGGTTGTGGGGTTTCTGACCTCACAGGTTTCAACATTAGGGGAAGAAAGGAAAGAAGCTGATGGATGGGATATTTTACATCTGTAAGGTGATGTATCATTATATCTAAGTTAATTAAAAGTTAGTCTGTTGGAAGGAAAATATGATTAGAAAGATTTTGGCGTTCAATATGATGATGTTTTTTCAATGACAAAAGGAACTTAGCTTTGTATGGCATACTGTGTTCAGAAATTTATTTGTGGGCAAAATAAAATCTGAAATTAATTTTTTTTTCAATAATTCACTCAAGAAAATAAAGATGCTAAGTTATGAAATGGCATGTATGTCTTTATCTCTTGGCATCAAATGAATGGGTAAATGGAAAAAAAGTGCTTAGTTTTGAAAATGCAGGGTCCAATTCACAAAAGCCTTTAATATCATTTGTGTAAGTGCATTTAATCTGCTGAGAAAGTGTATTGAAAGTGATTGTAGTCACAGTCCTGCTGCTTACGTACTGCTTTCTAGGACTCCATTCAAAAGAGTAGACACAGCCTTGCTGTTTATTCCATCTAGTGCCAGATGAAATTTAATGGAGTATGCTCCTTGCTTCAGAAAACTGCAGGTCTCTGCTCACTTCCCTGTCCTATCTTCTTCCCTTGTGAAATGTCTTAGTCACAATAAGGCCTTTGGTAAGCAATCTTTAGGCAACTAAATGGAGTTCTTGTCTCTACAGCTCTTCCAGGGACTGAGAGTTAGTCCTGTATAATGACAACTATATTAATCCTAGAGATTTAGCTGCAGACTGTCAGATCCAGATGTGGGTGTACTCAAATTGCATAACAGTTATTCTCTCTCCCTATAGGAAAAGAATTATGGTTTATTTTAACTGGAATTTCTGTTTCAGAACTGTGCGTCATTACAAAACTCGTAAACTTCATGGATTTCAGCTAAACATGGATTTCCAAAAGCATGTCTACATTGTACTTCAAAGGAGGCAGCCTGGACTCAGAATCAGGCCTAGCTAAATTGAGTTTTCAAGTGACTGTGCCATTTCTGAATCAGCACAGCTAGAAGAAGCTGCAGTTCAGGGGTTATTTGTAAAGGGCAAGCTTGTTTCTAAATACATGAAAGGAATGAGCAATTGTCATTTGATGAGAGGTGGCTGGTAGACTTATAATTGTTTTCTGACTGGCATAGAGGTAAATAAAATTTTTACTTTTTTTTAAGTGTAAATCTTGCCTTGTCATGAATGAAGGAATTTTGTATTAATTTACAGCAGTTATAGGAAAATACAAGCTTGGTATTTTGTTGTGACTTGGTAGCAATATTTTAACAACCTGATTTTTGCTTAAAGTATTAAAAACTACAAAGGGAAATAGAAAATAAAATAATTAATTCTGGTTGATTTTACTTCTATATTTGTCTATTTATTTTGATCTTTTTTTCTAATAATGAACCTGGAACCCAGCCATAATGGCAATTTCTATACTAGTCAGCTAAGAAGCGTTAAAGGACATTTCTAGGAACTGAAACTTGGCTATCTACACTATCAAATTTTAGAAAAGCCCTTGAAAGTTTTGTGGTCTATAAAACTAGAAATCTGAAACAATTACTTTTTTCTTTTTTTTTGATTTGACAGAGAATATTCAACAGAAAAGTTTTTGAGGGTTTTTTTTTAAGTCTGAAAGTTTATCAAGTGCTTGGCAGATACTGGCCTCAACGACAATGAATATTCTCAAGCAATTCACTAGCACAGAAATCGGCAAAATTAGCCAAAAATACAGTGTAATTACTCTTTTACTGGCAATAATTATTTCTTTTCTTTTCAGTTTTAAATATTTGACTTTTAAAACTTATGTTACAGCATGATAAAAATAGTGGCAATCATGAGGCCTATGTTATTCTGTTTGCATTTTTCTGTATTTTAGACCTTTATACAATTTTAAAGCTGGTTGACCAAAACCAACCATAAGACAGGGACTCATCACCTCCCTATACAGTAGAATAATATTGTTTCCATTATTGATTTCTATTACTCTTGTTATATTTGAATATACTAAATTTTAATAGACACTGTGTTTTTCAAAAATTTCCTTTCATATCAGCACACTTACTACACATTACACTAACATTACACTGTTCCTTAAGACCACTTGCTCCTCCTACCAACATCTTTGGGCCAGACCTTTCCCAGAAGGCCTTTCAGAAATTCAACTAAATTATATTTAAGAATTCCTTTTCCATTATTGTTTCAATTCTTTTGAATAAAATGAGGCTTAAGAATTGTGATTCCCATTTACAGAAGCTTTGCTGATTTCTATTGTATTATGCTCATTTGTGTGTTTTACAAGTCTCTTTAATGTGTTTTCAGCTAATTTACCTAATACTAAAGTCATGTTCACTGATCTATAATTTTTAGATTCACCCCTAACACATCATTTAAGATGGCTACAATACTGGCTACCCTCCAGTCTACTTGCACAATAGTGGAGATTAATGAGAAACTATTTCTTGTTTGCAATTCAGACAATTTGATAGGGATTTTCAGAGGTCGCTAATGTAGTTAGGTTCCAAAATCCCATTAACATTTAGTGAAAAATGTGCATTGTACTCCCACAGCTCTGAAAAAGTCCTAATTTTCAGTCGTAAGTGCTCCTCAGTGAATGCTGTTTCATCCTAGTCACACAGTGATATGAATTCACAGTTTAGCATAACATCTTCCTTTTTAATACAGCACCACTTTGGCTACGCTGGAAGTGAAGCTTAATGCAGAAATCATTCATTCCTTTTTACATAAATTATAAAGTGGTAATAATAATTGTGTCAGTTTGGCCATATCCTGAACCAGCCATTGACTTAAATACTTCCATTTCTTGTTCGTTGCTCAGTTTTGTTCAGCATACCTTTGAATGTCATTAACTTTTTTAATCTTTTGTATATTCCTCTTCCTTGTCTTTCAAGAACTTTCCTCAGTCCTTTGCTAAAAATGAGGGTGTTGGAGTGGTGGGTGCTGCTGCCTATTTTGTTCCCAACCAACCTCTCCTGTAGAAAAGAAGGTTGGGCTAACCTTCAGGCAACGCAGTCAAACCCCACTCAACGCTCACCGCAGCTGGCTCAGCGATAGCGGCAAGAAAGGCTCTTTTTGCAGGGTTTTATTCCAGCAAAGTACATCACATGCAGCTGAAGGGGAACCCAGCGAGGTAAAGAAGGGGACCGCGTGCAGGAGACAGCTTAGGAAGGGCAAGGGGTGGGGGGCGGAGCTAAGGNACAGAGAGGTTTGGTCTCTCTGGGGGAAGGGGGGTGACTACCAGGGATACCAGTGAGGGGACAGGGAAAGGAGAAACCAGAGGAAGTTGGGACACAGAGGTCCATTTGGGAGTCTGTTTTTCCCCCTGGGAGGACTGACGCTATGGTAAGTAGTTATGGCTCTTGCCAGGGCTGAGGGCCAAGGGGAGAGAGTTCATGGGATACTACACTTTGCAGCCTGGTTTTCCCTGCTTGTTTGTTACCATAGGATGCCAATATTACCTGCAGGTACCAGAGCAGCTCCAGCCTGTTGAATCACACTGCTTGCTTCAGATTCAATGCTGCTTTACGTTCATTCCTGAAGCTTTGGGATAGACCTGGAAACCTGCAGTTCCCATTGCCCTGTAGCTTTTTCAAAGCTTACTGATAGCTGTTAGAGTTCACGTATGTACACTATCTTTTCTAAAGTAGCCAAAAGACACTTGAACTGTGTTACTTTACATTGTAAGTCTGTATTGAAGAAGGATGTACAACAGTAGAAGGTAGGTTTTAAACTGCCTTTTACAGTCTAAGATAAAACAAAAAAAAAAAAAAAGAAAAAATTCAAAAAAATCAAACAAACAATAAAGCAAAACAAACAAACAAAACCACCCAAAACAAAACAAACCCCAAACAAACTTTCACCTGAAGAATACCTTGCTCCTTCTGATAACTGTGGAAAATCCTGTGGAGAAATTCTGTTACACAGGCAATTGTGTGTGACCGCTACAGGTATAAGATACAGAAAATGCTGGTCAAGACACAGGGGTAGAGTGGATATTAAAGTTCATGTTGACATTCCTAAGACCACATGAGAAAATCTTAGGCTTGCATCTTGCAATCAACACAACACCTGAGGATAAAATTTAGCATTAAATAACCATTATAATTTGTGATCATTTATAAATCACACAGAAACATGTAACTTTGAGATCTCAAGCTGAATAGTCAGAATTGGAAAAGTGTATCTTTATTTATGACAGATCCTAAACTGTGCTGTCTAGAGGCAGGAAGAACCTTCACTAGAATAACATACAATAAATAATATTCTAAACACAAGATGACGTCCTTGCATATAGAATTATATAACTATATGCTTAGTTACATAGCAAAAAAAACCATAGAATGACTACTTTCCATCAGCAAATTTTCAGCTTCTTGTACTCCAACAATCTTATTTTGCAGTGTTGGCTAGTTTAGTAAGTTATTACTATGTTCTAGCTAGATAGACTAGTGTATTTTTTTTTCCTTCTAATTTATATCCAGTTTGTTTGGATGGGAGGAAGGAGCATCAGAATTTTTTTTACTTTTGATCAGGAGTAAAGAACAAGTTTTCTTGAATGATAAGGAAATACTGATTTTCTGCCAGAATCCTTCTTGGAAATAACTGACTGAATTCAGACCAAAAAAATTTGATCTCTAAATGTTTAACATGGAATGTTTGAAAAAAATTCTCAGAGGCTTCAGGGCATCTGTAAATATATGTTCTTGACCAAAATTTGTGGGTTTAATATCTTTATGTTCTTGTTTAATACTGTAGTCAGAAGTGACCCTGCAGATATTGGCTTCAGTACAAATAGGGGAAAAAACCCTCAAGGAATTAACCTCCTGGGATTCATACTATGGTATGACTGGAAGGAACTACAACTACTGTAATTTCTTGTCTTTCACAGAAAAATTCTGGGCAGACTTTAAAATATTACATTTTAGAAAACTAAAATCCCCTGAAATAAAGAAAAAGATTTCATATTGTTGAATTTAATAGAAACAGGAGTGGCATCAAAATCAAGGTGGAGAACACAAAAGATCAAAAATGTGCCTTGAGGAGGAGAGGTTTTGTGGAGTTGTATTTTTTTTTAAAATTTGCTCATTTATTTGACTCAACAACATTTTCATATGGTAAAATTGGATTTGAAACACCAAGGGACAGTAGTGGTCAATTTGAAGTGATTTGACAATTAATCTTAAACACTTTTTCATCTTAATTTGTTTTACAAATCTTGACAGAAAACTGTGATCTAACATATAGTCATTATGTACAGTATTGTAACTGTTTTATTCAAGATTCTTGTGATTTCTAACAGTGAAATATCTAAATTATACAGAGCACCTTGTATTAAAAGAAATGAGGCTTCTAATAGGGTGTTATGGATTTAGAAATGTGAGATGCAAAAGGAGTCATTGTTTCTTAATTTTTTAATTTACATTTTTTCTGCTCCAACAGGAGCACATTTTAATTTTATGCTAAAGAAAAGAGATGCTAAAAACCAACAACTGTGTGCATTCATTACTGCTGAAATGAAGGCTTAAGTAGGGACAAAGCAGTAAAGTGAAATTGAATGTTAAAATGGTATTTCTCTGCATCAGCTTCCCAGTTTCTATTTTAAATATTGGTTGCAGAAGCCAAAGCAAATATACATCTGTTTTGCATTGCAAACTGACTTGACACATTGAACAGAGTATTTAATCTGTTTTGGACACACAAAATGCAAATCACCATAATACCTAGGTGCTGTTGTAATGCCTAAGAGTATTGAAGATTTGCTCTATGATGTTTAACCTACTGCGTATTGAATTTGTGTTGTAGTGTTATACCAGTGAGTGCCAGATTTTGTCATATACAAAAGCTTCAGCCCTATGATTTCTATGTCCTGCACCTACACAGCCCTTCAAGTCTGTAATTGCATATACAAGTGCATTATTAATGGCAAAAATTATCTCCCTGCTTTGGACATGCAAATAGCATATCATCGTGCTAGTTGCTCAGTTCCATCCAGCATACCAGCAAACGTCATTAATTTTTATTCTTTTGCATATTTGTCTTCCAGAGGAAGTGATCAAACAAAATGTAAATATTTATATAATTTTTCTCCTCTCTTTCTTAGTCTGCAGGCCTGCAAAACCAGAGAAATCCAGGGNATTGGGGAAATGCAAGGTCAGCTCATAGTTGCTGTCCTATGAGAATCTTCTCAAGAGATATTTCTTCTAGTACAGTTGAGGACAAAGTGATGCTGAAATCTTTTTATCACACATTTTTGATTTGTTTCTTACCACTTTCTGCTTATGCAATTTAGGAACAGAAAAGCTCTGGGTTGGCAAGTCCAGTCATCCTGNGTATAATTTTGAAAGATACCAAATTTTCTATCCAGTTGACAATATCTGTAAACTTTTTTTTACTATTTTCCTCTGGAGGTTTTCCTTCCTTCCTTCCTTCCTTCCTTCCTTCCTTCCTTCCACCCTTCCTCCCTTCCTCCCTTCCTCCCTTCCTCCCTTCCTCCCTTCCTCCTATTGGGGAAATGCAAGGTCAGCTCATAGTTGCTGTCCTATGAGAATCTTCTCAAGAGATATTTCTTCTAGTACAGTTGAGGACAAAGTGATGCTGAAATCTTTTTATCACACATTTTTGATTTGTTTCTTACCACTTTCTGCTTATGCAATTTAGGAACAGAAAAGCTCTGGGTTGGCAAGTCCAGTCATCCTGCTGGTAAACAAGCAGCCTCAGCAATACTACCCGTCTTATGCCATTTAGCTCTTTTCTTTCTCTCTGATATCTCTTTAATATTTTCCTTATAAGCCTCTTAGTAAAATAAGCACCTCCTTCCATTGTTTATATTCCTTTCTTTTTCATCCATTATATTAAATGCTTTGGAATCTATTTCTGCTATTTTACTGCCTCTTTTTTCTTCCCTTCCAAATCCTACTTTATTATAACCAACCTTGTGAGGTAATTAAAAAATTTCTGTATTGTAGAGTCCTGACAAACAATTGGTTTAGGTGATTCATCTTAAGTTTTATTCACTTTTAGATTTTTGCCTTTTTTAATAGCAATGACAGGCAAAAGGCTAATTCTAAAGGCAGATTTTTGCCTTGGTAGTTGAACTCTGAAAAGGAAACACAAAATTTAAAGGATAAGTTTTTGTGCTTACTGTATCTCTGTGAAGTTAGAAGAGGTGTAATCAGCTGAGAGATCAGGCTGGAATCAGAATTGAATGGAGGGCTCTCCTTTTCCATCTGTTGTCATAAGTACAAATAAATGGAAGAGGGAAACTGAGCTGATATTACAGCTGTGTGTGAATGACTGAATCCCTGACAAAGCCCAGGCTCACAGTAAAGCTAACTGAGCAGGATGTGGATGTGACATGTGAAACCAGTAGATAGGACACATAAAAAATGACAAACAGAGAAACTTCAAAGTTACTTGAAGAGCTGGCTTTTGGGAAAAGAGTCTTTTCAGGGTGACAGCACCATATAAGGCTGAGATCATTCAGGTAAAAGAAACACTTAGGTACCAGAAACAACAATAGATGCAGCAAAAGTGGGATCAGTTGGAAAAAAAAAAAGTTTTGTTTATTTAGGAGAAGGCTTAGTTGAAGAAAAGACAGTTAAGAGGTCAAGAAACAGGAGGAGGGGTAAATGAATAATGTGATCAGTGTTTTAAGGGTACATATGAGCAGCCTCCAGCTTGATTATTGCAATCTAATCAGGACACAAAACCCCTCTATTCTGACAATACCACAGGGGTCAAACCTCTTTTAGAACCTCATTAAGTGGTGGTGGTTTCCCTGGCTAGAAGGAAATCACTGAAGCAGTGGATGAAGCACCCTTGCATTACCATGCTGGTACCCATTCTGGGCCTGGGATTATGGAAAGATACCTTCTCTCCCAAAGAGCAAAATTAGGTGATTTACTTCACAGCTCTGTTATAAACATCCTATCTGACCTTTAATATACTGTTACCTGGACTTCTTTCTCATGCTTCTTCTATTTTGTTTCAAGCAACAGCGCTTAAGTGCATTAATTGATCTCTAAGTATAAACTCATATTGGTTATTTATCACCAGTGTCTCACCAACCTTAACTATTTCATGAGTTTATTTGACATGTATATCGATACATTAGATCCTCACTTATGTCTGCAAATCTCTGCCACTCCAGATCTTGATCTCAGGTCACCTTTTCAACATCATTGCTTTAGATATACTTTTCCAGTTATTATTTGCCAAAATCTAGCAAACAAATTGTCTTCTATAAAACAGGAAAATAAAAACCTATAATTAAGAATTAATCAGTATCTCAATATTTGGGTCATCATCATATTTTTCGTGAAGGCAAATGTCTGTCACTGCAGGCCCCCAGCCGGGTAATAATTAGCATTGGCTCCATGATTCTCAGAAGGCAGATCAATCACTTTATTATACTATACTTAAGAAACTCATCACCCTTACAGACAGTCACAATACAGGTGGACCCAATTGATTCTTCAATCTAAACACCATCACCATTGGCCAATTAAGAAACCACCCTTTGGTATACATATCTCCATAACATATTCCACATGTTCACAACAACAGGTGCAGCAAGTGAGGCTAAGAATTGTTTATCATTCTTTTCTCTGATCTTCTTGCAACCTTTCCCAGGACAATGCCTGGGAAAGTTGTCTGTTGCTCTCTGTGGCCAGAGAGCTGCTGCCACAAATGTCCTTAGTAAAAATGCTGTTTTTCTGACTTTGGAAATCATGGCTTCAAAAATCATTGCTATAAAAGATGTTGCAAGTTAGTCACCCGAAGTGGAGGTACTTAATAATTAGTTACTTTGTTCCATAATTCAGCTCAGTTTGCTAAACAGTACACAAGAAAGAAAAAAAATTGTTTAATCCACTCTATTGGTCTCAGCTATATTCTCTTTAAAGTGTAAACAACATTAAAAAATAATTGAGCGTATACTTGTAAGTAGCATAAAAAGTTATGACCGTGATTCTGAATGCTATACAGAGTTAATTTATTGTGGAAGCCTTGTGACCTTTTTTTTATTCCCACTTTCTATTTATGAGCTAACTGAGCTTGGTCTAGAATTGAAATCACAAATGAATTTATGTTTTAAAATTCAATTTTTTTAGTGGAATGAAAAGAACCATTCCAGGATCTCAGTCACCATAAGAGAGTAAATTTGGATACTGGTGGTGTCATTTGATCTATATAGATATTTCTCTTATTTAGATTAGCTGTTCAGAGGTAATGAAGAAGATCATTAAAATTGTCTGATCTTCTCCATAAGCTTTTTATGGCTCTGATTAAGTTACTTGGGAGCATTATGCTATGCTTGAGGGGGTAAATTGACTCATTTTTGCAATAGTCTTATTAATTAAGTCTGCTAGAAATCTTGGAGTTCTTCACTGTATCCAGATTGTTTGTAAATAATTTATTTGAATGTGTATATATGTTCAATGTAAAATTTGTTTCCTTTTCCCTCTTTAATCCTAAAATATACTTTGCTTCTAAGAAATAAAACGCAAAATTTAAAACCCCAGATTTCTGATTCAATAAATTGTTTGGATAAGTTTATGCAAACTACCCTTGTTCAGCTGGTTATATTTGGAACACTAATTTGAAACATCTTGGAGGAAATCTGTGGATATTTCCTCTTTACAGAAAGTCAGATTCAGAAATCTTTAAGCTTAGGTATTTTAACTACTTTTTGACATATTTGCTATATGTACATTTGCAAATTGTCACATAGAAAATGAAAGCTTAAAGCTGAAGTGTCTCCAATGTATTTTATTTTAAATTTTTTGTCCAAAATTCTACTTAAACTGAAAACTTTTAGGAGATAAACTAACTTCAGAATTAATTAAGTTTCTCACTAAGGAGGAACTGAAGGAGAAACTCAGCACAGATTTGATATATGGGTTTGTGTGCTTGTTTAGGTTAAGGAAAGGCAAAATTCAAGTCTCTCATTCTATCTGGACTACTGCACTGTAGTCCTGAACACTTGGTCCTGGTTTGTCTGTGGAGAAGCAAACCATTATGAATATTTTTCATTTGAGGTTTTTGTATGTGTAAGTAATAATTATAGCAGGATCCTTACTGAATCTAACTCTCACAGATCATTGTGCTTTTGAGCAATGGATAAGGTTCTTTGCTAATTAGGGCAAAGGTTTGGGTTTTATTAAGTTTGAGGGAGATTTTTTCTTAACCTGGAAACATCCATAGATGGGAAAGGCCATATTCTATTAAACTGTAATGATAATATGTTAGTCTTTATAATGAAACAGAATAATATTGTGTGGGTGAAGTTCTTTTCAAATTATTTTCCTCCATGTCACATTAGGATCTATTTGGGGAAAAGTGAGTGAAATCCATTAATGGAAATTGCACTTTAAAATTATGATTAATATTCCATATAAAATAAAGATAACCAAACAAGGAAAAATACATAGATGTGAGACTGTGTGGATAAGAATAATATTTAAAAATATATTTACATAGTTCATAATTGTATCATTGATAGATAACTCTTAAAGAAAGTTGCTGTGATTCCATTCCCTTGGGATGTTAAACTTATGTGCCTTCTGTATACAGCTGATGTGATATAAAATGTTAGGCAGGTGTCCTAGCCAGAATGTAAAACCCTAAGCTTCTAATAGTAGTTTTAATATTTTTCCCTCTTTTTTTTTCAAAGAAATTAGCATTAATAACCCTACTTTTAACTTCACTGAAAGTAGGAAAAGGCATAGTCCTCTCAGGAAATTATCAATTTAAAATGTTAAACCTTGTAAAAAAGGAGGAATGAATCAGGCATCACTCCAACATCTGGTACTGGTCAAAGATCTCTTCACCTGTTCAGAGGTGATTTGTTCAGTGGCAGTCTGTTATTTTTATTGAGTTCTTGGTATAATTACAGCCTGAAACTTTCGATTTAGGGATGTTTGGGGGGTTTTTTGTTTGTTCTTGGTTTTGTTGGGGTTTTTATTGTTGTTATTTACTGCTAAAGTGTTTCAAGAGAATTTCCAGATAAGTTTGGGACTTGATGACTTAGAAGTTCTTTGTATAAGCAGGGAGCTGGTTGGTGTCATGTGGAAGTGAAAAGCCTAGGTGAGAGGACTGCTGAAAAGTCTTTCTGCTTTACATGACCTTATCCTGGGAGCCACTTTTTTAGGAACTGGGTCTCATTCAGATTTTAGTAGGACTGCCTGAGAACCTCGCTCAGGCCTAATAGACTGGAAAAGGGCCCAGTTCATGCTGATTAGGCAGACTGATTTGGGATTTTTGTTGGCAGAGGTCTGCTGTGTGAGCTGTAGAAAGCCCTGTTCCAGTCAGCTTGCTGCTTCTCTTCAGATTTAACAGATGAGCAAGACTTAAGGCTCCAGTTAGTAAATGTCAGCAGTCTTGCTTGTCTTTGTCAGTCTTACTCCAACAACTTGGGTACTTCAGTCTTTACCCATTATTTTATAATATGTATGATTGTCTCTGTTTCTGTCAAGAATCAAAATAAATGAGTAAAATGTTCCATCTTAGGTCCCCTGGGAGTTGAGTTGCTACAGGATTTTTATCTCCTCAGAATAATGTCTTGCCAGTTCATCTTTCTTCTGTGTCTCTAGTCCATCTGCTCCCAGCCACTTTTTGGTCTCTCAAAATTTCCCATGGAGGGCTGTCTGTCCCAATGACAGTAGACTGATAATGATGGTGAGTCCAATATGAAGATCATAGCCAAAGACAGAACTCATGGAAAAAGGGAAGAGAAAGTAGGGTCTTTACCAATACGTTACCTTTGAATAGAGGTAGCCTTGGGCCCTGAAGATAAATAAAAAATCCTGAATTAAGATGAACTACTGACTACAACTGGAGTGAAAGTCAGTTATTAAAAATAAGTTACTGTCATTTTTTTAGCCATACTTCTATACACAGACACCTTTTAATTCGATATCAAAAATTATTTTCAATGGATTGAACCATGTAAGAACAAAGCGTTCTATATTTTTTCCTTTCACTTTGGTCTTTTCTTTGTCTATAGTATTTAACAATTGCTGTTGTTAATTTATATTCTATTTTAAATATGCTATTATCTATTTGATAAAAGGCAACAACTATAAAATCCTCCTAGATATTAACTAAGTACACAAGAGGAGAAAAAATGAGGAGAAACAAATCCTTGTGTAAGGCATTCCTTAAGGTAGTTCAGTTCAAGTGCTCTCCAAATAAAGTTGGTTCTTCATCTATGGTATGTAAGATTTAGGTGTTTCTTAGCTGCCCCCCAGCCTGTCCTGCACCCTGGATGGGGGCTGGTGTCCAGAGGTGATGGGACAGGTTTTGGACAGCAGATCCCTACCTTGTGGCCCCCTAAGGAGCCCTCTCCATTCCTTCCTCAAATACTCATAAAATCAAAGTAAGTTTGGGAACACCTATTCCAACACAGAAAATGCATTTGCCTATTATGCACAGATTTAAATTGAAAAGGAAAAAAAAAAATCCACTGCTTGCACAATATGTTTGCCTTAATTTAAATCAGAATCCTGTGACCAGAGGCAGAAAGAGCATTTTTCTCTTAAGAGTTCTGTTTCAATGAAGTCACAGGTGATGGCTTCATCTTTTGTTTCCTTTTTCATTGTTTGCATCTTACCTTGCAATAGCACACACTTCATCAGAAGTCTCAGTCATTTGGAGAGCCAGTCATATAAAGAAAATTCTTCTTTTCTTAAGGGAGTGAACATTTTCAAATCTCTTTGAGTGCTGTTTAAGTGATTGCTGTACTCATTTAATCATGTTTAAATAAATTATAGGAGATGTTTTTCCTATCCCAAATATAATGCTCGTTATACGTAAAAAAAAAAAAAAAAGATTCCACTACTTCCTATTTCATTTTCCTATTCTTAAGATTTCCATTATATTAATGCACTGGGGGGGGGGAAGATTGGTTGTAATATTTAGAGTCCAAAACTAATACAATTAGCAAAATCCATGTATTTACAATGTTACTCAAACTACAAGGAGAAGCCACCCAAATTTAAACTGTAATTTCAACAGCACAGGCAAGTGAAACATGAGATATATGTATTCTATTAACATCTGTAGCTTTTCTGTGGTAGTAGGGTTAAAAGGAAGCTAGCATGCTCTCTGTCAGATTTTGTTTCTTCCCTGAATGGGGGTGGGGGTGGGGGTATCTGTCATTTTGGCTTTTGTGACCATTCTTCACCTTGTAAGTGAGATTTATAAATCTTGAAATGAATTTTAAATCAGCACTGACATCTATTAAGTCTTCTTATTTAAAAAATGACCTGGCAGTTAGAGGTATAATAACAGGAAAAATAAATTAGTTTTACTCTTAGAACTACCAAAAGACCTTCAAAAATACTTCAGTTTTCAATACAAGATTACTTGTACAAAACCTTATGTCCTTCCCAACTGTGAGGTCACTTGTGTTTCATCCATGACTGCCCCGTAGTCTATACTCTGGTAAGAAAAAGTCTCTTACTCATTTCAGTTTATGCCAGAAATGTTTATAAGGAAACTTTTACTGGACAAGGCCAAAACAATCAAAGGAAAGTTGAAAAAAATATTCTCTAAAATGTGTCTATTCAGTCATTGCTGTAAACACTCTAGGAGGGTAAAAAAAGACAGGTTTGCCGTGAAAGACCTGACCATGCTAAAGCATGTCGTAGTAAAATCAGTTTTGATGAAGTACAAAGTAAATGAGTAAAGGGGAACATAATTGTGAAATTTTTGTGAATATATGATGACTTTCTTGAATACAGACCACTTGAGAGCTAGCATCAATGCAAGTTGTTTAAGTAAATCATGTTGCTGACAACATTTTCAATGGGTTGACTTCAGAACTAATGAACAATCTGTAAAAGAGTAAATCAGTTCAATTGTTATCTAATGCAAGGCAATACAGTGGATATATTAAAAGACAAAATCTTCTCCCTTTACTATACCACAATGCCAGAACGTTGCAGCAACATTTTTATGCCTTACCATAGCAGCAAAGAATCATTACTTCTTAGCTTTTTTTTCCGTTATAACCTTTTAACCTTTAAGCCTTCAGTATTATGTCAATAAACAATCAGCAGTAAACAACTTGATCATAAATGAAGCTGGGTGGAAAGTGAAGTTTAAAATAAGTATACTTAGTTCATTACCTTTAGCTACAGAAAAATCACGAACTTTTGTGGCTTTGCAAGAGTAGGGGAGGTCCCCTGGATGTGGCTCCTACTGGTACTAGCATTTGGTCTGATGACTTGTAAACACACAATGAATGTTTTCTGAATAGCCAGCTGGTTTCTCTTATATAATCAAAGCTGGCAAAGAATATTTATTAAGTGTCTTTTTTATATATGGTAAATATATATTGTATATTTACTCTCAGGAAAAGACTTTTTTTATCCCATTATAATTTACAGAATCCCAAATAAATCTCATGCATCAAATAAGAATTTAAAACAAATTATTCAGAATATGCTGGCAAGGTAAAACTGTACATTTTATTTAATTTTTCTCTTTTTATTTACAATTTTTTCTTGTAAAAAATTTTCTATATGTGAAATATTTTTCAGATTAGCTATGAACATTTTTTTACTCTCCAAATAGTACACCTGAAAGCTTCAGAGCATCCATTTTCTCACACTATCCAAAATACTGTTGAAAATAGTAATTTCCTGCAAAATATATATATGTATTTTCATTCATATATACATATATTTATGAAACATTTTCATTGTCAGAATAAATAATTACAAGAAAGGTGATGTTTTTCCTCTGCTCAGCCCATGTAAGACACACCTGGAGTTCTGAGCCTAGGCTTCCCAGTATCAGAGTAAGCTGCACATATTGGAGCAAGTCCTCTAAGACCCAAAAAGATTCAAGGGCTTGGAGCATCTCTCATACAAGGAGAGGCTGAGAGAGTTGTGATTGTTCAGCCTGGAGAAGGAAAGTTTCAGAGGGATTTTATCAGTGTGTGAAAATAGCTGATGGACCATTTCAAACTCAGCAACTCTGAGATCCTGTCATCTGATCACTATGAGTTGGTAAGCAAATATTCTGCTAACATAGATGTTTTAAAAAAGGTCCTTCTTAGTGAAAAATACAATGTTCTTCTTTGATCAAGAATTTGACTAAAAAAAAGTCTTTTCCATTCTTTTCATCTTTAGGCAAACATACAAGTTTCCATAATCAAAAAAAACCCTCAAAATTCTGTGATTTTTCTTAAGTTTCCTCTTGTTTTTTTTTTGTCAGCAAGGATAGGCCTTAATCTAGGTTGTTAGCTTCTTATCTTGAATCAAAAACCATAGCAATTTTTCTGAATGTTCATAAAGGTCATTAAAGTTATTAATTACTTGATTACTTACTAGTGACCCAGTATTTCAACCTTATCTGCTAGTCATCTTCAATGTTCTCCAAAAAATGAAGGCAAAACGGTTTATAAATCTACAGTGATGTGTAGTAATGGCATCACTGTACAATGATACATACAATGATCTGCTGCCTTCACATTAGAAGTCTTATGCACGTAATTAAACATAGGAGATCTGGAAGAGATCTCCCAGAATCATTACCTTAGCTGAGCCCGAGTGACAGAGAGATGTGGATATCTCCAGACAGCAATTTATTACACCTAAGAATTATCGTATTAGGAGAGGATATATCACTCCTTGGAGATTTCCATCTCTTTCCACTTGCAATTAAGGCTATTTTCTCGTTACTGAGTATATTGGCTTAGAAAAGTTATCTAATCTTATTAGACAAATTCTGTGAACTTACATGAACCTCATATTACTCAGAAGTGTCAACAATCTGACAAGGAGATTGAGAATTTCATACAGAGAAGTTACTGTATACCTCTCATTACTTTTTAATTCTGCCCTGTGGCCATGTTAAGGTCCAGTTATTAAAATTATTAAGGAATTCCTCAGTCCAAATTAAGGTGCAAACAAGACCATATGCCTGTGACAATAGTAGGGATTTTATTTAATAGCAAATATGAGAGAAAGAAATAGGGAAAGAGAAGCTTGGGGAATGTGGAGAGTGAGACAGCGAGGTGGGGACAGACTAGGTAGAAAGTCTCACTACACCATGGATCCCAATGATGTTCTGTTGATCCTCTTCTGGTCGTCTTGATGGTGAAGGTCCCCCATAAAGCACAGAATCTAATGAGTTAATACATGCACAGGCCAGGTAGGAAACTCCGGGCACCTCCCTGGGAGGGGGGGACGTTTGCCATTGTCTCTTACAACAGACTCTGGGTTTGTTGCATTACGTGCAGTCCTGTGGTGCAAGGCTTCAGGAGTGACTCTGAGGGGCACTTTGGGGGGGCCTTTGATGGATTAAGGTAACCCCTCAGCTGCCCCTCATGTGAATGTCCTGAGGATGTGGCCTTCCCAGGGTTGGAGGCTCCATAGCCAGTTTGTGTAAGGGAGGATGGGCTCACTGCCCCTGAGCAGAGGTTACAATATGCCGAAACTTCCTCCCCGCTCCTTGGTTTGGGGGCAAATCTGTGCAAACCTGCTCCCAGCAAATGGGTCTGTGGGCTATGGCCTCCTCCACACCAAAGCAAGCCAAAGATAATTCTTAGTATGGCTGCTGGGTCTGGCTCACACTCTTTTCCTTGTTTACTTGTTTGTTTCAGGTCATTGAAGAATGGGCTTTCCCTTTATCTAATCTCCGTAGTTTGACTTTCAGTCTAAAGTCCCAATCAGGCATCTTCAGGGATACTTCCCTGGTTGTAGCTTCTTTATATACTTTTTGTTATAATGAGCAAAACTTTATATCAATGTTTGAGGCATGAACCGTCTCTGACAGGCCATCTGTGTGAAGGCTTCTAGAAAAGTCATTAGCAGCCAGTTGACACTGGCAACAGACCAGTGCAGGTATAGTCTGTTTCAAGTACACTAAGCACCATTTACATCCCATTTCTACTTCTTGAATCAAACCATGACACTGCAGAAGCTTCTTTTTTCCTTGTCTATTGTTTGCTTCTAGTTCAGAAACATTCATACAATATTGTTTATAAAGCTTTTTTTGCTCTGCAGTTTCCAGGAGCTACAGTGTATGTCTGAATGTGTTCACAAGTAGAAATATGTATTTCAAAAGCAACTACAGATTATGGAGGCAAAATCTTCTGGTATTCATACCAACATACTACTCTCAATATTATTTATTTGATGTTTAGCACATCTGACTAAGATATGTCTTTGGAAACTGCATTCATTAGAGTTCATTGAACTATTCAGGCATTCATTATGTCTGTGAATTAGTGAGTCATTCTGGATTGGACCCTTATTTATTTCTGAACAACACTAAAAACTGCTGAACAGGAGCCCAGATTGTAAGCTTGCTTATTCATCTACTTCTAGTCAGCGAAGAGACATCATAGTGTTTCCATATATTCTATGAATGTAGTGTTTCAAATAGAGGATTAAAGATCAAATCCATTATGTCCTTCTGGTAAATGCATTGGCCTCTGAATGAGTTCATATGGCGCTCAGAAGGAGTTCATATGGCACTCAGAAAGCTTCTTGCACTTTGAACATTTTCAAGTGTTCTCGGAGAACATTCATTTGATCTTACAAATCTCACAACATATTGGACTGGGAGTTTTTCTTTGGGGGGAAAAAAAATCACAGATACTGTTTCTTCATTCTCTGATAAAGCCAGTACTGGAGCTGTTGAAATTTACTCTCAGGATTAGAAACTAGCTATATTTGCTACTCCCCAATGTCGTTTGAGCTCCTTGGCTTGAAACACTCAGTCTCTTTGTGTGCTTGCTGAAAATAGATTTGGCATAGTGGGTAGGTAATTTAGATACTCCTCTACATGTTCTGAAGTGTAAATTGGTTTTGGTTCAGAGACTCAAGACAAAAGATGTTTCCCCAATAGCATCCCAGTGAAGAAGTCCCACATGGATGAATATGAACCATAAAGGAGCTGGACTTGCATGTGGTCAATTGTCTGTAGAAATTAGTATTCCTTTATCAGGATATCCCAATGGACTACACTAACTGAACATGGCACATGTCACCTACATGTAAATATCTTGTGCCAAAATGCCCCTTTTTTGACATAACTGTACTTAAATCTTTCTTAAATATTTACCCAGGAGAACAAAAAAAAATTGATTTCATAATAGCAATGATCTTTAACTAAGGTTGAACAAGAATACCTTTAAAACCTCAGGGATGATGAAATGTATGGGAAGAGTGTTGCATATTAGATTCTGTCCTTACTGCAGATGCCATTGTATTAATAGAAGCTAAAATTCAGTGGGGAAAAAATATAAGACTTTCATCTTGCAGCAACTTCCTGACAGGTTTGAAAGTATATCCTTGATTTGTCTTTGTGTTTTTCACAAATAGTACAACGGACCAAGACAGCGGTGTTCTTATTGATTTTTCTTGCTGTTTGACAGAAGTGCTGAGTTTCAGTAGCTTTTTGCATACACCTTAATTAATCATTCAGATAGATGGTGTCCAGCTGAATGTAACCTTACATCACTACATTTGTTCACTGCTTCCTGCCATGTGACAGTATTTATCTGATTTGCAGTAAAAGCAGTAAAAACAGGCATAGACCTCAGTGACAATGGAGAGAATCCTGAAAAAGATTAACTGCTGTATATGCAGTAGTGTTAAACGACATAACAAGCATCCAGCTCTATTTCATTAGCATTTCTATTCAAACCATATTTATTAGCTGCTTCTCTTAGCAACTGTGTGAGTTACTGTCTCCAAGCAATTTGCTCTGTGTTGTACCATCTTGTTACTTATTACAGATGCTTCCTTACAGCATTACTATTAAAAAGACAAAGTTTGCAGTGCAGCTCTAACACCAGTTAGATATAAATGTGCTCATCTGTCTCATCAATGTAGATGATATTAAGGAGTAAGGAGCCAATTTGATCTGACAGGAAACAGTTTTGACATGTATAGATATGGTGGAAGGCCGTGACATGGCCTGTGGTGAAAGCAGAAATCCCTTAAATCCTCTCTTCTGTCACAATCCACAAAATACTTCTAGCTCAGTCAAGGTGACAGTGGACACATATGCCTTGTCAGCTCCTTCGAGGCAGTAAGAATTTTGGCCAAAATGGTCAGGAGGATAACATTTTAAAAAGTCAATATGCCTGAAAAATCAAACTGAGTTTCCCAATTGTTGTCTTGAACCTCTGAATCCTAAAATATTATTCTGAATTCCTGTCCATATCAGGTAACCCCTCCTCTCCTCTACTGAATCCCATTTCAACAGCTTTTTGGTAAAATGTGAGGTTTTTACCAACTCATGCAGACATTAAAAACGTACAACGATTATTTGTATTATAATGTGCTTATTAGATAGGTATGTCAGCTTATACCTGAGACTAATGTGCTGCTAGACCAATCACCGGCACGCAGATACTCGATAAGTCTGTGCTGCCCAGACACCTTTTGGGCAGGGGGAGGAATTTCAGCTTTTAAACAAGGTTCTTGCTGAGTTCTACCTTTCAGTTATCTGCTTTCTTTTCTTAGTATTTTATATTGTTTCACACTGATATTTTTCTCTTTATTCCCTGAGTTAGTAACTAGAATCCCCTCAAAAATTTCACCTCCATCTTTTTTTTTTTTCTTTTCTCATCATGCACATCTTCAGTGTAAGAACTCTACCACAGCTCAGCAGTAACTTTTACAGTAAAACCAAGTCGTAGAGTTGTGTTTCACAGAACAGGGCCTTGGTCTGCAAATATCTGGACCCATGGAGCGTGGGTTACAGCAGGTAGATATTCATAACTCTGGGTGTTTGAGAGCTGATCATGGGAAGGGACCGTTGCTTAAAAACACTTTACTCACATTCTAGTCACTATGCCTGTATCTCCTTGAATCATTTGAGGGCTTCAGTTTCCCAGAGGAGCACTGAATATTTCAAGAGCAAGGTAATGCAATCCTTACTCCTATCTAAAGAGATCCATTTCAGCACTGGGATTTTCAAAGGAGACCAGGCAGAAATTAGAGACCTAATTAACTTGTTTTCAACATCTAGTTCCTTTAGCTTGCTTCTGAAATTCCATTCAGGTTTTTCAGCTATGGCAAATCAAAATAAATAAATAAAGCCATTATAAAATTCCCAAGAACCTAAGGCTGGAGAAAGTCTTTGAAATTCTTCAATTTATTTTCTCACCTTTCAGAAAACTCATTTACTAACAACCTTTACATTCAAAACTATTTTGGGGGGTTTGTGTCCTATGTTTTCTTATTGCAAGGCTATGTTCCAGAACCTGACTGCTCTAAAAGTTGGGACATTTCTTTTAATTTCACACTAAGTTTATTTCCAGCTGTTCACATCCATTTGTTCCTGTGACAACACTGGTGTTTCACTTAAATGGTTCTCTTCTCTCCTGATGTTTATCCTGCTGATGTATTTATAGACTTCCTTCTCAGCCTTTGTTTCACAAAGCTAAACAAACAGAGCCCTTCTAACCTCCTGCTAAATATGCAACCTAGCCTTCATACCATACAAATATTGCTTCTCTACATAAAACCTTTAGCTTCATAGCAAAATGAAAACCAAACCTGGAGACAGCTTTCAGAGAGGAGAAGTATAATTAATCTGTAATTTTTTTCAGAAGTAGTGCAATAAAAGGTAAAAAAGAAGTTACAGTAAAATTAAAATTTCAGATGAATAGTATGGTAAAGGTGGAAACATATGGGTCCCACATAGAAAATAATGTTAAGACTAAACTATACTTAACTAGCTTTTTGCTTCTTTCATTCATTTTATTTATTATTTTTATTATTACTAATTATTATTATTATGCAGAGAGAATAACCGAAGGCTGAACAATAATTTCTGATGGTAGTGTTCAAGGTGACTTTGGAATCCTGACTCCTGCCTTGAAGATGGTTATCAGTTTAGCATTTATCTGTATAAAGAGTACCATTAAAAAGGTTTAACATATCTAAGCCGTGATCAGGATCGTTTCTCAAACCTAAATGTGGGAGAAGAGTCATTTGGTAGCTGTGTCAGGATGGACAACAGTGTATGGGCAAGAGTGAAAGCAAGGAGGTGAAATATGTAGGAAGTGACTGGTATCTCCAGCCCTTAAGCTGACAAACACTGACTTCTTTCAAGAGCAGCAGTATAGAAATTTTAATCAAAAGTGGGCATGGCAAAAAGGTTTTCTGAAAGCATATTCCGTGTAGTCAAGACTCAGTTTCTGTTGGTGCAAATGCTGTGTCTGCTTTTAAGAGCACAGCTTCTGAAGGTCAGTAAAATGAAAGGAATTTGTTTTTAGTTTTCTATTTCTCTCTAAACGTTATGTGCTCAGAGGACAGAACAATTTTTATGGCCTGGTGATGCCTTGCTACAAGTGTGGGAAATTGCTTTAAGTTTTCTCAATGGGACTAGCAAGCTGACTCCCAGGATCTGTGACAGAACAAAGACCTTGATTGTACTTGAAGACAGCGGTGCATCTAGCCACAGGATTTCATTGGGAATAATATCTTACTTTGTCTTATAAGACCCCCACCATCTTCTCTCAGCCCTGTCATATGATCTCCATACAGCTGAATGGGGATAAGCATGCCATTTTGCTTTTGGGTTTGACCAATTATTTGCTCTCCAAAGAGGAGCTCAGATAGGCAGCTAATACATAAGAGGAGCCTCCGCCACACAATAAACAGAACATACCCTTAGTCAGGGAAACAGAGGCTCTTGTGAAATGGAGATGGCCAGTGGTGAATGGTCAGGCTCAGAAGAAAAAAATGTAAACCCTAGTCCATGTTTGCCTCTGCAGTGTTTTCTGCAGCCTCCATTGTATCCTTCTCTCTCTGTAGCCAAGTGACCTCTAAACCTTGCAAACAGCACACAGGGCTTTTTTTCTTCCTTTTCTGTGTCGACTATTATCCTTTCATCTTGAAAGGTCATTGGGTATCAGCTGAAGAAATATACCACTTAGCTTTGAGTGTTCTCTCTGTTTGAAGTGATTTGCCTGTTTATTTTATAAATGGGAGTCTGTCCACAAACAAATTGAAAATTAGTTAATCACCCTTTCCAGTCAACATACAGTAGGTGTTGTGTCATAGAAAAAACAGGTTAATCCTAAAGCAGATTGAAATACTTCATCAGCCACATGCAGGGCTCAGTGGTCTGGCATGGTGACGAGGCAGTTGGAGATTCAGTGCAAGCAGTTCTTCAGGACTGGGGAAAAACTCATATTTAAAGGTTTGAAGTACTTGCTAAAATGAGTTAGAGGGGGATTTTTCACCTGAAAGATCGTGTGCAGATTGTACACATATTTCAAGTATCATCCTGCTAAATCTAGACAAGCTGAAAGAAGTCATTACATTTATCACTCATACAGGACAAGACATGACTGTGGAATCTGAAGTATTTGTTGTTGTGTTCCAGTCTTCAGGTAGAATCCTTTTCAAGTTTTTTTTTTTCCAATTAACAAAAGGTATTTTACACCATTTACATACAGGTGGTAAAGACACAATGAATGTGCGCAAAAAATATTAGTTTGTCATCAGCCCACATTTGTTACATACAGGAATTTTCAAAGGAGCCCTGGATATCACGAAATCTACAGGGAATGGTGGGGGGTTTCTGATGATCCTTTGCCATATAAACATGTTCCTAATTTTAATTAACTTGTCATTTCAGTGAATTCAAAGAGCAGAAAAAAAAGGAAAAAAAGACAAGAAAGAAAATAAAACAGATAAAAGCTAAAGGGTTAGGTAATTGATGGCCATATTTTAGACTAGTAAAAGCATGCATATCACTTCAGTAAGTGGTTGAGATTGATCGCTGAGGTTGGGCCTGTGTCTGAAAAAGGAGGTGAAGAGCAAAAGCAGCAACTTGCTCTCTTCTGGTGTAAACAGGAACAGTTATCCTACTCCTTTTCCTGTGTTGCTTACACCAACAGATGTATTATCAGTTCATCATACTTATCTCCTCTGAAATGGAAATTGAGCAAAAGAAGATCCACAGCAAAATTGCAACAGACAATTAAATTTACAATATGTCAGAACAGGACTGTGGGAAGAAAGCAGCTGTGAAAAAGAAGTCATTAATATACCAAGGAGAAAAACAGGAAATTTGACTGGAGATGTATGGACAGTGGTAGTGGTCAAAGTAGGTAAAGTTATTTTCATCACCCATCTTTCCAACAGCTTTATCAAGGTAATTAAAAACCAACCAAGCAAAAAACCAACCAACCAACCAACCAATGCACATTGCTAGGAAATCCTAGCTACTCATACTACTTATCAGACATCTTTTTCCAGAGCACTGTCACCATGAAAGGTATTAGCTGCCAGAGTTTTCTGCAGACAGGGATAAAGAAGCCATATCCAAGGCAAGTCTTTGAAAGTGGTATTTGCCATGTGGAGGAGAGGCAACTTAATAGAAGGAAGGAGTCATGCTGGAGCTAGTTCCCTCTATGATTTCTAGGCTTTGTAGCTAAGTACAGTTTTTCAGTCTCCAGAAATGTCAGGCTTGGGATCTTTCAGAGCTCTAGGATCATTATGCTTTTCAGAGAATTGGAATCTATGCATTGTGTACAAGTTTACTGTGAAGGAATTAATCCTTCATTTGATGACAAGCACTTAAGTGCTTTTGAAGAAATATTGATGTTCCAGCTTGCCATGCTACATACTACAGAAAGCTAAAAAATACTCTTTACTGGAAAGCTGCTGTTTTTATTTCATACTGCAACTCAGAGAATATGAAAGAAAAAAATGTCATTGACACTGTTCTTTAGTTATTATTCCGCTTTTTAGGGCACTGGAAATTAAGCACATATAAGTGTAGGTATTACTTCCTTGTCTATTATATAAGATAAAAAAAGAGGAAATCCATAAAATGGAGAAGAGTGTCCTTTATGTCCCTGCTTTTTGTTTATGTTGTTCAGAGAGCCAGAGAATAAAATATTTTCAATCAATTGAAGTATGTGTTTCACTCAAGGCTGCTGAGCAAAATGATGTATTTCACCATAGACAAAATTATCCTTTAGAATGTTAGACAAATGTGCACTGTTTGCTGTGGCAGCCTGTTTATAGCCAAGAAAAGTAATGATATCTCCATGGAGGAAGAACATTTCCCTATGCCTTACATGTTTTTTCAGTAAAAAAGAGTAATGACAGTGAAGTTGAACTCCTGCCTGTTTATTTTGATAAAGATTTATTTGTGATATCAGGGTAAATTTTATTTTTTTTTCAGTTTTTATTTCCTTGGAATGATAGCCAAAATTTATATTATTTAGTAGTAGTGAGTTAGCTGTGATATGAGGAAGTAGAAACACAAAGGAAACTCCAGGTGTTGCCCCAGATAACCGCCTACCTAGGTGGACAGAAAAATACGGCATCAAGGAACTATAATTGCTCCAGTTTTGCCAGAGAAGAACCAAGTAACAGATGATAATTTGCATTAATTTTCACAGTCTAGCCAAGGTCATGATATAGTAGCAGGAATATATTGAAACAGTGCATAAGAGATGGTTTCACATGAGCTGCTCATTGTTGCCAGTTACCCAGGATCACGGAAGCAGGGAGCAATGGTTATCTTCCAAAAATCACTGTAGCATATAGAAGACCAAGGGATTTCTATCAATATATAACCTCTCCTATTGGGAAAGAAGGATTTGTTGAAACTGAGACTGCAACTGAGAAGTGGTCATTTCCAAAAAATGTATTTTGCATAAAGAAATCATGACATTTTACAGTTATTGATGTGCACATTTGACATTTTTCAGAAGGTAATAGTCTATTTTTTGCTATATTGCTTGGAAAATTATTTTTGGAAATTAACCTATTTTCTAGCAAAATGCTATGAAGATTGCAATTCAAATAAATAGAACTTTTCCTAGCTATTGGAATGGAACTCCATTTCAGTCATGAATTGAAAAAACTTACCTTCAGATTTTTGAAATTTTTGAAACTTACACTCCATTTGGATTGGTACAAGCACTGAAGTATTTATTCACCAGGTTAAAATAGATATAAAAAATCCACCAGTCCTCAAATCTGCTCCTGTGACTGACTAAATCAATTAACAAAAAAACCCTATTTATTTGTTTAAAAATCACTGTCTCTTAACTAAGCTATTTAAGCTATTTATTCTGCTTGCAAAAATTCCCACTTTTTTTTTCTTTTTTCATTAATAGAAATACTGTGTAGATTCTGGCATGTGTCAAAATGGAGGAAATATAATGACAGATTTTTTCCTAGAAGTATTTTTAATGTGTATGAAAGCAGGAAGAACCATCCTAAAAGGTTTTTTTTCCATAAAAATTCTGACTCAGCTGGCAGACTCAATCACTTGTCATATTATGATGCTGCACACTTATTTTTGGATGCATATTTCACATTTTAACTAAACTCACATAACCATCATTGAAATCACTGATAATGATTTCATTTTTAACATTTTTACTGCAGGGCGGGGAGGCTGGGTCACGGCAGGGTGGAGCAGGAAGAGTAGCAATTTCATTCCAAACCTCTTGGCTTAAGAGACATGTGGGTTTGAATTCAATGAATGTGTATAGTCAGGAGAATGTCACTTATTGTAAGAAGTCCTTCTAGACATTCAGGATCAAGAGAGATTTCAGTAGTCACCTACTAAGAAGGGAAATTTGTATCTGAACAAATGTAATGTAGGGATTGGCAGAAAAATCCTCTTGGCATCCTTAGACCTGCTTCCTGATTACTGTGCAAGACAGATTGAGAAATGAACAATTGAATGTTTTTGTAACCTTCACAGTAAATAATATAATTTTTCTGGGGAAAAATTGATTTCAATACAAAGGCATTTTCCATCAGAAACCACTCTAATGGCAATTTCCCCTCACAGCTCTACCTCTCAGATGGATTAGGTGAGACATTTGAACAAGGACTGGAGGCTGCCAGTGGCACTGCTTAGAAATGACCCAGCACCAGCAGAACAGGTCTGAGGTTGCTGTGCCCTGTCCAGAGCTTCCCAAGCACCGCTGCTGACGCCAGGTCGTGTACAGCTGGACAAATACATGGCTCTCCTGAGAATCACTGCAGGATGTATCTCCCAATATACAGTATGGGTGTGGTCAGGAAAGAGGAAACACCTGCCACAGGGAGTTAAAAAGAGCTGAGAAATTAGGATAAATGACACAAAGCTAGAAAAGCTGTGCAAAGTTATTACTGCATAAGAACGTAGCTATGTAGATCATCAATGGGTATATTTGGTCTGAATATTAGAGGCTTTTAGAGGGCTGAGGTGTTGAAACAATCTCCCTGCAGGACCTTCCGGAAATCTAACTTTGTTTAAGATCAGTACTGTGGATTTATGAGCACAACTACTTAATTATCCCAGTAAAGGAAGGAGCTCTGGCCCAAGAGTTTCCTGTAGGCCCTGGGTTGCATGTTTTCAGTGGCAATATTATGGTCAGAAACCAAATGGATGGGAATCCAGCTATAAGTAAGGTCTAGAAATCATGTGATGGTGTTTTCCTAAATATATTACATTTTGGCCATTAAATTGCAAAGGAAGAATAAAGTTAGTGGACAAAACGTGAAAAATTACTATCTGATTTGATGAAAGATGGATTTACCACTCCTCAAGACAAAGCAGAGGTCAATTGGACCTGTAGGAGGAAGACATTATTAAAATTTACGTGCTTTTAATCCAAAGAAAAGAAAACATAAAATAGTGTAACTGTTAAAACATCCAAGGATTTTACACCAGTGTTACACTACTAATAACATTGTGTAAGACAACTAAGCTTAAATATTAAAACAATAGCCATAACAAAGAGAGGTCTCCAGTACAGTTGCACAAGCAGAGAGAAGAAAAACATGTACAAGCGTTAAAATATGCCAGAGCAGAGCAAAGGATGGGCAGAAAAGGTGTCTGCTAAAACAAGAATTCTGCAGAATAAGCTATGTCAGCTTGAGTTCTGATCCCAAAAAATAGGTTGTAAAAACTAGATGAGATAATCTCATTTCTTTTAGGGAATTGGACAGAGCAATTTGAAAACAAAGATGGGGAGGAAAGAAGAGAGTCTACCCTTCAACTCTCTTCCCCTGGGAAAAACCTTGACTGACTGATCTTGGTCAAGTGAAAGACAGGCCTCAGTGCCTGCTAAAACCACATCAGTTCCAGGGTACTGCACACTCATAGCTGGTTTAGGTTAAGATTGATAAGGTCCCAGTATTTTAAATATGCAGTGGTAATGATTCTTGGTGTTTAAGAAGTAGCCATTGACAACACAATGTTAATTGTTAATAAGTGTCAATCCAGAACAGCAACATCCTAAAATTTTAAACTGGTCTGATTTGCTGGTCTTCTAAATATTCCTATCATAGTAAAATCCAATTCCCTAACTGATACATATAGATTTTCTTATACCTAGTTGTGACACAGTTAAAAAGCTTTTTTGCTTTTAACATTTGAGTGGGAATTCATATCAAAAATTTTTACAGATCTAATTTTTACTAATCTAATCTAATCTAATCTAATAGAGCGTGTTTTCATTAAAGTATTTTCATTTTTAAAATCGGGGGAAATTGAATTGCCCAAGGTTAAAAGTGCATAAATCATCAATTCATTTTCTGGTGGCCTTTCTTCCCTGTCTTATCTTCACATTAATAATTTTTTTCTGAAGATTTCTGAAACACTGAAATCCATGTTGTTGAAAGATAGACAGTTGTAGCTGTGTTACAAAATAATTATTTCCTTTGGAAATATAAAAACAACTCACCAAAGCTATTCTAAACCTGCTTTTATGAACCTGATTCTCTGTTCATATACTTTGCCAACTCTGTTAAATTCTGGGAGCTACATAAGCTGTATTTCTGACCCTACAAGCTTAAAAATCCATTTTAGTGTGACATATCTAATGTTTTCTATCTAAGAGAAGTCATTAACCAAAGCTAGTGTGTCAAATTGATATTTCAGGATGCATTTTGCGCTGAAGAACTGTTTCTCAATAAAAATGACAAGGAAAGTAGTTGTAGAGAATTTATCAAGAAGAACAATACAGGCAAATGATTCTTGAAATATTTTGTGTGCTATATATTAGAAAACAAATTATGTAAATTAAAAAGAGAATATACAGATTGGTCTTCTAGACTTTTGCTAAAAATTGAATTTATTAAATTTACTGGAAAATGTACAACAATATTCTCAGTTATCACTCTTTTTTGTCCCTCTTAATTCTCATATGCCAGGAAATCGATGAGGTCACACTCAAACCAAGCTGCATGTGATGCAAGATTTCTATACTAAATTATAAGACAGCCATGGCAGTAATAGTATTTTATTTTCATTTTATAGCATCATGAAAATGCTGTGATCAGGATCAGAACTTATTGTACCAGGTTACACACACATTAAAAAATTATTATTTCTTCTCCACAGAAGGCATAATAAGAGATCAATGAATAAATATTCAGAAGATTTTTTATTTACTTTGAAATGTGCTTTAGGCAGGCAGTAAGGGAAAATGAGAATCCAACAGCATATCAAGGAGCAAGTAGAAGGATAAATTTTGGAGGACTAGAGAAAGGCTGTTATCATCAGGAATCTCTGGCAAGTGTAGGAGAAAAAACTTTGGGAGTTGTGGGAAAAAAAGAAGCAGAAAGACTGAAGAAAGAACAAGAACAAAGAAGCTAGAAAATTAGCTGTTCAGTAAATTTTATTCTCATTGTCAAATGTGTAGCTTTAGGATTTATGTAGTGCATAGTCATTCTGAAGACAAGATGATTAATTTTCTCATGGGTTTCTCTATGATGCCCAAATAGCAATAGCAGAGTGCTTCACAAAAATTATTTAATCTTCATAGCACTCTAGTGATATGAAGAGATGGTGTAATTCTCTATTTTATAGGTACTAGAAGGAGACAAAGAGGTCAAGTGCACTCATGGATTTTTAGAGTCCAAGTTGAGGGCATAGAATCTGATTTTCCAGCATGCATTACAGAGCATTTTAAAGGTTCAAAGCACTTTTGTGTGAGATCCATGAAAGTTGAACACTTCTGCAGACCAGACCCCATGATCTCAGGTCAAGCCCAGAATATGATGAATGCACAGTTACTAACTACTCACAAGAGGATGCTTAAATTCATGCAGAAATACTTTATCAGATAAGGATAATTTTGTAGGCTGATATGCAGCTTAAAAACGGAGCCATCCCGTTTTCTTTTCCCTTTTCATGACTGATCCTCCATCCCAAGATCATCTTCCACAGCAAATATATACTAGAAAAGCCTTCCTCTTTTACAATCCGATCTATCATGCATAATGAATAAACTTTGCATCCAATGCAAAGTATCTTAAACACACACAAATATGCATACACTTCCATGATTCCAAATAACCATTTTTGCGTGTTATCTTCAGTTAAAATGTCTGTCTCTTTGTCTAAGCTGGAAGAAAACAGGTCTGAATATTTTAAAAATCCCTGCAGAATAAAAGCTTCCAGATTCCTCCCAACCCGAACCATGCCTCACTGAACAGCCCCCATGTGGTCAGAGAATCAATACTCACAACCAGCTTTTGTATTTTGCACATTTTGCTCCTTATCTTGCCGAGAATTTGTTCATATATAGCTTCTTTGATTTATGTCATTACACCACATTAAACATGTCTTACAACTCAAGTGGTGTTTTCCAAAGTCTCCGCTATCTGGCTGTCATTATTAGTGTGTTGTACCTCTTTGCTGTCAGTTTAACTCACTGGAATACCTGTTCAGCTCCCAAGTTTTTGAAGGGCCATTCATATAAGATGGATAATTCAAGAAAAACTGACATAATTATAAGTAATTTATTAACTTGTGTATCCCCCTCTGCCTTCCAATAACTGTTTGTACTGGGTGAAAATCTCTAGCACATAGTTATGACAGGTAGCACTTGAAAAATATAGAGGGGCTTAAAAAATTAGAGGTTTTCTGTTCCTTTGTTCCCAGGTCTGGGAGATTAATTAATGACATGTTAAAGATCTGTTTTTAAAACTCTAGAAAGAAATTTAGAATCCCAGGGGGAGTTCTACAATGTGTGTAAATGTGGCACAGGTTTTCCAGTGTTGAATAGCTTTTAAAAATAACTCAATTCTCAGTATCCATATTTTTATCTACAGTATATAATACTGTATTTTGTATCTACTGTAGATATTTTATATCTACAGTATATATAAAATAATTCATATTTTATATCTACTGTATGTAAAATATGACTCATGCACTATTTAATAATGGACTGCCCCACTTTATTCATCTATTACGATAATAATCTGAAATATTGCTGTGTGGGAAACTACAAGCAATTGATGATTTTCTGAAAGCAGTTGCCTGAGAAGTTTCTTTTTACAGTTTCAATATTAGGAGCACTTGGAAAGTGATGATTTGGAGACCTCTGTATACTATCTTTCAAGTGAGCCTGGCTTTCTGGATGTAATATTTCATTTATTGTATGTATTTGTTTCATTTTATTTATTTGACAGGAATACTGTTAAAAATATTGCTATGATTTTTGTTTTTACTGAAATTGAGAAAAGTGTCCACAAACAAGTCCTGGGTTCTTTAAAAAATTACATCAAATAATGAATTCACCCAGGCAACCTCTTCACTAAATCAGCAGTGAAGAGCCTTCACATACATGGGTATGAATAAAGCACCAATATTTCCTTCAAGGTGGGATGAAAAGGTCTCGCCTGTATGCCGGCAAATTCAACATTTTTGTTGGAACATGCAATTTCACAGCCCATACTTTTATCAGGGGCTTTTGCTTGTCTATCATGCCAAGCTGTGAAAGCTTCTACTTTACTGAATACTGTACGACATCAAGTTGCTATCATACCTTTTGCCATTTGACAGTGGGGAAGGGCTTGAAGGTTGCTTCAAATCTACGTAGTGCTGAGCTTTTGTGCTTGTGCCATCAATGCTGTCGGAAATCATGTCTGTTGCCAGAGCCTATAATATCATACATCACTGAGTGGACAAAGAGAAGCATTTACTCAATGCAGTAGCATTGTTGGGTACAGCAATTCCGTGGGACAAAATGTCCACCTATGAGAGGAACTTGCTAGTGTAGGGTTGAATACACTTAACTCCTGAAACTACTGGAAACAATTTACAGAATTATAATGTGCAGTAACATATATAAATCTCAGATTGGTCTTCAGCATGGGAAAAAAGACTGTGATTGTAACTGAAAAAAAATTCCAGGGGATAAGCTGCATTTATCAGTATAGTTGAAATAAGATTGCAGAAAAACTTAAAACATTGCCTGATGGAAACAGCTGGTTTTCAGGCAAATCAGAGTTTTTTACTGGCTTTGACATTACCTACACTTCACCTTGGATAACTTGTGCTCCATTCATTTTGAAAAAAAAAAAAGCAAAACAAATGGAGAAAAAAAGAAGCTGAGTTCTTTTAGATCCATTAATTTACAATAATATTTAGGAATGGGGAATATTCCTAATGTTTATTGATACAATTCATAGCCATCCTCCTTTATTTACAGGGTTAAGTTAGAATGAGCTCATGTTCTTCATATTAGTCCTCACAGGCATGACATTTTTATACCACCACATAAGCACTTCCCCCACCCCCCAAAGGTATTGCATCCATATGTTTCTCTGAAAAGCTTTCCACTTCCTAAAACTATTGCTGAAAATGGTGATTCTAATAAAATACATTAAAAAATACTGAAGTCAGCTGAAATATTTAAGTGAATCTTCTTTCAAAGATAAGAAAGCCAAATAAGAAAAACAAATATTTTGACCTTCTGTTTGCCTTCAACCAGCCCAATGAAACCTAATATAACAGTTAATAACAACTGACATGATCTCTTACAAAACAGATTCAGGCTGTTTACTCATTCCCTTTCTGTTCTTTGCCTTTGGCTAAATGGAAGAAGTGAAGATGTATAGAAAAGACAGTGTGTAAAATGACTTTAAAATGGTTTAAGTTCTCATTATTTCAGCCTTTAATTTTCTAGTTTACAAACAAAAAGTTTTATTCCTTTTAATTGCTGTTTATGCTTGTGCAGACTGCATTCTGAGACAAGCCACATTCTTGCCTTCTCTCACATTATGGTAATAAATATTTGCAGGACAAACACTACTCTCAATTATAAATGTGCATAAATGACAACTTAATTTGAAAACTAGGAGGTCACACAAATTGCAGTCAGTGAATATTTTTGCACTGTTGGATCTTTGTCACTGTATTAACATAGACAAAAGAAACAACCTGGTTTCAAGGATGACAGGTGAACATGAAGCCTTAACTGTGCAAACAGTAGATGGATTTCTCAGCTTGCTGATGGAATCAGAAAAAAAAGCCTTGAAAAAACATAAATTGTATTAATCTAAAAAGAAATTATCCTCAAAAGAAAAAATCTTCATTGTTTTGAATGTTATATCCATTTTTAAACAAAAAATTAGAATTTTAGGGCATAGAATTCTCACAGAATAAATGCTGACAGTTCTGAGTAAGAAAGGAAAAACATTAGTTGCATAGAAAGCATACAGCATCAAATTATAACATTTTAAAAGTGTCTTTCAGCCTTTCCTTGTTAAACTTCTGGCTAAAGTTGCATTAAATACAGAGATATACTTTGGTATTACTAAACCTATTGCAGATTTTTAAATAAAAATGAAATAAATAAAATAATCCAAAGAATCTCCAAATTTTCTCCACTATCCACTTGTCAGATATCCTACTCTACCTTTAACCAAAGACCTGGACCCATACTGAAGCAGCACCAAGAGGCTGAACTCAAAGAAAATTATAAAGAGTTATATAAATAATAATCTGTACATTTGAAAACACAGCCAGCTTTCACCTGACGTATCCTGAAGTAAATTTGTAATTCTTGTATATGGGACACTTCCCTTTTGAGAGCTCTATAATGAACCAACTAATTCTCTAAATTGCTTCTGCTTGACCATTCCAAGGCCTGATGTAGCATTCTGTTTCCAGGACTTCATATATCATTCATTAAGGGAATGAATGAATTCTGTAAACTGAATGTAAGATTATGAAGAAAACCAGGAAGGAAAACAATTCATACAGTCCCAAAGAATCAAATTGGTCTAGAGGATGTTGGATGCACTATTTGGAGATAAGAAGGAAAATGCTACCAAAGTTAAAAATGTGCTAAACATTTTTACCACAAAAAAAAGAAGGGCACTGGTCTGACACTTTTGCTGTTTACAGTGTTTAGTGCAAGGCCCTGAAAGCTTTTTACTTCTGGAATCTGATTCTCTGTCCTGTTTTGTACTAGCTAACAATAAATGCAAGTTGAAAGTCTGTCCTCCCTTCCACTGCCATAGACATACCTAAACTATACCAAATCACAAAGAAACACAGAGAATAAATGTCCTTGTAGTTTGCTCTGTAAGATCATTACAGAGTGTTTCTGGAGCCTGTGGGCTCCTCACGAGTTTCAAGGAGAGTGTGTGATGCATACACAACATTGCCTGCAATTTCCAATCCTAAGAAACTTGTATGTCTCTTAGAAGAAGAAATGCCTTCCACTTTTCATGTGTTGTTAATTCAGTGTGCTTCTCTGCGTAGATATTTAAATTCAATCCATATTACATGGAAATTCCTAGAAGGAAAGCATCTGATTGATTTCAGGCCATTTTTATTATACAGTGCTGACAAATATGAAAACAACACTTCCTAAGCCAAATTTGAAGTCAGCTGAAGTCAGCTGAAATATTTTGAGTCTTCTCTCAAAGATAAGAAAGTCAATATGAACATGGAACATGAATCAAACTCTCTTTGCATGGCAGGTGGCTGGAATAGTCAATAAACTTCTGATTCAGCAACAAAGATAGGTTGAATGCAATAGCAATTTAGCAAACAATCTGGAAATACCTTTAAATGAGGAAGGGATAGAGTTAACTTAGTTTTCTCAAATAAGGAGATAAGAACTAAGTGGTTATGTATTTTCAGAATTTATAAAATAAAATGTTGGCTCTGATTCAATTAATTTTAGATTCAGCTTTTCTCTGAGGTATGTTTGCAGCAGAAGCTATCTCCTTTGATATTATTCAAACTGTTCAGGTTTTCCTTTCTGAATACAACAGGAAGCCTAGAATTTGTATATGATTCCTAATTTGAATGCAATTTATAAAAGGTATCCTTCAACTCTGACATTGGAATGAGCAAATTAACTAACTGGTTTTAAGGACTACATTCTGATTTAAAATTTACCATTGAATAGACCATTTCCTTTAGCAATATTATTGTAAAGTGGCATTAGATTTATTCCTTAAGAAACTTTATGTCACTCCATTTGAGAAACTTAAGTGATGTCTCAGATGAAAAAATATTAGTATGGCAAGAAAACTAATGGAAAAAAGAAATTCAAGTGTATAAAAACTAGGCCACAGATATTTTTGACATATGCAATCCTGAATCTTGCATTTCATCAAAATTTCTGTAACATCAACTTTGCTTTCTTTATGCAATATGCTTCTACTCTGCTTTTTATGTACTCAGCCTCTTTAATGTAAAACTCTCATTATTACTGAGTTTATTTAATGATATTTTTAGAATCCCTTAGTCATAGGTATAGGTGCTGTTACATCACAGTATACAAGGAATAGACAGACCATCATCAGCATCTGTTCAACACTGTCCCACCTACATAGAATTCTCTCTGCCCCCCTACACACACTTTCCACCTGGTTGCTTTGAGCCAGTCAATCATTCCTCCCATCTACTACAGCATTGGTGGAAAATACTGTGAAATATTTTATTAAGAGGGAAGTAAATCTGCATTTTCACATTCACTCTGCCCAGTGTATGGTGGTCTAATGGTGACAGACAAAAATAATTTGCTTTCTGTATCTCATTTGCTGTTCAATTCAAAAAACTAAAATATAACAATTTCTACAGCCTTATAAGATCATGGAATATATTTTCACTCATATTCCTTCCGGTAATAAATTGCCTGTTTGACAGGTCTCCATCCCATCCATGACATTTACAGTGGTTAGACTATTAAAACACTAGTTTTATTCAGGTCACACAAGACTGAGTTGTGTCAGTGTCTGCATACTGCATTACTAATGCCAGCAATAACACAAGTAGTGCTAGAAAAGCAGAGAAATCCACTCCAGAAATAGCACTCCTCTATTATGTATTTATTTTATCCAATATGGGATTTTGCCTAAAAGCACCCCAAAACAACCCAGCACCCCCGTCTTTTGGGTACAAGTGGATTCAAGCAAGCTAGGATAAAATCCTTCTTACATTAAAAAAGCATCTTTCAATCTATAAGCCTTGATCACAAGTTTGAACCTTTGTAAAATAGTAACAATGTTATAATTTATATTTTTGTATTTCTGTGACGTTTTAGCTTTTGTTTTTTCCATTTATGCAAAACTACTGGTACAAGGAGTTCCCTTGGAGCACTAAGCATAATGAATTCTGGCAGGAGCATGCAGATCCACAGAGATCCAGCTCTTTCTCTGTCATACAGGTGCTTCAGTAAAGAGCTCTTTTCCATATTTGTGACAGAGCACTCAAATGGCAGAACTGATGGAAATACACATTGTGCTCCCAGGAAAGATGGGGATATCTAATGAGTATTAAAAAAATTTAACTTTCTAAATAAATGTATATTGTCTCATTGCTACATATTTGTAAAAGTCGTGTATTTTTCAAGCATCATAACATCCTTAAAACATTTCACAATAAAAGAAGCAGGATCTTAAAAAATGATAAGAAATATCTGAAAATGCACCGAGGTTAGCTTGCTGAAAGTTCTGCACTGGATCTGCAGTTGAGTTATGAGCAGAACAAAAAACTGAATATGACATAACAGGAGAGCATAACCTCTTTCTCTCTTTCTGCACATATTTACATATTTTTCAGTTGATCCTTCTTTCTTTCTTTTTTTTTTTAATCCAGGTACAAGATTAATCTACATGAGTTTGCTGTCCCATGGGAATAGTTATGGGCTTCCATACAAAGCAGTGCACTTCCCTACTATGAGGTATATGAAGTATTTTAGATAGTTTGATCAGGTTAGATAGCTATGAAAAGCTGAGGCAGCTTAAAGTCTAGGTTTCAAAGACAGGATGACAAATAGGACTACTATGAAGGAGATGAAGAAGAGAGGCACAAAAAAATTACACAAGTCTATAGCATTCTGGCCTGCATCACAAATATTTTGGCCAGCAGGACCAGGACAGTGATTGTCCCCCTTGCGTTCAGCACTGATGAGGCCACACCTTGAGTCCTGTGTCCAGTTCTGGGCCCCTCACTACAGGAAGGACATTGAGGGGCTGGGGTGAGTCCAGAGAAGGGCAACAGAGCTGGTGAAGGGTCTGGAGAACAAATCCTGTGAGGAACAGCTGGGGGAGCTGGGACTGTTTAATCTGGAGGAATGGAGGTTCAGGGGAGACCTCATTGCTCTCTTCAACTGCCTGAAAGGAGGCTGTAGCCAGGTGGGGGGGTCTTCCAGGGAGCCAGTGACAGGAAAAGGCTTCAAGCTGTGCTAGGAGAGGTTTAGATTCATTATTAGGAAAAATGTCTTCACCAGAGGAGTTTTCATGCAGTGGGAAGTGTTTGAGTCACCGTCCCTGGAGTTATTTAAAAGATGGGTAGTTGTAGCACTTAGGGACATGGTTTCATGGTAGATTTGTCAGTGCTGGGTCAATGGTTGAACTTGATGATTTTGAAAGTCTTTTCCGTGTGAACAATTTTATGATTCTAAATTTGGGTCAAGAGTCTTATAATCTCCAAACTCCTTTCTCTCTGTATCCTTATTTAGAATTGTTCAACACTGTATTAATTACTCTCTTAAGTCCACACTCTGTGCCTTTTGGCTCTAGTTGCTTAAGTTTCATAGTCATTGTTGGCATTATTATAAATTCTAATTTCAAATATAAATAGGAAAATTACCATATTGTCTTCCAAGTTTGTAACTTCTTATTGTTTGGGATACTGGAATTTCCAGGTTCTGATTTTAGCACAATATGCCTGTTGAATGGCTGGAAAATGGGAATGAGGATTGCTCTGGAGACCAGCAATCCTTTTGAGCCTACAAAAGACAGTGCCTTTGCCCCACCCAAATTAAATCTTCAGTTTCCCACTCAGCAATGCTCCAGGACACAGGCTGCCAAGACTGCCTCGTGCCTCTCTGTGAGGCTGGTGCAAACAAACAGTTTTTTTGCAGAAGGTGTCCTGTGGATGAAGACCTGTGTCTCCAGGTGAGGGAGCTACAGGAGGAAGTGAATAGGCTATGTAGTATTTGGGAGAAGGAGAAGACTGGTTGTTTTCAGAGATGCTACACTCTCAAGGCCCTCAGGAGTTTCAAACATTAGCTGCAGCTGAGAAGCAGGTGGACACAGAGCCCTGCAAGGTAATTAGGCCAGGGTCAGTTGAAGATGAAAGCTGAAAGTGATTCACTGTATGTACCAGAGGCAAAGGTGATCCTGATGAGCCCCTTCCAAGTCAGTATATCCTATGATTCCCTGATCATATCAAATCCAGTCCAAATCTGGACTTGATTTTCTTTTCAAATACTGTTTTTTCCTTTGTTTTCTTTTTAAAATATCATTTACTCATTTTGAAAAAATCTTAGTCCAGAGCCCTCATTCAAAAAACTCTAGCTCTGCCTTTGACTCTTCATCAGAATTACAAACTACAAAAAGTAGTTACTATTTGCAAAATGAAGTCACCACTTTCTTCTTCATTTTGCAAATAGTAACTACTATTTTTCTTCTAAATTGCATATTTTCTGAAAATATTTAATGCTATGAAGATTAACTTTCCCCATATAACAAAATTAATATTTTATAAAAATATGATCACCCTTAAAAAAAAACCCTACTGACTGGCATTTTGCTGGTATTGAAATGCTTAAAGTTTCTTTCTTTCTCTTAAAGTTAATAAGCAACCGGTGACATAGAGTGTAGCTTCTGAAGCTAAACTTCTAAGTAATCTTAAAAGGAAGGAGGAAAATTGCTCCTGACAAGCTGAAATTACATTATAAAGCCTCCCATATTTTGAAGAGCCATGACTTGTCCCAGGCATGAAGCTTATTTCAGTGCTTAACAAAACTTGTTTATAAAGAAAACATCTCCCCCAATATCAGTTTTCCGAAAGCATGCCCCTTAACCCCTGCTTTTTGTTTCTATTCATTGTTGGCATGGAGATGAAGAGGCACTCTACTAGATTGATCAATGCATGGTAACATCAACACAACATTTTCAGTCAGGTTCCCAGGAGCCTTCCTCCTGAATCTGTCATTTTGATTCAGATAACTAAATCAGGCTAAGCACTGCAATGATAACGGATGACTTGCCTCATTAGCTGTCTCCTGCTGCTTTACTCTGTCAGGAAGCACCACAGTGGCTGTCTGGAGTTCCTGTGAGAGACAACTTGTTTCTCTTACAACATTTTGGTATATATATGCTTTTTTTATTTCTATCCATTCTTTTGTATATACTCACATACATAGAGAGACAAATGCAAGCAGTGTTTAATGGATACTCCATTAAGAGGAAATAGAGTTGAAACATTCTTTATCAAGGTCCAAAATTTAATCATATAAAATATACATTTCATAGCATCCTGATAATACAGTTATATTATTTTATATTCACTGTCTCAAACTATGTTTCCTTTAAAATGGATCCTCTTTTGCTAAGGCACTTTGCTTATCTGAACATTCAATGAATCAATTACTCTAATTGCACTAACATACAATAATTAAAATCTTAAGAATCAATCCTAGATGAGTAGTTTGAATTTTAAATATGCTGTTGAATAAATAAACCGCATAAAATAGAACCTGCAAATGATAGAACAGATTTTCAGTTGTAGCTCTTAAAAAGACCACAGGCATATCCCGGTATGAATACAAGGTAAAGAAAATGAATCCAAGTGTATATTTAGCCAAGTTGCCAATGCAAACATGAAGATAGTAGTAGCTGCCTTTGTTTCTTTTTAATTTTGCTTATGGGTAGGTGTTTAAATACAGAAAAATACAAAAAAAAACCCAAAAAGAAATAAAAAAACCCCACCAACAACCAAAAAACCCAAAACAACCAATTACATTTATTAAATAAATCACAAACCATGGTCTTCTAACTTGTACTATCACTACTTTAATTTTCATATATTTGCGCCATATACCAACCATAAATTGATATGAATTACTGAAACGATAATATGCTAAAATTACAGTCTCTGTCATATCTCTGGTTGAAAATAGACAACTTCCTTTGAATTTCAAAGGAAGATTAACAGATTTTATTAACTGAGAAGTCTTGCCCTGGTGTTGAAATACCATTCTGTGAGTGCCAGCTAAGTATCTCAGCCACCTTGAGCTGGCAAGTTAGTTATACAAGAAATTACAAAATCTTGGCATTAGCCATTTGACTCCCCTCCCTGGCACTTCAGCTTTAAACTCAAGCAAAGAGGTTCAATAAAATATTTAAGCTGGGTTAGAGAAACCCAGTTTCTTTTCCATGTTCAATCATGGGATACTTGCACATCCTTGTCATGGCATCTGGGATAGATTGACTGGTCAGACTCAGAGGGTTACACTGCAGTATTTGGAGTCTGTCCTTGCCTGGCAGAGCACTCTCAGAATTCTCAGTCACCTGAGTAACTATGAGCCAGAAATGGATAAGGAAGTCTCTGCATTTCTCTTCCATCACTGTCTAGTTCTTGATATCACCTGCCAGCATGACATATACGTACTAAAAATCCAGTGGGACTCATAAAGTGCCTAATCTCTGGCTAGCTCATTCAAAAAGCTCACTAAAGCTTTTATGGAGTATACTTAACATTTAGGGTGGAAAAAAAGAGGAAAACTCTCAGTATTTGGTGTAATTCAATAATTTCTTCTTCGCTAAGCATTTTTTCCCTTTTGCCATGTCTCTAGAGTTATAATTTTTCCTTGAATTATTTTGGAGAATATAATGAAGTGGTTCAGGCTGGTATCATTTCATATGTCTGTCCTGGTTTTGGCTAAGGCCAGGGTTAATTTTTTCAGTAGCCATGAGGGGGTGGAGCCTTAATTCATTCAAAATCCTAATGTTATTGGATACCGTCTAACATCATTGCCAGTAATGGGGGAAAGACACTCTTGCGTATGGGAAGAAAGGACATTCTTTTCCGGTGGTGGGAAAGCATGGCAGGTGGAGGGTCCGTCCACCATTGTTGTTTCATGGTCCTGGGCTTGGTGAGCATTTTGGGTGAAAATCACCCTCTCTTTGCACATTTTTTGTCATTAGTATTGTTGCTGTAACTTTTCATTTTCTTATCTCATTAGTGTTTCCAGTNTGCCAGCATGGTTTGGGTGGGAGCACTAACCTGGGAGCACTAACCTCTCCTAAACCACAACAGTGGCAGAACAAATAAAATGTGTTACTGCTAAGTTTAAATCTCCTTGGAGCTTTCAATCATTAAATGCTCTTAATTAAAATCAATACAGAAAGAAACCATGAACCAAAGACCACTTTTCATATTTGCTAGGGGGATAAAGTAGAAACACATTTTCTGCAATTTTTTACCAGATAGGAATGAATTACTTTAATTATGTAATGCATATGATTCACAATTTAGAATATTTGAACATTTAAAAACTCACAGAATACGTCACAGAATAGTCTGACAAGTTATTTACGGTATAGTAATGAAAAATACTTGATTATAAATATTCTGGACTTTTAGATACCTATGAGTGCTATACCATTTCCCTTTCAAATTACTCTGATATAGAGAAGTAGAATAGAAATTAATCATCTTACCACTATTTCACTTTAGGATACAGAAAGCATGGGGTAAAATTGTGTAAAGATCCATATGTAGATTTTTATTCATTATATATTAGATTGTGTATATCAGTCATCATTGAATCATATACTATAAAACATTACTAAGGCAGTTTTTAGGGGAAAAAAATCATAAAGCTGAGTTTTTGAGACATCAAAGCTATTAATCATTCTCAGAAAACTTTGCGAAGAGTTTTATGGTTTTTATCTTTAGCGTGTTTAAAGTTTTCTCATTTCATTCTTTTTCAACATCCTATCTGAATGCATGCTTGACAATTTAATCACTTTCCTCTCCGATCAACTCAATACCAGGAGCATACCTTGGGAGATAGAAAAAAATGTCTTGAAAAAACATAACTCCATTGATTGGGGCTATATAAACAGTGGCAGGACCAATTATCTAATTATCTCTATGTCATTCAGGTGGAGACATGCAAATCAAATGGGGGAGGGGGGGTGCAGTTCTATCAGTCTTTTACATTTTAAAACCTGATTTTTTGTCTTCCTGTCCTCTGTTTCCTTGTTCACTGTTCAGAGTCTTCTGCTCTCTCGTTCTAGAACAAAGTTATTAGAGACCTCAAATCATTCTCATTGCTCTCCTCTGGAAGCTCTTCAAGGGATCTTAGCTTCTCCAAAGGTGTGATGTTCTAATCTGTTTGCAATACACTTGCTGGGGTACTGCCAGTGCTGCAGAAAACAAAGAGCTATGTCACATGTCACGCAGGCTTAATTCCTGCCACAAATACTTTTAAAGATTGGCACATTTATTGACTCTTTTTTTATGACCAGACTTGATGTTCTCATTCTATGCTTAAACAGTCTTAATTTCTTTTATTTGCAAATGCTTTGCACTTGTCCACATTTTTCTGCTTTTTATTTCTGTTCTTTTTATTTTTCTTTGTTTTTCCAGGATGTTTGTCTTATTTGCCACAAATACATGTATCTAATCAAATCCTTTCAATTTTCATGCTGACTTAATATAAAGTACCACCTGTGTTCTATCATATAGATTATTTATGGAACATTGCATAGGACAAGACTAAGGCAAGACCTCTGCTGAATCACATTCAACACACCTCCACATTTTGCTAATGATTCTAACTTTTCTCTGCACAGTTCATCAACCACGTTTGCATTCTCTATTAAAAAGCAGGCCATAGTAAGGCCAAGATACAGAATATTATTCTTTCTCCACATATCAACTGTTCCCTTTAGCACACAGAAGGAACTTTGACTGTTTAACATAACACTGCTTCAAACTTCTGTAGCAGAGGTAGATCAGAGCTGAAGGCTGTATAAATTTGTGCTCCACTTCACCTGTGTCAATAAGCTGTTTTGCAATGAGTTTGTGTCTGCATGTTTACGTTGACATGTCCTAAGGTAGTTCCTTCTAGGATTTCTTGGTGTAATAAAACCTTGACTTCATAATTCTGCCATGATGTTTAATGGTCCATTTCTTCCCTTGCCTGGTGTTTGAAATCTGATGCTCCTTCCCCTTTGAAAGAGAATTATTAGATGGGATGCAGAAGTCATTTCCTAGATTGTGTGTGTGTTAGAGAAGTTACCAGCTTCTTCACTGTTGACTGCAATATTTCCTTTCCCAGTTAAGGTGTCCCTGTATCACTGTTTCAATCTGACTTACATTTTAACATGCTGAAACATCTTCCTAACTGCCTGTGAGTTTATCATGAGCGTAAGCATACAGCTTACATACCAGTTCCTAACACTGCCCAACCCTGAGTTGGGACCTCTTGAAGACAAGAGTTTGATTTTTAAATTAATGAGGTTTGAAAGAGTAAATAGTAAGCCTCCATACTTATTTTTGAACTTGAATATTGTTCCAGCTTCCCTGCTAGGTAGGAAAGCTCAATATATACTCATTTTTAAAATAAAAACTGAAGTGTTTCTCTAATTTCTTTATTTCAGCAACCAGGGTTTTAAGAGAAACTGTCTCCATCATGAAACTAGTCATGTAACAGAACCAAGTTCATATTTTCACAGTGAATATTTCTCTTTGTGGTTAGAGCAGTTTCTAGCAAAAAAACCTACTTTCCATAAAAAAAAAATAATCCCCAAGCTGTCATCCTCCCACCGCAGGATTTACCAGCACAGAGTAGAGGATTTCTTGCACAATATTCTGAGCAATTCCTGGAACTGATATTTTGCAATTGCTTTAACCTCTCTACAAAGTGACTTCTTAATGCATATTTCCCCCACACATTCACGTAAGATTAGTATTCTCTTTTCGCTAAAGAAAGATTAAGATGATCACTGTCTTAAAGTCTTTGATTCCTTCTTTTCAGCTGTAGTTCCTCCTACAGTAAATAATACTTAGTGAATTGAATAAAGTCCCATTATTCTTTGTCAAGATACCATAGTAAATTGAGCCACAGTCATTTTCTTGACTCAAAACACCTGTTACTTATATCCTGCGCAAACTGGGAAATGCCTGTGGTTAGAAAGACTTTATCTCTCAAATAGGAGGTGTTATAATTGTGGTGTCTCCTTCCTAATGTGCAGGGTTCATGAAACCTCTGAGTTTTTTTGTCTAACACATATTTAGAATAGAATAGACCAGAATAGACTACTAAACTAGACTAGACTAGAAAGGAATAGAATAGAATAGAATAGAACAGAATAGAATAGAATAGAATAGAATAGAATAGAATAGAATGGCATAGACATTTCTGTTCCCATGTTGCTTTTAAATTCAACAGCTTGCACAGTGTTTCATTGAAGGTGCATTTCTTTGATGAAATCTCTGTCTCTAGCAGCATAAGCCTGCTAGTTTACATATATCTACTATTTCCAAAACTACTTAATATACCTTCCCATGTGATTATTTATTATCCATCTCAAAATATCAATATGATTGTGTGTGCTTCAGAATAATCTACTGACTGCTGGCTTTACGGTACTGACTCTATTTTGTCCTCCCAATTAATTGACCCTAAACTCCAGAATTATTAAACTGTGTGTTAAATGGCTCATATTCCTGTAACTCGCATGCTATTTGATTCAAATATTTGTAGCATAGAAATGTATGTGTGTGCACTATAAACAAGAAGAATGCATTTTTGTTTCCAAATAAAATACAAATTCTAGCTGGAATGCTTGAGACATCTCTAAACTTGTAGTTCCAAGTGTTTGTAGTCTGAAAACAGGTTCCTATTCTAAATCTAATTCTGTTTTTTTTTCTGCTATCCTAAAATTGCTAACCTTTTTCTCTGTCCTCAAAGAAACTGTATTAGAAATTCTGTGAAAAATCAGTTTCTTGGGCTTGTTGCCAAGGGCAGGGATATATAGTCACTATTAAAATCACTATTGTAACTAATTTTTTTGTAATAAGGGCACCAACCTAACTGATGGCAAAAACCTGGAACCGCAGAGAGAAAAAAATCTGTCACTAACATATTATACTATTGAATTAAAATTGCCTTTCAGTCTCACTGGATTGGGAGATTTGCTGTTCTAGGCAAGGTCTGCAGGAGTCACATTTTCCTCTACACATTTTGGAAGTGTTCTTTTAAACTACCAGAGTTGAATATTGAAAAGCATCAACAACTACAGAACGGTTTGCAACCTTTGCACGACTCTGTAGACTGTGAGGAGGAATACTTACATTATTTCATTTGTATACTTTAGATCATTGTATGTTAAAAGAGAATAACTTAAGAGAGTTCAAGGAGAACTATGATAGTAGGTTTTCTGAAGTGCTTAAGCAGTTCCTTAGAGATTTAAGCAAGTTTAATTCAAAATCTAGTGGTGAAAGGGAAAAGGTATGGAAATCATACAGGACAAAAATGAATGCTGTGAATAATTGTACCCTCTTTAACATCTGCTATTACGGTCTTTGTTTCAATCTTCAATTCCTTTACTTCTAGAAAGGGTTGAGACACATGAAAGGAAAAATTATTTCAATATTGTTATTCAGATAAGAATCAAAAAGAAGTTTTACTTATTTCTTTCCTTTATTCAAAACTGTTTTGCCCAAGTTTGACAATATATAAAACAGCAAAATGTATGTTGTGAATAAGTGAAAACAGTTATTAAGAATATGAATGCCATATGTCTATATATCCTTGCACCCTCCCCTTGAATGCTGGAATATTTCAAACTAAAAGGCATAAAAAATTTGAAGTTTTGTAGTGGTATTTATTAAATATATTGAGTACAGAAAATAAATATTGAACACATGATCATGGGTGAAAGTTCTTCCCAATGTTTTCCAGTCCCATGTAAGCAGGACCATGTATGTATCATACATTATTTGTCTGAAACTACTTTCACTAGCCAGGGAAGTTAAAGTCAACTTTTCTTAACCTGTTCCACATTAGGACCAGACTGAGACTGTGTACTNTCTGTATTTTCTTTTTTGTTTGATTGTTTTCAGGAGAGGAACATTGGTAATTGATATAAAGAGATAAGATGATAAAGTGATGGCAGGAAACAGTGGGTGAGTGTAGAGCTATAAATTCACTAAAACTGAAAATTTTCTTCCCTAGAAACACTCTGCTAACAGAGCATTAATGGCAACTACATTATGAGAAAAATTATTCAAAAGATATTTATTACTAAGCTGCTACTTAATAATCTATTACCTCCTTAACCTTCTA
>VXBC01010585.1:263564-328691 GCA_013399945.1 Ploceus nigricollis
TAACCTTCTATTCCTTAGAACATACTTAGCTGCTTTGAGCACAAGGGGTCTAGGAGAGCATAGAACATTTTGTATCACGTAGCACTCACTTGAGCATGTTGTGCTGGAAAATTAAAAAAGCAGTGGCCTAGTTTGCTGTCTTTACAATCCCCACAAACTGTGTGAACATTTTTTTAAAGGGAGAACATTAAAGATGAGTGGATTTCCCTTCAGAGATTTGCAGGTATTGTATTTGTCAGTAAAGCTAACCAATAAATCAAAAAGCAGGAGAGTAGTAAAAAGAAAAAAGTATTAGCATTTGCTTTTCACCTCAAAATTATTTTGTAGTTTGTAAACCTATGCAAAGCAAATTGCAGTGGCAGTAAGATCTCTAAGGATTCATGGGATTGTACTAACTTTATACTACTTCATCTCAAAAGACCTTATTTTCCTGATATTTTGGGGCTACACACAAACACTAGAACATGAGAAAATCTAAGTTGTGGGCAATAAGCATCTAAACATTAATTTATTGTAGTTTAAGCTTCCAAACATCAATTCTGATAATATAGATAGATAGATAATATTGTATTTATGTAGGTGTGTGTGTGTGTATATATACATACATACATATATATGTATGGTATGGGTCACAAATATATATGTGCATATGTGTGTGTGTGTATTTTACACAATAAAAATTTTTGAATCCATTTCTCAGTGAGGGTTGGCCTTAATTGGTTAGCAATGCTTGATTTAAACTCTGGTCCTGGGTGACATTTTATGAGCAAAAGGATTTTGTCAAAATAATCTAAGTTTGAAAACAGAGGATTTTATATTCTGTAATCAAATATACATAGTTTAGTAGTGGTTCTGAACTGCAGATATGAAAATATATAAGGGCTGAAATACTTCATTTCATAGTTGGTCATAATAAGCTGAGATACTGATCAGATATTATTCTGTGGGTTGATAATACTATTTTTCTTGTTTGGTTTTGAGATATTACTGTAACACTTAACCACAAAACTATATTATTTTTGGAACACATGAAAAAAAAGTCAGAAAGCCAACAGGATTTCTTTTAATAACCCAAATGCTTTATAATTTGGCACATAGAGGCTAAAATGGAGATAAGTCTGTAATTCTTTGTTGCTTGGTCTGTAGCTAATGAAGCTTCTTCTTGCTCATAATTATTAATCTATTTTCTTGTAGCTCCAGAACTTTCTATCCACTTGGATCTGTACCATATGTAAATCTTCTTGTTTTGCAACCTCAGTTATAGAACAAAGATTCATGTTTTGGTCAGTCTTTTACGTCTTTACCTGTTTGGCCTTCTTTCCTCCTGATAGGAATAAGTTTGTTCTTTTGTCTGTGACCTTATGTGTATGACTGTTTTCCCATTTTAAAGCTTAAAAAGCAATGTGATTACACACTTTTTTCTGTGCAAACACATGTTTATCTATTGCTTGAGAAGGGCTTGTGTGTCCTGGATGATATTATCTCTAGCAGTAGCTACTGCAACATCAGTTTTGTAGGACAGACACACGCTAGCTTGTCACTTAGTCCTGGCATCCCTTGGGGGTATTTTGGATCATATTGATGTTTATTTCAGGTGCTCATTCTGATCATCTTTAACAAGGTCATAAATAACTCAGTTACTCAGCTGTTTTACTCCTGTTTCAATCTGCATTCTCTTGCAGTTAAAGGAGGGTTTTTTCTTAAATGCTTTGGCCTTTCTTTTTTAATACTGTCTTTTTTGCTCTCCTGTATCATGCCGTATTTGTATATATTTTTGACAATACAGAACTGTTTTCTATCCTCCTATATTTCTCCATAATTCTACTCTAGTACTAAAAAAATTTGAAATGTACAAATAATGGATGGAAACTAGCTACATAAGCCCCCTGTGCTGAAAGATATTGTACTGTGAAGGACTTTATTATTACATCTAATTGGATTCTAACATTGAAAATAAATGTTAAACATTAAAAGGATATTATTTAAAACAATGAATAATTATGATTTCCATTTCTTTTTCTATGGACATTTGAGAACAGATAGTATTGCTCATGCATTTATCTTTTTTTCTCTATTGCTCTCTTGGGCTTGTTCTGTGAAAAGAAATGAATAGACAAATGAGTCAAGTATAAAACCACACGATAATGCTCAAAGCTTGTTCAACAAACATGTAAGTGAAAATAAGGCAATCCATTGCTTTTACTCAGTAAACACCAGGGCTTTTGATAGCACTTTTCTTAAAAAGCTCCACTGTGCTCTAAAAATACCATCAGTCTTTGGAATACTGCTGCAAAATATCTTTGGTATGTACTGTTCCTGTTTAAGAAAAGAGAACATTTTTGCAGAAATGCCAATTATATTTTAAAAAAATTAATCTGACATCTCCCAGAAGTTTGTGTGTTGCTGAATAGCAACATTTGTCCTCAACAATTCAAAACAGGTTACAAAGCAAGGATGAAAGCAAAGAATTATGAGATGAAAAGTTAATTTACATAGATGTCATAAACATTATGTGTCGCATTTGGTGAAAAGCAGATATTGCAACAGACATTGGGAATCCTCTCCAGAATTTCAGTTTAGGTGCTCTGGATAATTCATTTCTCTGGATAGTTCATTTTTGTCAAACTTTTTATGAGGCAGGAACTATTTTGTCATCAAGCTAGAGTTGAACTCCATACTTCATTTCTACCTACACTCAAGCTAACGTTGCATGGATTGCTTCAATAGTGCTATTGGCAGAATGAAAACATTTTTAAAAATTTAAAAGAATCTCTATCCTCCTGAAGACATAAGAATGATTTCAGACACTGTTTACATAAAGCAACCTGCAAAAGAGAAGCTAAATACTTGTGAAAAATCTCCTAAGATAAACAAATTTTAGACTTTTTGTTTTCCTTATCTCAGCTGTGAGCTGCATCCTTGATGTCTGATGAATATATGCAATGCATTCAGCCTGAATTTTTGAGAGTTGAAGTTACATTTTCCCAAGCCACAGCATTCTGTTTTAAGTAGCAGGAACTATGCAAAGGACAAGATATCAAGAATTCAAATCATACCTTGAGTGAAGGAGCATACTGACTTAACAAATAAATATCTCTATTGTAACTTTTCTCTTGTTCTTTCTTTTAATCTTTTAAATTTAGGTAATATCAGTTATTGAAAATAGCAAAAGCCTTACACCTTATCATCTTCTGATTACAGAAGGCTACGTAGTCCATTGTGGTACCACATTAAATTTATAACATCTTTCAAAATGGCTTTAAATCCCTAATTTGGTTATCTACTTCACTCATTCTATATACCAAAATGCATAAAAGCATAATTTTAAGTACTAATTTATAAATAACAGTCCAGAACCATTTTTAGTTGCATTCTAAATAAGTAAGCAAAGGTGGTGACTAAAATTCCTGATAAACAAGGGCAAGAATTTAATTCAATATTACTAAAAATTTGATGTAGTTCATACTAAGTACCACATTTGAACTTCTGTGCTATTAACTTTAAATAAGAATACAGAGTCCATAAGAGCACATTTCAAATACAGGCTTTGAATCTAGAATCAAAATATGTATCTCATTACCCTATTATACACAAGAAAGAATTGAGAAATGGCACATGAAAAAAATATCCTTTTTGTGTTTCTCCTGTGAAGATGTGCCCCCAGACTTCCTTTGAAAACATTTGAATGTTACTGTTAATCTAACGAAACAGGTTAATCTTTGAGACAGTCTCATAAGAGTTTCGAGAGAAGATGAGAAGCATTTTTGACATAAAATTATTTCCCCCAAAAAATACCAACTGATTGATGTCACATTGTCTCACTATCTGTAGGGGTCTTTAATGAAATTTTGGTTGAGTTTTGTTTCACAGTGTTCCAACTCATGTGTTAGCATTGTTTTGTTTTAAAAAAATTTGTGTACTTTAAATAAATATATTTAAAGTATAGATAAAATAAATAAACCAATAAATCATTTTAAGAGTAAAATCAATATTTAGCTTATTTAAATTCTCGAATAAAAAGTTATTTTATACTAGGCGATATTTTTTCTTAAGCAAAAATATATTTCTAAAATGGAAATGTATTTTCTAATGCAATTTTTTTTAAGGGAACATCTTTTGAAATGTTCACATTTTGAAATTTCAATTGCTTCTGAGAAAGGCTTTCAGTTTGTTCTTGAACATATGCTTAAACCAGAAACTCCTCATAACAGTAACAGTGAAAACCCTACCTTGGACACTTAAAAATTTCTTGCTGCTTTTTACCTATTCAGTCACATTAGTATTTTTTTTGTTATATTATTACTAAGAAAACAAATAGCTTTGACCTCATTTTTAGTAAAAAAATACTGTTGTTTGCTGATTTTATGGTCATTTTGTAAACCTTGTTTCTAAACTTTTACTTCATTTTCACATTTAATTTTCTTCAGCCTACTTGTAGTGTCATTTAGGAGGGTAATATTGCCACTGTTATGCATTCCTCAACATGCAAAGACTATCATACATATTTGTGAGTTTTTAATTGTTTATATGCTATACTAAGCGGATGCTGGGGGAAAAAAGTGCTACTGTACTAAGTTTGAAGACACTGGAAATGGTAATTTTCAGATTAAAAAAACAAATGTTCATATATGCCCTTGGACTTCAAAATAGTTTAAATTTTGAGGCACTCTTTTGGCTTGAAAGAGAATTGTCACCTTGAAGCAATGGCAGTTATCACCTGCAAATGAATCCATGCAATGCATTTATACTTCTCTCCATTAGTTAGTGTATAGAATTTAGCTGGTTATTTTGGAATATATGAACACAGTGGGCATCCTTCACATATTTGTCCAGTGTCCCATGGGTCTGCCTGAACATGCTCTTTACTGAAATCCTGTGCATATTACTGTCACACCAGAGAGGTCTGTAGTTTAAATCACAGACTCCAATGCCTGGATACTGCAGGAATGACAAGATTTGTGGCTACAACAGATAACCTGTTAGATTAAGGCCTGAAATCTGAGAGGCACATGCAGTTCATTATACACGGAACAGTTGAGAAATGATCACCATCAGTGAGAGCAAACAAAATATGCCTTGAAGCTAAGTTGGAAAGATAGCAGTGCTGTTAATAATTAATTCTCCCTGTTGTGTCTGGCATCCTGCCTATGATAGCAAAAAATCCAATAGGATATTGCTATATCCCCCAGCTCATAGAAATACACCAGGGGTGCACTATGGCTGATGTGTTGTTACCCAACAGTACAAAATTAAATCAAGAAGTGCTGTCAGAGACATCCTCCCTCATCTCATGGAAAGCAATTGAATGTAGGAGATGGGCAAGTGTTGAAAGCCCTAGACTAAAGTTGGAAAAATCTATCTATTGCAGCAAGCCTGGTAGTGATTGTTAAATCATTCCAGATAGAAACATAGCTATGCCTTGCCCTTGAACTTTCATCCTTTTCTGTTTTGGTTTTGTTTGTTTGTTTTTAATTTAAATCAAATTTATTCCAAGCCCTTTTCAAATAGAGGGTCAGGCTGTACCACAGTCCTGCTAAAATAATCATATATCCAAAAGCAGAATATTTTAATCTGTTTACATAGCTTGCATCCTTTGATCTCTTTCTGTAAAAGTTTACAGAAAGTGCTATTTCAATAGAAATGCTGCATAATGAACATATATGGCCCCACTCTCCTCAAAGTAAAGTTCTTCTTGATTTTTAATGTGTTTAGATCTACACTGTGTATCTTAGTTAAATGCTGTTATCAAGATTTTCAGGAGTGCATTAGAGAAGAAATCACAGAAATAATAAGTGACAGCAAAAAATTTTGTAGATTGTAGAACCACATAATAGTTTGGGTCCAAAAGAACATTTAAAGATCACCTATTCCAAACACCCTGCCTTGGGCAGGAAGATATTTTATTGGACCAGATTGCTCAAAGCCTCACCCAATGTGACCTTAAACACTTCCTGGAATGAGGCATCCAGAATTTCTCTGGGCTACTTGCTCTAATGCTTCACCATGCTTATCATAAAAAATGTCTCCCTTATGTCCAATCTCAATCTACCCTCTATGATTAAAACAATTGTCCCTTGTCATGTTACCACAGGCCTTGGTAGAAAGTTTCTCTCCAGATGACAGAATTTTTTAAAATTTGAATCTATAGAATATGCATCAAAGACCCTGAAACAATTTTTCATTTAGTTTTATACTCCTTTCAAATGTAGTTCAAATATTTAATCTTTTAAAGGACTAATACTCAATGTCTTGGGCATAGGATGGGTGTTTCAAGTTAGTGCATCAAATTATATCCCTGAGCAGAACACTATCAAAAATTGCTGGTATCAGAAATGTCATTTATTCTCTGTGTGTGGATTAATTTCAAATTGATTATGAATCTTCTTCTTCTAATCCCTAATCCATCATAATTCAATTTAAGGAATTAATTCAGAAGTTTAATATTACCCAAAAATCATTGTTCTGCTGTACTGATTGTTCCAAAAAATTATACATTTTTATTGTCTTTTTAAATTCTGCAACTGTCTTGTTATAGAAGCCTTCTTTCTCTGTGAGTGCACTTTTATAAAAAAGAATTCATTAATTACTAGATGATAATCAAGTTTCCTATGCCTATGATCAATAGCCAGTGATTACTACTTTCTTCTTGGGAAACAAATATCTGCTTTCCATTGCTTGTGCTCCATTGCTTTCATTACTTTCCTGAAAAGTTTCTAGCCAATATTACTTATATAGATTAAAATTGAAGTCTTGTGCTAATAGAAGAAAACATATTAGTCAAACATTGAAAATAATTGCTATATACAATGTAACACAAGTGATACATAAAGATGTTTATACCTTATGAAAAATGTTTTATCATAGTAATTCCAAATTTAAAAATTTAAAATAATAAGCCTGTACAGATCAATTTCAGGTTGGATATTTTTTTATGTTTCTATTTTTCAACAGGTACTTCATGTATTTTTTTTATTTAGAGTCATGAAACTGTCCTAGTAGCAGTCACATATGTTTTTTTCTCTTATAGTGCTTGGAAAACCCTTAAAAGTGTTTGCAATACAAAAACGGTTTAAAAGAATTTGAGGAAGAAATACTGCATACTGTTTTGGTACTCTTTGAGATTGACAGGTGCAATTAGTCCTTTTCTATATAGTGCTATTAAGAGTACAAACATCTAATATATAAAAAGATAGATATTTTCCTGTAACTATTATAAAATTCACAGTTATTCAGGGTGCTTCTCTTACTTGTTTATGGAGAAGATTCATGATAATTTTTTGAACACAATTTTTGTCTGCAGATATTTTTTCCGTGAAAAAAATTGCTCACTTGTCAGATTTAATCTCATTATTTTACTGTATTGCCTGGACTGGAATGTACGTTGAACATTCAAAAGCTTGCCAGATACAGTGCTGAGAGTGAATGAAAATGCTGTGCCTATTCAGGTAGGTGCAAGTTGATATTGCAGCATGCCACGCTCTAGTTGTCTTTAGTAGTTATTGTTAAATGAAGGAAATCAAGCCACTCAGCTGTGGCTTTCCTCTAAGCTGAGTGAGCACAAGCACAGTGTATAACTGTGTATGTATACCAGTTTCTGACCATGAGTACAGAAATCTAAATGCTTAAAATGCATTTTTAGTTTCGAAAGAGATACTGAAAGTTGGTGTTTTTCTTCAATTGCATTAAAAATTCAGGTTTCTTAGAATCACTCAGTAGTGTTCAGAACCTTGCAGGATTGTCACCTAATTTATAAAGTGAAAGTCCTAATTAAAAACACTTGTTAATAATAAAGAGGAAATCATTTGAATATGGAGCTCAGGCATGAGGTCAGTGAAGTTTCATCTCTTCAAATTAAGAGATACCTCTTATTTCTGGTGACAATACACTCAAATCTCATCAATTAGTTCTCTGGTACTTGCAGAAGATTCAACAGATGAGTTTCCAAAGCATCAGTGCTGATTCATCTGGTTAATTTTTCAGGTTAAACAGTCTGTTTAATAATTACAGTATCATGTGGGTTCTGTAGCTTTTAAAAGAATGATAGGCTTAGTTGACATTAGTTTTCACATATGTGTTCTCTGAATTGTCTTATGTTTTAAACACAACTTCCTCTAATTAATAACATCTCCTATTTGACTCTTCTTGAAAATTTCTGTACAAAATATTTTCTTAGCTTATTAAATCCATAAACCCCTCTGAAACTCTGACACCTACCTTTTATTTTAAAAGTACATGATACTCTCATTTCCAGGGATTTTTTAAAAATTGTTGGTTGACAATCATTTTCTGAAATGACAGTATGATAATTATGTATGAAAATGCAATTATAAATTGCTTGTTTTCCTGAAATTCAACCTTAGTGAAAATCTTGTGAGATTTCAAGACATAGTATCTGCAATAATTTAAATGAGTCACTATTTTGTAATGTACATGGTGTCATCACATATGCAAGGAACTACCCTGAAAAAAATATTGCTAAATTCTGGAATGCACTATTTTTTTTATTAGTACCTTGCTTTGGAAAGTTTCTCTTCTGAACCAATACTGCATGCAATACAGAATTAGGAAATAAAGTACTTTTTGTCCACGTTCTTTACTAAGCAGAGTTGGGTTTTTTTGGGTTTTCTCTTGGTTTTTCAATTTCCTGTTTCTATCACTGGGTACATTACCTTTTTGTTTGTTTAACTAATTTTACTGCGTTTTTTGTCTGTCATCCTGCATCTAATTCATGTGTATTTTGGGAAGAACAATGCCCCGGCGGGGGTCGATGGTAGGGTGCCGCGACATTCCTGAAGAAGGCGTCCTTAGACGCTCAGGGACACAGAAGGACATAGAAGGACAGCTCAGGGGCACAGGCACATCCTTCTCCCAGCCTGGTGAGTGCCGCAGAGAAAGAGCCTTTATTGAGAGCAGCACCCTCTGTGAAAGAGGCCAGTGACAGCAGCCCCCCAAACCAGGGAAAACAGGGGTGTATGTAGGGAAGGAGAGGGGAGGGGATAAACCGGTAACAAATCAGATACAGGTACAGGGGTGGGGGGAGAGGAGAAGAGTCAGTGGGTAACAAAGAATCAACGTATGTCTCCCAAAGGCCTCTGGGTGGGAGATTTTCTCACCCTGACTGACTGGTTACTTAGGGAGTGACCCTCCAGGGAAGCACAGCAGGCTTTTCATTAGTGGGCTCTTTGGCCCCCACAGAACAACACTGCCATTTATTATTACCATTGTAAGAGAAATCTTACTCTTATATGAGTGATAAAGTCTTCGTGTCTCTGATCCTTTTCCTTTTTTAGAAAGAAAAAGGCTGATCTAGGGTAATCATTCGACTGAATATGACCTCTGATACCTAGCTCTGCAGCAAAAAATTTACTGGGTCTTAAGATTCTCTCTCCATATGATTTCTGTATGCTTATTTTATGTTGAATTGCTCATTTTATCAGAATTTATCAAGAGCCCAATGGGTTCTCAGAGTGGGAAGCTCACTCTTCATCCACACTTTTTCCATAGGGCTCAATACCTGGACATGCCAACCAGAATATTGGTCTTTGACAAGCCAGAGGTCTAGAAAACTTGACACAGTAATTCAGCTTGGGAAGTTCTTCATGACTGCTGCTGCAGTGAAAAGCTTCTCCTATGTTTTCCAGGCATCTTCTTGATGCCTTTAGTTTTAGCTTTTATATTTTTCAGATCCTGTACTGCATTAGTGTATAACTCTGAACTCCATACAGTGTTAGTTAGTTCTCATCACAGTTTGGCCTGACAAAACAATCGTTCCAGGCCTGAGAACCAAGGTCATCATCACAGCTTCAGGCCCAAAAAGTATAAACAAAGGTGAATTTGGGGGAGCAAACTGGGGGAATGTGACCTCATTACCTGAAGCTGTAATTGGACAATTAACCCCTGATATGCAAATAGACCAAATTTATATCTGCCAAAAAAACTCGCGACCGTCATCCGTCTTGTGTGTAGCCTCTGCAAGGCTCCTGCACTGCCCAAGGTGTATCTGTTAAAGGCACTTAATAAATACTCTCTTTATTCTCTAACTCTGTCTAGCCTCTGTTCTAGGTAGCCAGTCCAAGGGATCACTCTAATGAGCCACACAGTATGGTGGGGTTACAGTGGTCTGTTTGTGAAGTCCTTGAGGAGATGAAAAACATTTGGCAGTGTTATTGATCTTGGGCTACACTGTCTATGTTATTGATGTTCTATCATACAATAACTAAATGTATTTTTATCTTTTTAATCTTGCTTCCTTTAGGTTTCTCTTTGTGGATCCCCAGTGTGATCTATCAACTCAAGAAATGACAGGAATCAAGAGCTTGAGCTGAAATAGAGCCTACAGTTAGGGGTTTAGGGGTTCTGGCAGGAAGAGTATTTTTGCTTCTCTAGAACTCCTTAGATATCTTTAGGCTGTCTTTGTGTGCAATACCAAGAAGATAGTAAGAATACATTAATTTTCTTATCAGCAGACACTAAGACACTGTTCAGCTTCCTTCAAGCCTTTTCCCACATCCATGCTAGCATACCTGAGATAAATGCAACCTTTTCCTCTCAAAACCTTGTAAAGACCACATGGCTACCCAGTTTCTGAACTAAGGTAATTTGTTTCCAGACAGAAAGCAAGCTAGGAAATCTCAAAAGAGTTGCTACCTCAAAAGAGAAAACATATCAATCAGCATATGTACAGGCAGTGAAGTTCAGTTTCCCTTTGGGCATAGAGATGACCAGACATCTAGGAAGGCCCCAACACAAAGGAGATGGACAAATTTCAAAATTTTGTCCTGAAGTCCCAGAATTAATCCAATTTCTAGGAAACCTGTCTCTATTTCCCTCAGTAATTTCATTAAGAACTCATTTGCCTAATGTCAGTGATTTTGTTGCCATAGCCACTGTAAAAAAACTAGAATTTCTTTGCTTTTTGTAGCTTTAGCTTGTGGGGATAAGTTCGAGTTTCTAGCTGCTGCAATCAGTAGGAAACCTTCTGTTGTGCACTAGTTTTTCTTCTGTGTAAGGTAACATGGGCAGCTAATGTCTATGACCATGATAATTTTTGTCTGACAGTGAACTATTTCTCTCCCACTTGAGTTGTTGTTGCTGTTGTTGTTAAGTGAAAATGTGATTACTGACAAGTGAGCTTGTTTAACAGTCTTCTAAAAAATTGTGAATGAATTGACAGAGTGGCAGGAAGAGGCTAAAAATTATTTAAGAAGCCTAACAATAATACATAGAGCAGGTTAGAAGAATATTTTGAAGATGCCGTTGAACTGAATTCACAGACATAACATCTTGCCTAGGTGATGATACCTAAAACGTATCTAAGATTTGGGCCATGTACAGAGCAACCTTCTAAAAAACTCTAAGCTCTCTAATTGAGGAAGTAACTTGGAGAACAGGTGTCTTTGAGATCTGCAGGCAATGCTGTCTGCAGGAGTTTGACATCAAAATTTGCCCAGTTTGTGTACATGCCCATCACATATGCAGAATTTTTTAAGAAGTGGGTTAGAACCTTTCCTGTCTTTGCAGTGCCCAAGGGATTTGCATATATTCACGCTTCTATAAAAATACCAAAGTATTTACTTCTAGTTAACTGGGTAGAATTTGCACAACCTTAGAGCTAAATGCCAGTGCACGCATTTACTTTCAAAAGAAGAAGTCATTAAAAGAAAAATAAAAAAAAAAAAAAGAAAATCATATCACATACTAAAGGTTGTGCAAAGCCTGAAATAAGAGACAAAAATATCTACTGCTTAATGCAGAACTTATATCTTACATGTTTAGGTAAGGAACAATTTTGACTCCTATTGAATCTGTCTGTCATGTCTCAACTCACAAAACCATGTTTTGTTTGTACTTTCTTTGTTCTTCAGAATATTTTCTTGCTACAGTACTTCCTGTGCTGGGTCTAAGCCACAATAATCGATTTTTTGCTCTGGTCTGGAATTGTCACAAGACTGTAAAGCCCATGGCCAAGAAAATTATCAGGTGCTCAGTGTATAGAGTATGTCAAGAATAACACAAGCAAAGGTTGCTTTCTGTTTCCTGGCAAAATGCACTTTCGTCACTTTCCTGCATGGAGTCACTTTATTACGGCTATTAAGAAACATTGCAGGAGATGCTGAAGTTGTAAAGAAGATGAAAAGGAATGGTGCTGTAGAAGCCAGATGTATTTGTGGAGACATTCCAAGTCCTAAATACCAATCTTCTGTATGGTAAAGGTCATTTATGTGTGTATATGGTTCAAAGAAAAGATATAGACAAAACAAAAATGCTGGTAATTTTATAGTATTATATACCCAGTTTGTGTGAGACAATGAAGTAATTTTCTGCTCTCACTTTTACTTTAGATACTAAAATTCTCCTCAGGGCCTAGGCAATCATTGTTTGTCCTGCTTCTGATTCAGAGACAATCATATCATAGAACATGTTGTGACAGTGCAGTTCCAAGGACTGGGAAGAATATTTGATGTTGAGACCAACACTTACCTGTCCAAATACATCACCATCATTTGGCTTCAGTTTTCCACTGAATTAGAAGGGTTTGCAGTGCTTAGATTTGGCATAAGATCAGAGTTTTCATGGGTTTTGTTCCAGATAATAGTAATAAATGCTTTTTGTCTGAGGTGCTGTTGTGGCTTAACCTTAACTGCCACTCAGCCCCACACATCCACTCCTCACTCTCCCTTGGTGGGATGGAGAAGAGAACCAGAAGAGTAAAAGTGAGAAAAGTCATGAATGGAGATAGGGAAAGCAAAAGCTGTGCATGAAAGCAAAGAGCAAACTGAAGCATGTAAATTGCTTAGGGAGACAAAACACCATCACGCTATACTTCTTCTTCTTCTAGCTTTGTGCATGACATCATACAGTATCAGATCAACTATCCTGACTGTGTCTCTTCTCAATTTCTTGTGCACCCCCAGCATCCTGCTGGTGGAATGGTGTGAGAAGCAGAAAAGGCCTTGACATTGTGGAATAACTGCTCAGCAGTAACGAAAACGTCCCTGAAATGTCAACACAGTTTTTAGCACAATTCCAAAACACAGCCCCATACCAGCTACTCTGAAGAAAATTAACTCTATACCAGCCCAAACCAGCACAAAGGCTTCTTTAATTCTCTTCTACAACATCTGAGGTAGAAAGAGATCATAACCTTCTTGTATGTTTACTCCTCCAAAAGCAATAAATGTCTTGAATACAGTACTGTATTTCCCAAAAGATTATCCATAAGTATTTAAAAAAAATTCTGCTGTTCTTCTAATACCCAATTTGTGTGTTTTTCATGTGCCGTTTACTTGCACAACAGTTAATACTTGGATATTTGGTGCTCATAAGCAACTGCTTATCACTGTTCTGTCAGAGAGGGACTGGCACTGTATAGTGTGAAATTCTTTTTCCATTGACTTAGCAGAAACTTTTATCAGTTCTTGAAGTAGATCCAAACTTCACCTATGTGTCTTGCACCTTGGATAAGTTTTGCAGTTTCATTGAGGAAGCTTACATACACAATATCTAGATGTTTCAGTCATCCCTGAATCCCCTTTCCAGATTAAAACCACAAATTCTCCTTGCTTTTGCATGACATATTTTAAATGAGAAAGTACTCAAGGAAGAGACCACTTATATGTCGTGTTGAGAAGGTCTGTACTAAGCTGTTCCACTTCCAAAATCTCTTGATTTTCTAGGATGTTGTTGAACTAAATATAAACTGCCCCAGAATAACTGTGTGAGGAGAAGAATAATACATTGCACATAGCAGTAGTCTTGCTGTGATGAATTTTGAAAAGCAGTGCAGGGGAGAGGTCTGATCCACCATGGACTGAAGACCTACATTCTGATGTTCCTGTATATGTTCATTTTCCAGAAATCTTTTTCTATGATCAAACATGTGCAAGTTACCTTAATCTATACAGTCCTTTAAGTCATCTGGGTCTTATCTTTCTCATGCATTTTCCATTACCAGAATCAATGCTTTCCTTTTGGTATTTTTGATTTCATGAATGAGTAGAAAGTTATTCTGTCTCCGACAAGTCGAAGTTATTGCATTATTTATGGCAATTTTCCTCTCCCATCACTGTTCTTAAGACTTAGTTCATTTCAGAGCCCATTTCATACTTTTTTTGGTAATGCACATGAGATGCTTTCTGTATACTATAATTTTACTTTTATTTCAAATAAAAATGGGTGGGGGTTTTTTGTGCTTTTAGCCATAGAGCAGTAACACAAAACCAAAAAGAACTGAGAAACCACCAGTGCTTTACTAGAATTAAGCAAACAATTTCTGGTTTGTAGCAAATTTTTTGATGTATTGCATTCTACTTTGAACCCTTTAGTTGTCTATATGTGTAGACCTATATTTAATTTTATTCAGCTAAATTTTTGGTATGCAGTGTAAGGCTGTATGGGTGTCTTTGGAGAACATTCCTACTACCTGACTGAGTGCATCTTAAAGATTAGCTCAGTTGGTTAGAGCCTGCAGCTAAATACTCCAGGATTTTGGGTCCAATCCCTGTATTGGCCTTTAATTTAATTATCCTCATGGATCCCTTCAACAAACAATATTCTGTGATTATATATTTTAAGACCAAACTTTAATTGCTGCATTTAAAATTTTCTATTCTTACTCTGTAGTGCATACTTAGAGTGCCTGTGATTTGTATAATTCCTGAATCTTTCAAATTTAAGGGAAGAATTTATCCTGCTGCTTCATAACCCCCTGTGAATGCTATGTTCCATAAAAATTTCCATACCCTCCTCAGTGTAAATATAGCCCTAATTCTAGTGCTGCTTGAAAACAAGGCAAATGGGATTTTTTTTTGATGTCTTACTCACATATGATAAATTTCTCTGTAGCTTCTGTGAGAATATAGCTTCCATTGTGCAATTGTATGTGTGTGCCACTACACAGATGATACAAATGTATTGGACATCTGTTTCATGAACAATGTCTTGTGCTTGACAGAATGCAATATTATGGACGTATTCCTTCAAATAACTTCAAAGTAAAAATAAAATTCAGCAAGGAATGAAGACTGTCTTTAGTTCGTTAATCTTCTGCCTCTATGCCCTTGTGGATTAATCTTGAGCTGTGAGCTTGGATAAATATGCCTGGCAAGAAAATGCTCTCACTCTTTCTTGTTTTCATTTCTTCTTCTTTTTTTTTTTTTTAATTTTTAAGCTCTCCAGACTCTGCTGCCTAGAGTGCACAGACTAAAGTGCACGTAATTATTTCAATGAAGGACTCTCCAGTGAGATCTTCAAGTTCCATATGCAATTAGATTTGCTGGTGGTTCTGTCAGTTATGCATTGGCACCATATACTTTAATTTACTCATGGTATGGAAGTCCGATTTGCAAATTTAATTCAAAGGAAACTTTTATTTACCAAATATTCAGGTAAATGGGGAAATATTTTGGTCATTTTAGGGAGTGGGGCTCAATCTAGGCAAAGAGCAAATTGCATTTGCTGTTCATTCACTTTGTTTTTATCTGAGCTAATTGTTGACTGTAAGATGTGCTCTGAACTCTAAAATGGATGCTGTCGGGTACATATCACATCATCACTATTTTCAAATATAATTTCCCACATGTGCATGGTCACGTATAAGGAACTGATGCAAACAGAATCACAGGATCACAGAACGACATATACCTACAACTCAGGATAAACACTTCTGTTGTTCACTCCACTGTGCATGAAAGAAACCTCTCTCATTCTAATATCCACCAGCTAAACAGAGTACATGAAAGTTCTTGGTAACACCTGCAGATGGACAAAAAATTAAGATAGTTAAAAGGTATTAATCATTATGTTTGCTTTTCTGAGTGTGTGACAGGCATTTTTTAATAATCTTCAAGGAATGCAGTACTTATGTATGGAGGTAGATTATAAAGAATACATTTAAATTTAAATACCTACATTTTCAGACCTGCTATGGAAATTTTCTATGAAATAAGACATTGTTGCATGTAGATTAACTTATCATGTTCAAATGTGGAAGCCAAATGGATGATTGCTTGGACAACAAAGAAGACAGTATTTGGTGCAGCTTAACAAAGGAAAGTAATGTGAAAAAGGAATGTGAAAATCATGTTTCTCTTCCTATCTTTTAGGAATCAGTTAGAGCTCTTTGGCTTTGTCAAGAGCCAAAGATTATTGAACCAGCATTTCCATTAAGAAGGAAATCATAACCTCTTTTAAGGAAGATGGGGGGTAAATATAAACATTTTCCTTAACAGAAATAATGTAGGGGTTTTTTTTAAGCTCAGAGCACTTCATGTCTTTTATAATTTTCTGGTTTGTCCAGAAGGTCTCTACACATATCATGTTGCTTCAGTTTTCTTTTTTTCAGCCCCCCAAAAGCCGTTCTATATTCAAGAAATTTATACTAGTTTTATATTAGATGGAAATTTCATTCTGAAATTATAACACTTTTTGAAATAAATGGTTTAAAAATTATGGAAATTAGGTGAAAAAATCATATTAAACACTTGTTTAATATCCAAATTAAATTATGCAATAATTGCAGCACAATACAAATGTAGAGTTTAAAACAGAAAGCTTTTCTTTATTCCACAGTGAAATGGAAAAAGAGGTATGTTTTTATCTATTTGTGGACATTTCAAAAACAGGAAAATGAGGTTGAATTCATGGAATAAGTTATTCACTGCTAAGTATACACTGCTCTAGCATCAATAGAAAAATCAACCACAAATGGACTGCAATAACTTAGCAACGTGAATGGGAAGTGTAGCTGTTCGATGATGCACATGAATACAAGATGCTAAATTGTATGAAAATGGCCTCAGGATATTGTTTCAGATTCTGTATTGGTTTCTGTATGAATAACACTGCTGCAGTGGAAAACAAAAGAAAACAAACAACTCTGAGTTTTTCTACTGGTAAAAAAATATATCAGATAAAATCCAATATTCTTAGTTCAGGATCAGGAGTTCAAGTTAAATTATAAAAATTCACTTGGGCAGTTGCTTTATTTTTTGCTCTATTATCCTGGATATTTGTTTGCTTGGCAAAAAAGAAAAAAATTTTCACGTCTCACTTCTCTTTTTGCTTTGATCCTTCAAGTGGGCCTAATCCCATGTTTGTAATAGCCTAATCCTCCAATATGGAAATTAATGTGGTGTCACACATATTCAGTGTTATGTAGTTATAGTGCCAGAAGGGACAATGAGCCTTAAAAAGAGCAAGACATTCTAAAAATAAAAATAAAAATAAAATTCAAATTAAAATTTAAAAAATACCCAAGCAGACAAATAAGTAATCTTTTCAATAAATATGCAACATGTGGCAAAAATTGCATAATGTTACTGAAAACATAATTTTTTCCTCTGGGTTTGAAAGATCACCCTTCTTTTTCCTTTCTTGTGCTAAACACAAAGGCACATATTTTGATTTCAGAGCACGAAAAAGGCAGTGAAAAAATATCAAGGGATGAATATTTTCCTAAAATAGTCACATGAATCTTTGGAAGGTTTTTGGAAACAAATCCTAACATTTCCAACAGCTCATTCAACTGGGAAAACACATAAGAGAGGGAGAGAGCAACGGAAATGCCTCTTACCTTTTGGGAGGATGAGGTGAAGTTCTCAGGCAAATCCTCTAGTAGATTCACCATTTCCATAACTTGCGCAAATGTGAAGGGGTAGCCATCTCCATTTCATCACAGTCTCTTGGAGTCTTCACAGGCTCACAGGTTTCAGGTCACAGATGTATTTCTGGAGACCTTTTGACTTAGGCGTACTGTTATGTTAGTAGTCCCAATATCCCCCTTGAAAATTACTTTCCACTGTGCATGTTTGCCTCTAGATGTTCAATACATCCTCATGAAAATCTTTTATGTTCCTCTGTGCTTTTCTTTTCCTTCTGAATATTTTTTTTTCGCTCTCCCCTGTCCTAAATGCTGCTACTGAGGGAAGAAAAAAAATAAAAGAAAGAAAAAACCCAAAAATCTCCAGTCTTTTAATGTGCATTCCATTTGAGAAAAGTGTCCATAATTGTTTTGCTGATACTGTAAATCTGCAAGGAGATTGAAAGTAACTTTAAGATTCATTTTAATGGGGATTCTCAGGGGAACTGAACTGTAAAATCATTGTCTGTAAGTCCATTTAAGAACTTGTCCCTTCATTCTACATCTCTCTTTCCCAACAGCACTTAGAAATGTGTTTTTAATTATCTTGAACATCTGATTAATTTCTACATTGCAAACTGCAGTCCTGGTGGGAAGATACTTGTCAAGACATAGCAGGAATAAAATACATCTTGTCTGAGAGGTATGGAATATGGTTAGTCCAGTTTTCAACTCTTTCATTACTGTTCTTAAGCTTAATTTTTTTAAGCACTAATCTCAAAATATTGCTGGCAAAGAGTTTATTTGGTAGTTCATTATACTGCCCAGCAGGCAGTGAAATCAGCAAGAGCTTGGGCTTGTTGGCCTGCTCCATATGTTTATTTGCTAGCATGTACAGAAAACAGTCTCACACAAAGATCCTGAAAATGCTGAATCCAGCAAATATAGACAGAGAGGCTGGAAGAGAGGGAGTGGAGGATGGGGACTGGAATGCAGATGGGAAATTTCTCACCTGACAGAAGAGAAAGACATCAGGGCCTAGAGTGTACCCACAGGGATATGGGTACCAGCCCTGGTATGTTATGGGACCAGCCCTACCTGAGTTCCCTTAAGCTACCCTCTCCTTGTGGCATGGAGATGCCACTTCAGCCTTGGCTGGGGTTCGGCCCCCAGGCTGCCCCACAGCTGTAGGCTGACCTCCAAAACCCACAGAAACCTGTGGCAACAGGTCAAAGACAAATCAGCCCTCCAGCCTTCTCTAACGCTTCAGCATCCAGAGAAGCCCCTGCCCCCCTGCTTCTCATGCTCTTCAGTGGGATATGGTGAAGATATGGGAATTTCTGGATGACAAGATGACTGGTGTCCTTTCAAAGACTCCTCATTCCCACTCAGTTCCATCACAGTGATCAATTTCACCAGTACAAGAGAGGCAAAAAGATGGTGAGCACTGCCAAAGTAGAAGAGTTGTATGGGAAGATTTTTGATACCATGTATACTGTGACTATTTTGGTTTTACTTCATTTTCAGAGGGCAGCTTTAGGGGGTTCACCTTGTTAAAACAAGGACATAATCCTTCATGTTATACAAACACTGAAGAGAATAGCTGAGCTAAAGTTTCTAGTCTCAGAATCCACATGAAAAGCCTCCAGGCAGCTCTTCTGCCAGACAAAGTGAGCAATTAGAGGCTGTTTCAGCCCCAACAGGTAGCCTTGGATTTCAGTGCTCTTATTTTTCCCATACTGAATGTCATAGACCATTGCAGCAGTACATTGAGCAACATGATGGACCTCTGTAGCTTTAGTTGCTCTCCTGAGCTCCTTCAAATAAAGAAAACCTTGTTCAATGAAGTATGTTGTTGTGGTAGAACTTTTTAATATATTTCTAGAAGTCAGGTATACCTTGTGCTTAGAAGGGATTGGCAGAGACTACAGTAAATCCATGATGGCCCTAAATTCCCAAAAGGTTTCATTAGTAATCTTGTACTGAACCCAGAAATTTTTTTGACTCCTAAACACATAGGCTTTTTATGCAAGTGGCAAATCAGGAAAAAGGAAGAAACCAGGTTTTTAGAGACATATAAAAAGCTATGGAAAACTGTCTGTCTAAAGTACGAATTCCCAGAAAAACACAGCATTAGTAAATAGTGCTAAAGAATCTAAAGAGACATTTAGCTAAAAATAGAAACACTGAGACTATCTCTCCCTTGGATTTAGCCCTCAAATTGCTCCAAAGAAGAGGACATATTTGTGAGAAAATTTCAATTGAAAACTTTCCTTTAGTAAAACACATAACCTGGTGACTTACTCCTTCATATTTAGAAATTTCTAGTGCTTGGTATGCTAGTGCTGAAGTACTAAAATATTTTACTAACTAATAATCATCCTGTAAAATGGAGTTCATTGCCTGTGATATCCTACCCTAAAGGCTCTGGCTGTTGTTGGAGTAAAGTATTTCTGTGCACACAGAAATTCAGGAATCTCAAAAAACTTAGGACATTAGCAAGGAATAAAGGCAGCTTGTAACACCTTGATATTCTAAAGCCTTTAAACTGGCATATATTTTGGCATAACTTTAGTAATAATTTGGTGTAACAGATGCTTGAAGACATAGATTAGTCATGAGTCATAAGTTTTATTCTCCCCAAAATACTTAGAGGAATATTTAACAATTTCCATTACACTTTCTCAGTACCAGAGAAGAAGGTCTTTTCAAGACCTTTAGGTCTTGAAAAGTTTTCCTAATCTGTAACAGTATTATAGCAAATTATGCTATTTTATTCCTTAGGTGATTCCACTGACTTCAGATGATTTTATAGACTAGAGTAAAACTCAGGTTAAAAATTAAAATTCTATTTTTAACTCCCCTACACTGTGGATGTCATCCCGTCCTTTGGATATGTCACAAATTAAAATAAGTCCCATTACTTGAATTCCTCAATCAAACTTTTTAAAGTAACTTTCTTTGTGAATTGGCTGCTACCAATTAGCTCTAAATGACAGAACACTGAAAATAAATCCTACATTTTTGTACAAATCCCCATTCATCTAAATTGCAGAGGAGGACAGGCTGTTTTCATACAGGGCAGGACAAATGAAATCAAATACATTATTTCATGAAATAATTTGAGCAAAAGAAATAATTCAATATTACTAGATTATTGTAGAATAGCTCCTATGAAACTATTGGGAAGAACAGACTTCCGTGAAGTCAGTTCTGGCACTTAGTTTAATTCATGGAGGTCAGGAAGACAAGTCTATCTGCTTGGATAGTACATCATTCTTGTGCACTACAGAAGAGCCTTTGAAGAAATGGGTGCTGAGCACAAAGGTTTAATACTCCTATGTTCTTTCAAATACAGCCCAGTGTCAGTTTGACTATTTGAATGTGCCTGTGCCTGTAATTGTTCTGCCTAGCAATGTATGAAAGTATGTAAGACTAAAGTAGATTAGAAGAAACAGTCTGTAACTTTCATGCTACCCTATACCCTGATCCAGTTGTGTGGCATCCCTGCCCATGACAGGAGAATTGGAACTGAATGATCTTTAAATTCCCCTCCAAACCAAAGCATTCTCTGGCACTGTAGAAATGCCAATCCAAGCAAGATAGCAGTAAAAGTTTCTGTGAAATTTGCTGTAAAACAAAAAGTTTAAGATTTATACTCACTATTTCCTTTACATCCAGGTTGCAAAAGAAGTTAATTCCTCAGGAAGAAATGACATTGCATGTCAGCTCTGTCCTGCCTCTGTGTAGGATATCTTCTAAAAATAGTACAGTGCACTAAAACATAATATCAAAATTATGCATTCTAGTACCTAATTTCTCTCTTCCAAGATAAGCAAAAGCAAGACTGGTAGAAAATGCTGCTTTAGCCAAGTACCAATATCAGCAGCCAGAAGGATGCTCAATGGAAAGAATAATTTTTGATTTCATAAGAAGCATTAAAGAATTAAGCTGAATTCTTTTAAGATATTGCAGCAATGAGATGCTTTGGTCAGTCGAATAACCCTGAGTAGTTGTTATTTAGATTCATAACTGATTTTATTGAACAATTCTTTGTGCTTTTTTTCCATATAATTCTTTTTTTCAGTTGTGCAATTTGTGATTATTAGTAAATCAGAATGCAGGAACACCCATGATGGAATAAGGACAAAGATGTCAAAATGACACAGACCCCCAAGCCTTTTTGAGTATTCGGCTCTATTTAGTCCTCATTCCAAATGCATAAAAAATAAAGAAAATGTAAAATACAACTATCCCATGGGTTAGGAATATTTTTTCTGTTTTGTAATATTTTAGCTTAACAGTGCATAAAAATCTCACTAATAATGCAGTGTTTTATTCACACTCAATATCCTTAGCCTAATAAAATATATTGTCCTATGTTTTTAAAGGAAGTTTGTCTGCTTTAACATGGATATTGAATTAAAGAGCCCTAAAAAGAGGCTGTTTCAAAGGGCAGACAATTACTCTTTCTGAGCATTGGTCCTCTTTTGCATGCCACAGATTTACTAGTCATATTAAGAAAAACTTGACCCTGGGTCTCTAAATGTTTTCAGAACGAGGGTTGCTGATTCCAATGTCTACGTTTATTAATCCTAGCTATGATTATTAGCCCCATATAAGGTAAGCATTTTCAGATTATTATTTTAATAACAGTAATTCTGGGTGAGGCTTTAGCTAAACTGTCCAACTGAAATCAGGGTTATGATCCTTTCATAGCTGAGGTTAATACTGTAAATACCAGTTATGACCCTTGCTGAAGGACTGCTTCAGTAATTCACTGGAGTGAAATTACCTCAGTCTCTGGAAATGAAGATCCTCTAAAGGTTCTGGCAAGAAAGCATACAAAGCAATAATCAGGAGTCAGTGCCACAGAATGGGATAATGTAATCTTCAGTCTTGCTTAATTTTAGAAATATAAAGATTTCTTTCTTTCAAAAAAAATCAGATTAAAGGGAGAAATAAATTTTGTAATTTACACCTCTGACATTAAGCTGAAAAGCAGCACTGCAGACACCTGCTTCAGAATTGTCATTGTTTCCATGGTGCTACTTTCCATCACCTATTTTTAATAGTTTACACAACAAGATCAAGGGTGTCCCAGCTGTTACTGCCACTGTTGCTAAGCAACCTTTAAATCAGAGTTCAAGAAGACAAAGAATCATGCTTGAAAAATTTCTCAAGTGTCTGCTTTCCCCTTTCTTCTTCTGTTTACACTATTTTTCAGATGCCATGTTTTCTGTTCCTTTTTTTTTTCTCCTTTCAAATTCTGTGTGAATCAATTGTAGTCTCCAAAAAGAATAAGCCACCTTCTAGCTACAACAGCACTGTTTTATGGCAGAGAGGAAGCTGGGGCATTAAATAGAGAGCTTAAAACATTTACCTTTTTTATTTTCTTTCAATTAAATCCAAATATTTTTAGAGCTCTGCAACCTGCTGCTGCTGTTGTGTAACATCTGTGCATGACTGCATCATGGACTGACACACCGATCAATGGAGAGAGATTCAAAGCTTGCAGGGAATTTCAATGCCCCCCCTGTGCCTTCTGGAATCTTAATGCTGTCACCTGCAAAAGCCTCAGAGGTCAAAAACACACAGCAAGAAGGAAAAGTTAGCATGGGTGAATCTGGAGAAATCTGGGGCTGGATCTCTGTCCTGGAATGTCATTATTTTTCAAACTTTGTTGCTCTGCCATTAGCATTCCTCCTCCTGCACTACTAATTGTATGACAAACAAACAGCAGCATGTCTTTTTAGTTAGATACATTAGCTGTGCTAATGTTAGAAGTAAAGCAGTGCTGTGGAATGTACGGATCGAGGAAAATCTTGTATTTCATTAAAAATCTTTGTTTGGCTCAATAGCCTTCCTCGTATTTAACCCATCCAAACTTTCATGTATCCAAGTAATTTTTTTCTTTTGTTTCCTAGATCCTCCCTTTTCTGCTCTTGCAATTCTAAATGCTTCATCCCATATCATACTTGCTTGATCTCTTTCCCTTCTTTGCACCTCTCACTACAAGCCACTAGGGCAGCGTTTATTCTTTCTTACCTTCTCTTGCAAATTTATTCCACAGGATTTCTTTTCTTTGCAAAACACTGACTTAATAAATTATCTTTCAAATTCTGCAGATGACATTCACTTTTTGTAACTGCTTATCACCTGTTCACACTTCCAAAGCTACCATTCACACAAATTATTCTTTTCCTGTGTTTTTAAACTTCACACTAGTCCATAGTTTCCAATCAGGTAAACAATACATTAATGTAATATAAGCATTTCAAATAGCTCATTTCAATCATTTATTTTTTTTTTTGTGCTCAGTTTCCAGTTAAAAAAAATTCCTTGCAAATTCAATGTTTATAAAAGTTTGTTAGTCATAGAGGCAGAACTGTGAGCAGCTCCATCACCTTCCCTGCCACACTGCTGCCTCAAAAGCAACACTCAACTTCAGAAGCTGCCTAGAAGGTAAAACAGCTTTTTCTGTGTGTTTCTTCAGCCCACAGCCTTACTGTTTGACCCCTTTATAGAGACTTCCTCATCAAGACTGCCAGTTGTGATGACACTACTTTATTTATTTTTGTTTATTTGGTTGCTTATTTTTGGGAAACGGGGGAGAGATACCTTAAAGAGATGTTGCTGATCTGCCAGATGATGCAACCTTTGGTCTCTCTCTTCTTGGCCAGACAAAGAAGCTGCCACAGGGAAATAAGTTACTCAATCTGTGAAAGCATTTGACCTTTATTTTCATTTCTTCTGTGTTGGTGTAAATCAGGAGGAACCTCATCACAGAGTACAGAATGGCCAGCAATGTAAAATTGCTGTAAGTAGAAGAGTTGACATTTAGAATTTTATCCAAAAAGTAACTCCACTGCCAGTGGTTAATGTGCTGTCTAAAGTTGGTACCACTATACTGAGTAAATTAATAGATTGTGTTCCAGATTTATTTCATTGATTTCTGTGAATCATGCCAAGAAAAGATAGTCTCTTATAACTACTAGGTAGAAACTTACAGATGGCAGTATATCTATCCTCAGTAGTACTCTGAAAATACTTTATGGTTTTGTCTGGATCCTAAACTCTAGATTTTGTTATTCCAAAATTCTGAATGAATATACTCCAATTAAATGAATGCTGTTGCAATATTATTTCCTTTATGAACCTCAAGGCTGTGAATAGGAAATTTTCTGGCAGGCTCATTTGGAAGTTGTGAAGTCTGCCTTTTTGAAGAAGAAATATGGGAGCTGAAGCTCCTTATTACTATTCTGCAAGGTGTTTTTAACACCTTGGCAGTTAAAAATCTTCAGAGTGTCTGTGTTTAGCAGAATTTTCTTTACAACCATTTAATGAACAAGCTAATTTAAGAATGGCAGCAGAATGTAGGCCCAGGTCTGCACCCCTGGCATCTGACTTGGGGGCTGACGGCACATCAGTCCTGAGGACTGAGGAAGAAAGGGTAAGAGCATGATTAGTACACACTTGCTGCAGGAGTCTGTGCCTCGGCTTCCCCTCCAGAGGCGAGCACAGTTTTACAGCGTGCAGCTGGCTGTCAGCATCCAAAGCCAGTGCTCGGGCACCAGCAGCTGCCAGCCCTGCCAGAGCAGGAGCCTCTCCAGCAGCAGCACCGTGCAGCAGGCACAGAATTGCTCCTGAACAGCTCCCAAGAGCTGTTAGCTTGGTTGTCTCAATAGTCACCCGCATGGCAGTAATTCCTCAGGATTCAAATTATTGATCAGGGCCTCTCTGGGCGAAGCGCTGTGCAAGCACACTAGAGGAGGGTTGGTTTTTTTCCCTGAATGGCTGCATGGGTTCCTGCAACACGCGCTCACATGAGCATTCACTCTAAGGGAACATTCCCTCACACTAACAAGAGGTCACAGGGAATATTGCTGCAAATACGTGTGCTTTGCTTTCCTGCTTCGAATCCTGTGTAAATTAGGATCCAAATCATGTAATGAGAGATTAAATTTACAGTGCAGCACAAGATAAACAAATGAATCAAGGGTGATTTAATCAAATACTGCACCATTTTACATGCTCAAAGCAGTTCAGCACAGCTATCACTCCTGGCATTTCAATTTCTGTCACTGTGTAAGACTAAATCAATATTAACAATGCTGGCATAATACAAATGATAATAGCTTAAAACTCATATTTTCCTGCCAGAATTAAAATTTGATCTCATGACTTGGATTGCAGAGGTTCTTCCTGGAGTCTGTTAGTTGCGCTATGTGACAGACACAATATTCTTCAGCTCCTACTCTTTTCATGTTAATATCAACAAAAAGACAATGATTATATTAGAATACAGGTGTACCTCAAAAGCACTTGAAAGATCAGGACAAACTATCTGAAGACTTCAGGCCTCTCATGGGTCAAATACTTATTAATATTAATAAGTCTGCAATTTCATTGATGGGCTTCAGCTTTTTTCATTTAGCAAGTCTTCTGTTATGAAACCATCAAAGAGTAATTTATAAGCATTTGTTCAACTCCTCATAAATCACAAGTCATCACCTTAAAGAACTCTGTAAAAGATTTTTTTATGACTAGACAGTATTGCAATATAATCAGGAGAATCAAAGAATTTTTAAAGTGGTCCTGAAGCAACTAAAAGATAGCTGCACAAATAAGTGGAGAAATGTTAAAACAGTAAATAAAGAAGAAACATTTGCTTGCTCCTTTCAAAGTTATTATATTGCATTCTTTATTCTAGTTCTGGAAACAAGCCACTGATGACCAGGAACAATTGATTTTCCTTCACAGCTGTTTTCTAATTACTTCTGAACACTGAAAATTCCAGTGCTGTCACTCAGTTGTACAAGGAGTCCCTTCAGTTGGTTTCCTTATTACAGCAAGTGTCCTGTTGGCCTGCTACCCACACATGTATCAAAAGTCTGGGGTGCTCTCATTGTGGTGCTGCCTTTTAGGTGTACTGAATGAGTCAGACATTTTACATTGCAACAGACTACAATGAAATGGACGAGCCATTAGCACAGATGCACTTGCAGGACTTTTTCTTTCCTGCACCATCTGGTTCAGTATTCCTAAATTGTAGGTGTCTCATTAACTTCTGAGAGCTTCAACTTATTATATACTCATATGAATATACACACACATACGTACATGTGTGTGTATAAAATATGTGTATACTTTAGAGAGAGACAAATGCACATGTGCATTAATACCTATATATGCTGTAAGGTCAAGGATTCAAAAATCACATTAAGAAGGACTGAGAGAATCTGATCACTTGGTGTTCTGAATACTTTTTAAGTAAAACATGCAAAAAATTGACAGGGAGAGCCACACCTAAAATTCAGAAAAAGAACCTTAGAGATACTATGGACTTCTTCAGGTATTATATACAATTGTGAAATAAGGGTAGCAAGGAGGGGTGTTTGGCTCTGCATTTTTCTTACTTGTGTCTCTTTAATTCGGGCAATTCAACAACTATTTTGTGCTCAAAGATCTTTTACCCCTTTACTCCAGCAGAGAGTAGTGCCATATTTCTGCAGTTTCATACGTACTGTATCTTATTCTATATGCCAATCCTGATATGCAAACAGTAAAATTATTTTATTTTGACCTACTTCCACAACCCTTAACTTATACAGAAATACCTGATGAATTAGATAGAGATATAAAGACTCAGCTCTCATTTTATAGTAAACTATTCCTGAAATCTTGAAGAAGCAGATTCCAGCAGATCTTCAAAAACTCAGGCTGTACCGAGCAGATTTCCTAAAACTCAGGAACACACTGGGGTGAGGGTTCAGGCACATGGTTTTAAGCCCAGGAATCAGCTGGAGTGAGATGAGAAAGGAAAGAAATCCTACCAAAGAAAAGTGCTGTTTTTCTTAGAGCTTTATTCTATTAATTCTATTTGAAAAAAAAGAAACAAGTATATTTTTTGCCAGCTAATGAGCAATTATATTGCTCATGACCACAATGCTAAGTGCTAAGTGTTTTGTGAAATTTTGGATATAAATACAATTACTGTATTATTTGTTGATCCATAACAGAGGAAAGGCTAAACAGCCATGTTCTTATTTTCTTCTACATACAATAAGGAATAAAACTGTTATCAGAAATATTATGTTGAGCTAGATGCTGGGATTTTTTTTAATAACAGGTGATTACTATCGTTAATAATATTGCAGAATCTTCCTCTTTCTGTGTGAGTTTAAGAATGAATTTGTGGTAATATGTTCAACTTCCTACAAAATACTGGATTTAATAGCTTGGATTTAGAATTTAGCTGTAACTTTATGCTTTGTTTGACTCTTTTTCCTTCTTCTAGGAAAAAGCATACCTCCAAATGCAGTTCCTAACCCAACATGTGAAGTAATGCTCTATTGCAGTCCTTATTCCATAAGATATACTTTGACAACATTTGTAATTTTTTGTAGTATTTTGTTATCTATTCAGTACATGCCATTGTAAGGATCAAATAAATGCTGATCTTGTTTCTCCTCAACCATATGGTTCAAATAAAAGCATACATTTCAGTCAAGGGAAACATTTTTTTTTTTAATCCTTGTTGGTTTTGAGGAAATTGTATGTATTTCCACAAAAAATGCTTTCTTTCAGAAGACAACAGAGCATTTTTGCTTTCTATCCCTATTGCCTACTTCCAATTGAATTTTATTTCTTTTTTCCTCTCTTTCTTTGGAGTCAAAAATAGACTGGAAAGTTCCAAGGATCCAAACACCTATTTTGTTACCTGTATCTGCTGTTTTTAATCACCAGGGGTCTGGAAGCTCTGATGCCTCTCTCATTTGGCTGTACCCAGCAGCTGCTTTGAGTCTGACGGGATCAGCCAGCTAAAAGTGAAGGTGGAACTGGAGTCTATTTGAGTATGGAGCAAATTTAATTGAATGATATTGCAAACCTCTAAAGGAAAACTACAAGAATTTGAATCAGGCATTCCAGATTAATGTTGCAGTAGGAGATTTGAACAAGACCTTTAAAAACAGTTTCTAGATTGGCACATGGATTAAACAAAATCCTTAAATGAAATGAGTTCAGAATGCAATTATTGAATGCAATGAATTTCAATTTCTAATGAGTAGAAAAATGACAAATTTAGTCAAATCAAAGTGACTCTTTGGTATTGTCCACAATATTCTATAGACGAGATTGAAGTTGTAACTTTGTTCTGTGTCACAAGCACAATCTCTACTTCAATCCTTTTCCCTTCAAGCTCATTCTGAGTCCTGTAGTGAGTCACTTACACTTACATAATATAAATATTTCAATCATTTAACTATGATTATTTTTAAAGCCATTGCTGAAATAGAAACGAGTATCTCCCAGCACTATGTATTCCTTTAAGGCCCTTATAATCAGGATGATCGCTTAATTAGCATGTTTGTTTCCACTAGGGTATACCAATTAAGAGATATAACCACACTGCTGTACATTCCTATTTATGCTTTTCTACATTTAAAGTATGATCACACATTTCAGCAGGTGTAACTTTTAATGGTAACAGAAGATTTTCCAAAGGATATTGAGTTATTTTGCCATCTGTTTCTTATGCTGATATTCTTAAATTACTAGAAACTAGACATTAGGTGGGTGTTTTTTTAGAGATTCCAGAATATTAACTTTATTTTATAGCTTTCACTGATACATTCAAGCTAAGATTTTAATAAAAATACAGCTGTCCTGACTAATGATTCGTCAGAAGTGCTGTTTTCACAGATCTGACATCCCAAGTCATTTTGTGTGCATATTGTGCTAGATAGTTACAATAGAAATATGTTTTCTGAAAAATTAATATGTTGCATTCTTTGCTTCTCTCTACTCTGAATACAAAGCTCAAAGCTTCTTCTGCCTTTTCTATTTTTAATGCTGTAAAACATTTGATTGTGTTCATTATGACCTTGCTAAAAAAAGAGACAAATAATGCAAAGTTTACATTTATTTCCAATGAATATTGAGCAGAGCAGAGCTATCTAAATTGTTATGTTGTCTTCACTACTATTTAAACTTATTGTGTCACATTCTTATATCTCACTTTAAAATCTGTTTGATACTGTGAGACTTGGTTCTCTTCTAGAAGGACAAATTTCAAAAAAGGAGGTTTTAAACACTCTGAAGTGTTTAATGCATAAAGTATTCACAAAAGTGTCCATTAACAATGTCTAATTATTCTGAAATTTGCATTAACATAAGTAACTGGAATATATTAAAAATTGCCTTTAAATATGTGTGTACATTTTCCCAGTGTAATGCTATAAAGAATATCCATGATTTTCAACTAGATTTCTGCTAATTGCTCTGTTATACACCTACTTAATTAATTTAGAATTATTATGTCTATAGAAGACACTATTAAAAGCACAATATTGCAAGTCTCAAGCACAATTTCTGCAATATCTGGGTGTCTCATGTGTCTCCCATTTTAGGTCTGAGTCTTGAGCAATCACAGTAAGTTTTATAGTTTTATTTTTTAGCAATTTCAGCATTACAACTGCTAGAAGGCTTTCCAAACCATTCTCTTCAACAATAACAGCTTAGTTAGTGGGCAGTTCTGACCACACTTCTATTTTTGTAATAGGTGTGAAGCTGAGTTAAAGTTAGTAGCAATTTTCATAAATTAACAGCTCCAGGAGCTGATATTTCAAGAAAAAACATGAAATAAAAAATTGTGTGACACAATTGAATCTGTTTCTCTTTCCATAGTATCTTTCAACTGAAACAGATTTATAAAAATAAAATTCTCTTTTCCATTCACTTTCCCAATAGCTTTTAATTTATTTCACTCTTTTTATGAAGTACATATATGTGCTGAGGATTATATAGTCATTTTTCTGTAGAGCCTGTCACTGTAAAACTGTTTTTCCTTGCTGTTTTAAGGCATAAAACAGGAGGGCCAATCCTGTCAGAAGAAGTTTTCCCGTAAACTTGGATTCCATTGATTTCTTCCAGAGATATAAAAAAAGGAATGTTATTTCTCAGGACAAATCAGAGTGAATGATTTTTGGGATTTTTGGGGATGGGTTGGGGACTTCTGGGTTTTTGGTTTTGTTTTGATTTCTTTTGTGCAAGAATTTCACTAAAATATTCTAGTACAGATAGAGAAACAAAGACTTACTATTTGGTTGGGGGAAATGCTAAAACCAAGCATTCTGCATCAAGTCTGACTCTCTCCAAACAGAGAGGGATTTTCTTTCCAAAATATTCACATGTGAGTGCTCATAGGGCCTTGACACAAGTAGACACTTGTGTCCTGGAGTAGAAACTCCAGGAGGTTTCCTTTTTCATCAGGAGTTCAGTCTCAGAGCTGCAAGACCTGGATAAGACTTTACCTACAGATAAAGCTCAGACAGTCAATCTTCCGTCTACTTCCCAATCCCTCACTCCATATAGAAAATATTTTGGAACTCAGTGAAGAAACTAGTATGTATCAAAAACATTTCACCTTTACACATTTAATCTAAACAGACTGGTAGTTCAGGGCAATAGTGATTTGAATTGGTATTAATTTCCAAATTAAGAATCCTAAACGTAGGCATCTTTTGGTAAGGATACACACATGCAGTAAGTGGCTGACCTTCAGTTCATAGAATTAACAGCAATCTGGGGCTCAGCTCAGTTGCTTAGGCATTGTCATCTAGTGCCAATAGAAGCCGTCCCCATTTTCCCAATAAGCATCCAAACCCCACAACCACAGAGCTATGAAACTTTCTTCAATCCTGTGTTATCACTCTCATCCCCCTATCAAATGGCAATTGAATGGTGCCTCTGATCTTTATGTGTGTCAGAACATGAAGAGTGATTCAGGTCATCCTAAAGCAAACACCAAGCAGCAGCCTGTTTAAGCTCAGGCTTACCCTAGTTCTTGATTTCTACTTCTCCAGGATATATTGTCATGCAAATAATTCAATTTTAAACAACAGGCATAGAATCCTTTATAATTATGCCTCATTCAATTGCTGCTTGTCATGTCAAACACAGGCCAAAAAATGAAGGATAAGACACCAAATGGGAAAGAGCCAGCATATATTTTCTAGGAAGAATGGATTCAGCAGCATGCACAGTGAAAAAAAAAAAAAAAGGCATAAAACACCATCCTTGCAGACAAATAATTTGTTATAGGCTTATAGTGATAATTTTTTGTTCTGCAAATTTTTGAGAATGGTTTTCAAATTCAATTTGTAATGAAAATAACACAGGAAGATATGTTAATTCTGATGGTTTCAAGGTGCATCCTATTCTGAAATTCTCCAAAATCATACATGTCACAGTCTTTAAAAAAGCCCAAACCAAAGCCACACAGATAAGGCATACTGGAACACAGAATCGTTTCTAGTATTTAATTATACATAGGAAAGAAACACAAAATTATACATAAGAAAGAAACACAAGTCGCTTCTATTCATAAATTAAATGAGAATCTGAGTTCTACAGCCTCAGTTTTCCACAAGTCAAATTTCTCTTCACAAAATTTTTGAGATGAAAGACTCAATATGAGCAGAAATAATATATGGAGTGTAAGATAATGTCTCCCACTAAAGACTGAAACTGGAAGGCTGATACAAAGATTCAGTGGGGACATAGTGTGTTGAATCTGAATCGTTGTGCCCTGGCAGCCAGGAGGGCCAATCCTGTCCTGGGGGGCGTCAGGCACGGCATCACCAGCCAAGCAAGAGAGGGGATTGTCCTGCTCTGCTCTGAGCCGGGGCGGCCTCACCTCCAGTGCTGGGGGCAGTTTTGGGTGCCACAATATAAAAAAGACATTAAACTATTAAAGAGTGTCCCAAAGAGGGCCAAGAAGATGATGAATGGCCTTGAGAGGAAGCTGTAAGAGGAGTAGCTGAGGTCACTTGATTTGTCCAGCTTGTAAAGGAGGAGACTTAGGGGAAACCTCATTGCAGTCTACAGCTTCCTTGTGAGGGAAAAAGGAGGGGCATCTCTTCACTCTTGTGACCAGTGATAAGACTCAAAGCAACAGCATGAAACTGAGTCAGAGGATGTTTAGGTTGGATATCAGGAAATAATTCTTCACCAAGAGGGTGGTTGGGCACTGGAACAGGCTCCCCAAGGAAGTGGTCAGGCTCCAAGCCTGAGAGTTCAAGGAGCGTTTGGACAATGCTCTTGGGCATATGATGTGACTGTTGGATGTCCGGTGCAGGGGCAGGATTTGGACTCAATGATCCTGATGTGTTCCTTTCCACTCAGCATACTTTGTAACTCTATGGTAATGTCTCCAAAACTGGGACAGATTTTTGTATTTTTACTAGCAAAAACATGAAAAAGGACCTCTCTGACTGACAAAAATAGCTATGCTAAGGTGTATGATGCTGCTTTTTGAGGAGTCATTTCTAGTGAACTATTGTTCTGTATGAAGTGACAGTCAATATTTCAGTATGGATTTGTAACCTGAAATTAAATGTTCACAGGATATGAGAATGATCCATCTGCGTAATTCCTACTTCTTAGAAGGGAAATTTTGGGAATTTCCTCAAGGTGTTCTAAAGAAATTCATAGTAGTATAGAAATGCAGTTTTTTCCTACCTTTTCAACAGAAATGAATAAAAAACTGATATTTTCACCTGCTTACTATACCACAACCTCCAGCAAGTATTCATCTGCTCAATTCATTCTGTTGAGAATTCACATGTTGATGTCTTCAAATATGTTTAAAACTGCTTGTTGATTTTAAGTTTGTCACCATCAACTCCATCATTTACATGAGTAACAGAAGTTTGCCTTAAAGATTATTTGTATTTGGCTTTTTAGGTAACTTTGGTTTCTATTACTTCAATAAGGAACAACATTAATATCTGCCCAGACAGAGAAAATAGATGGAACTGAGCCAAGTTATCCATAGTAAGACAATTCCTACTTAGAATGACTGTGATTCCAACAGCTATTAAATATTTCGCTTGTTTCTTATTTGAATGGCTGGTTTCAGCTTCTAGGTACCAACTCTGGATATAAGAAAAGCAAATGCCTTCAACTGTTAAGGAACCTGGTAATCACTAATATTTTTTTTCCCACTGAAATACAACTACACTGTAATCAGCTGACATTTCCATCTTCTTCTTACAAGCATTGAAGCCTACTTTGCAAAAGCATGAAGAATTTCACCATTCACAGGAAGTTTTTTATGGCACTTTGCTGAATTCTTTGCAAATGATTCCGATTTGCAGCATTATTTCAAGAGGTGAGAACACAGGAATTATGAATGGCATTCCAATAATAAAACCTCTCTAAATCTTACAAGAAAAATTTCAGTGTCTTGCTTCTGCTCTTCCCATTAGTCTTTTTGCCACAGCATTTCACTGACGAGAGACATTAAGTCGTTTGTCCACTATGACTCTTATTTCCTCTCTGGAATCTTCATTTTTACTAGACAGCTCTGTCTTCTGTATAAATTTCCTGCACCACTTACTGCAGGACATTTGACTTCTTATTTGATTCTGTTGAATCTGGCTGTGTGTAAATGGTCCCATTTTACTCAGAAATCATTCATCGACTCTATTTCTGCATCTTCATCTTTATTACAAATTGCTCCAATCTGTTCAACATCCATCAGTTTTATCCATGATTTCTGTTTTTTTTCTGAACCATTTCTAGGTATGCTGCATAAGGGTTGGATGTTAAGTAACCTAATATTTGTAGCGTTCCACTGGAATACGTAGTGCTTGTTCCCCATTGACACATACTCTTTTGAGGTCCATCCATTGGATTTTCCAATATGATCTGCTGATATTGTGTAGTGTTAATCAGAGTTCTGGGTCACACTGTGTCCTATGCCTATCACGGTCAAAATATAAAATATCTGCGCTTTTACTTTTTCTAGACAAATTTTTTATTCATCGAACACTAGAATCAGGTTTATTTTACTAGATCTAAGTTATATAAAATTATTTGGGCTAGCATTAACTGTATTCCTATCACTGAATTTCTTATCAGTGAATTTTATACCAGCATTTCCACTATTGCTTAGGACTGATATAAGGCTTACCAGCTACTGACTGTGGCAGATTAACAATTCTTCAAGCTGCTGGAGTTTTCTTGTTTGGAGATTTATTAAAATGAACATGAGAGAAGCAGACATTTCCTCAGCCAATTTTTAAGGACTCTTGAATATTGTCTTAATTGAATATATTTATTCATGGTAGATGATGCTTGAAGTTTAGCAGCATGAAGTGCAGTGATTTTCCATCACTCTTATATCCTAAAATGTAAAATATGCTCTCATTTTTTTTTTTCTGAGAAATGAAGTCACTACCTCACAGGGAGACAAGATAAAGGCATCAGGTCCTCGCAGCAGGAACCAGGCTCTATTGCTGCCACAAAGATGAGAATTTAACTTGACTGGAGTAGGACAGCAGTTTTAAGTTACTCTGAAAGGATCTCTGGAAACAACAAGAAGTCTCAGTTTTTCAGCAGTATCTTGTTCAGTATTACCATTTTCCTGAGTTTGGAACCATAACCTCACCCCTTTCCTCACTTAGCTCTCTGTGAATTGATAATAGACAGTCCCTGACATTTTGCTATCACTGCAGAGCTAGTTTGTCCTTCATTTTTTGTGTTTCATTTTCTTGGTTGCTATACTAAGCAGGAACACTTATCATGAATATGCTCTCTTTTTCATTTATTGAACAACTCCTAGTAATGATTTTGTCATACCTAGCTTGCAATGAATATTGCTTTAAGATGGTTACCTCAGTCAAAGAATTATTCTGGTATCCCTACATTTCCTTATCAGTTTTCAAAATTTCATCCTTTCTAATTATTATCTTGGTGGCTATTTTCTGTTCTCATCTATGTTTCTCATCTGTATAATAAATATATGTATAGATAAAATCATGTTTATGCACATCCACTATCTTAGGTCTATGAAATAAATATTAGACAGATAGATAGATAGATAGATAGATAGATAGATTCTATTTCTGTCTCCTGTCTTGCCTTGTTTTGCTAATGAACTTTTACAAAACATTGTTCTTCATGATTATGTAACCATATTTTTTCTGTGCCAACTCATCCTTCTCAAAAGCTCCCTATATTCATCCATATTTCTCTCACAGTCTATCACCTTTGCTTCCTTACAGACAATTCCTATCATACTTCTCATACTCTTTTTAAAAAAATCTATTTATAGTGTCTGACAGAAGATTTTGAATGCTGAAAAATGATAATATCAGAAGACTAGTACTACTAATAGTATAAATTATTATCTTCTTTCCTCTGGAGTACAGCTCCCAAAATCACTTAAGGTGTTATTTCTGATGAAAACCCCCAAAACACAATTTGAGGGAAAGATGTTTTCCTCCTTTTGTAAGTTTACGTGTAAAATAATAAATAAATAAATAAATAAATAAATAGTTATTTTGGACTGGGAACCCCAGGCTAAAGATTTTATTTCAGCTTTATGACATGAGGCAGCCCCTGATGAACTATTTGCACTCTGGCTTCTCTGTTACATAGAGCATAAAATGATAAAGGCACAAGTGCAAGGGCTCAACAACTCTCAGTTTTGCAAAAAAAATCTGAATTTTTAAATTTTTCCAAGTTTTAGCAAATTGGAGGAGAAAAATAATATGGAAAATAGTAAAAAGTGGCCAGATTTATGAATAAAATGTATGGGTTTGGAAAACTAAGCATTTTTGTCCTTTTTGTCAATGTATTGCCAACTGAGAAAAAAAAATTGACATGGATTGTCCTCTCTTTGAAGGGCTGATTCCCATGATGGAAATGAGTTTATTTTTTGAGAAGTATTGTGCTGTTGAGTAATTGGTTTATATTTTGTTTAAATAATAAAGAAATCCATTTTGCATAGGTTTGTGCAAATATATTTAGAATTGAATGTATAACCTTGATGGCTATTTAGGAAAATGTAATCAAGTTGTTACATTCAGATCATTTTCTGTACTGAATTGATGGATCAGTAGATAAAGCTTCAATTACAGTCACAGAATTGTAATTTTAATTGGAAAATTACATAGGCAGTGTTCACTATGACCAGAAAAAATTAGACTAATGAAAGCAACAACTAAGCCATTTTTGAGATTACGCACTGGTATTAATTAAAGCAAGCATCTTTTTCATTATAGCTGTTAGAATGTCTTTCAGGGGCTGCATTATAAAGGCTGCCTTTTGATGGTCTGGGAAATATAAACTAGAGGCAGGAAGCTAACATTTGGCCCACATTCTGGGTTGTATCTATTATTTGACATGGGGATTTTAGAACTATCAGCTAGTGGGCATGACTGCTTGAGTTAGATGCTTTACAAATTTAGGAGAGCAGAACCTTAATGCCTTACTGCAATAATAAGTATTTGAACACTTTAGAGGTAAAAAAATGGTTTCAATTTTCCAAAAATGTCTAAAGATTCTGTAACCCGATTCTCCTAAATGTTGGTGCCCCTAGGCAGCTTTGAAGAATATTCAGCACAGTAGTAGTGTTATGTATTTTAGAACTTTTAAGAGAAAGTGAGACACACAAAAACAGGCAAGATCCTCTTATGGCATATGGATTGGTTACCTGTGCTTATAGGTTTAGCATAGCACAACTACATCACGACTCTTTGCAGTCTTTAAGAGATCACTTTTGTATTTTTAGCACCTACAGTAAAAAAAATTGAAACTTGAGAAACTGTAAATGTTGCAACTTGATCTAAAATTATATAAAATATAGATGACTTTGGTGACCTCATTTGATGTAATGCCCCAGGAGAAATTACACTGTCTTTGGTGAAACAGTTACACATATGCATTCCAAATTGTATAATACTGATATAAGTCAAGTCATACTCCAAAACTTGGAGTCTGGGAGGATAGATGAAAATAAGATGACATTTAGAGACGTATGGTATTTCCATTTGGAAACCTTTATGTTTTGGGAATATTTTGATTTAAGAAAAAATCTGAGATACAAACAGAAGATGAATTAAAGATGGCAAATGCATTTTAAAATTGGGGCACCAGATGAGACTTCCTCCCTACCAAGGAGATAAGGAGTACCTGAACAGTACCTCCCTGTTGATACCACGTTAGCTTCATAGCCAATGTTATAAATTGAGCTGTGTAGTCAACTGCTTATTTTTCTTGCTCAGATTTGGGCTGTATCTGGCTTTCTGAACAGAAGGTAAAAAAGGTTGTGAACCACAGAACACCTAGTTTCTCTTTGTACATTTTCAACACTGCAATCAATAGTTGCTACAGACCTGTGTGTACATTTATTACATGTATTCTTTAACATACAATAGGCTGAGGCAACATAATGATAACTGTAGCAGTAAAGGTATTTAATACTAAAAAGTTCCTGCGAAGAAGATTCCATTTTCATACAAAAACACTGCTAGATAGATGTTCAGCAGATACGGAGTGGTAAGAGGCAGGTTTTCGTACCAAAAATGTGAAGAATGCGTTTCTTTTGTTTTTGCAGTAAGAGAAAGAAGGTTCTGCTTTTATGAGTGTCTGTGAAAGCAGCTTCTTTCTGCGTGCTTCTCATTCCCGTTCTGTCTACTTATCATTTATGATAACAAACGTAATGGACCTTCTAAACTCATAATTTACCTTTTTAATTTTCTGTTTTCTGCATCCTGGAGTTCATGAAGCTCCTCTTGGAAATAGAATATTTGTACTTTTTTAATTTTCTCATCCTCCTCTTCTCAGCCTAACTGTTTTACCTCTGTTCCCTGTAATATTATAGAATTGCTATAAGTAGGACTTTGTCTTAGGAATTCTTCCCTTTACACTACTTTTTGTGTAAACAGAAAGCAAGAATTCTAGGAAAAGAAAATATGATTTATGCTTTAGACAGCTAAAACTGCCTACAGGAAATTAATTTATCCCCATCTACATGAGAATGTCCTAACATAGTGTTAGATAAGTCACCTAGAGCTTCCAAATGATTGTATTATTTTTAGTCTCCACAAAAATTTCATATCTGTTTTTCAGAAACACCATGTCCCTACATCTGTTATTCAAATGAACACAATTTGTGCTTTGGGCAAATAATGTTGTGATGCAATAAGTTGTGAAACAAATCAGGCCATCTTCAGTTAGGGAATTCAAAGTGACAACAATCTTTAAAAAAAAATCATGAATCTCACCACCTTGTCTATTAAAAGTGAATAACTATATTTGTGTCACAAAAATACCAAGAAGGTTAATAAATTATTCCTTTGATACAGTCAAACACAACAGCAGTGTCATGGCAAAACTCATGAGAATATTAATAATTCTGTATTCACGGACTCAATTAAATCATATGCAGTAAACAAAGCATGGTGCCGAGCCCTAAACAAAGGGAGTGGAATGAGAGTCTGAGCAGTTTCTCATATGCTGAGCATGAGCTTTCCCAAGCAATAAAAAATCTGAGAGACAGTCAGAAATAGAACAGTGTTTAATGAACAAATGATGTATACCCTGCAATATTATCAGCATTAATTCTGACATTTCCTAAGTTTAGACTTGGCTTTTAACCCCTGTCTTCTCTAACGTATTTTTGGATGCATTCTAGCAAAAGTATCCTAAATGCTTTAGTCAGTGTACTCCTATTGTAGTCCTACCAGGCTTCACAAAAACACTGAGACAATGACTGTCCTTAAGATGTTTTCTGTATAAATAGTTGCAGTTTTTTGAGAGTGCTTTACATATTTAGGATTTTTTTTTTTTTAATAACAACGTTTGGGTTTTTTTCTCTTGTTAATGCTTTCAAAGTGGCATAGAGATGAGGGCAGCCAAGTGTCTCCACCAAAACAGCTTTCTAAAGGATTGGCTTTCAGTGGGGTTCTCAGCCAGAGGTCAGGGTGTTAGAGCCACCCTGCCCTGATCATGTTGCTGAAAGGGAGATGAGTCTCCTCTAAATCCTAGATAGACAGGGCAGGCTCCTGGCAGTGGAAGAGAAGGCTCTGGTATAAAAATGATTGTGATTTTCTGAGCTATAAACAATTGAATCTCATATGTTTTAGTGCAGACATTTGAATGTTGCTGGAGAAATATTTTCTGTAGGATTCACTAATTCCACCTAGCCTTTACAGACAGCCCTTAGCCGAATATTTTGTGCACACAAACTGAGCAGTCTTATTCTTGCTGATTGATTTTCAAATTGATATTGACTTTCCAATTCACATTCCCCTCACTGAGTACCTTCCATTCATCCATCTATCGTATTTCTAGCATGCTCATCACTGTAGCCTGTCAAGGCCTTACATAAATCATCTGAGGCATAATCATATGGCAGATACCTATGCAAATGATCATTCAGTTTGCCAGTCCCTATAATCTAGTAACTTTCAAAAGCACAAAAAACTGTAATCCCTTCCTTTCTCGTGGCACTTTGCTATACAATCTATTCATCTTGATCTATTTGCCTATTTTCACCTTCCTTTTTTCTTTACAGGGAATAAAAATCATACTTTAGCTGAAAGAGAGCTGATGAACATTATAACAGTCGTCATGAAATCCAAAGCAAGACATCATGTGTTACAATACTGAACTGTAGAGCAATACATAGAACAGTGCATCTAGACCGAATTTATGTAAATCAGCTTAAAATATGCTTTTGGAACAAAAAAAACAAAAAACAAAAAAACCAACCANAAAAAAACAAAAAACAAAACAAACAAACAAACAAAAAACACAAAAAAAAAAAAAAAACCAAAAAGACAAAACAACCTATCTCTTCCAGACTTTCAGTTAATAATTTTTTCTGTAAGAATGAATTAAACTTTCAACAAAAAGAATGCAATGTTATTGCAGTATTTGTGATAAATTGCTACAAATTCAATTTCAAGAAGAAAATATAGAAGATACAAGAAAAACATGTATGTTTTTGAATTACGGTGTATCTTTTTCATTAGAATGCCATTAAAAAATGGAATTACATATTTCCTGGTGTGGAATTTTACTGAGAATTTTTCTGAATTTTATGAGCATTTTATGAACTAAAAAGAATTCATATACAGAACATTCATTTGAAAAATAAAAAGAGCTAGTTAAGAAAAACATCTTTGTTTTCAATATGATAGCTAACCATGAATATTTGGTGTTTTTCTTTTTCTTTCAACAAATAAGTCTTACAATTTAATACAGATATTTTTCTTACAATGTCCTTCCAATGCACTTCTTTCCTTTGGAGAAAAAAGAAGTGTTTCCCGATGATTAATTTTGTCCATTTTTGACAGAATTTTTTCACCAAATTTTTCAAATTTTAAATTTCAATTAGTATGTATTTTAAGTTATTTTCCTGAGCCAGTAGGTAGTCATGAGTATTTCCTACTACAAGGAATTAAAAAAACATTTCAGAAAACTCAGTGCACTTTTTCCAAACAGGGACAAAGACCCACTTGCAAAAAAGTGTGTGGATTTTAACTTTACCAATTAAAATTCCATAGTGTTCTCTCATCTTTATAAAAGGAGCACATCTTAAAAATAAAGTAAGCTATAACAGTGATAATGTAATTGAAATTAAATTTAATAATCACCTAAGCTTGAGGAAAAAAAGGTAGTAAGAAAGAAAAGAAAGAAGAGGAAAACACATCATATCTACTTAATTATTTTCGTTGCTAAATTTACTAACAAGAAGTAACCAAAATATCTACAGATATCCTAAAACTGCTTCTTCAGTCAGAACATGAAAGCTCAAAAATTCCTTCATTTTTTAACTGTTTGTCAAATCTGTAGTTAAAGGTGGTGGTTTTTTTGCCATCAAATAACTTTTCTGTTACCCAGTAGTAGAACACTTCAAGCATTGTTAAAAATTTTGTTTTCCATCACAGACAGAAATATCTAGTTTGATATGTATTTGTTGCATTGGTCCTAGAGATACAGTAAAAAGCCATTGTCTAATTAATTGCCAACTGTTACAGCAACAAAATGATCACAGTTCCTCTTTGTGCTTTGCCTTTCACCAAACTCTAAAAGTAGGCTGAGTCATTCTCCTGCCTCTCAGAGGGACTGGGTGTGTGGAAAAGTGGCTGCCCCTGTAGAAGAGAAGGACTGGTGCAGGACAGAGAGAGACTGCCCTAAGAAGGGTCACTCTCTGGTCTCTGCCCTGGGAATTATCCCTGACTGCTTCAATCTGCCAATTGCTGGCACCAACAGGAATCAATGGGAAGGGAGATCTGCCCTGTGTGGCATATCTGCTGTTTTTCTCTTCATTTATGTAACAGAAAAAAAACTGACTTGGCTTTTCATCCTGAAGTGGAAAAATTCCATTTTCCCCTATGTTTCTGATAAGCTTTAACCCAAAGAACTGGGTTAAACTCAGAAAGGAACTGTTGGTCCAGGAACTGAAGGATGAAAGTTTCAGACATTTTTTCTTAGAGCTGTTTCATCTAGGAAAGCTCAAACTTGCCTCCTGACCTTTCTGTTCCTGATTTTAGGTATATAATTTCTCTTGTTCTTTTTTAGAGGAGGTATATAAGTCTTCACAAGGGTCTTGGGTCCTACCTCAAGTTGGATACCCTTATCCTTGAATAGACCACAGTTGTAGGGACTAGCTATATCAAAAACCAGTGATGGACAAGGTGTTCTTATGACAGCCATGTTTATTTATTTCTAATAAAAGAATTTATTCAACTACAGTCAGTCCTACCTGACTACCCAGTGGGACTACTCTGAGGACGTACATAGGGCTCTGCTGATCTCCTAAAATCAGGACTCACACCTTCATGAAATGGGTGAAATTGTTCTCCTGATGACACAGGACATTTTTCGGATAAAGTTTTGTTAGTTGCAAGTTCAAGTATTTTTATTTCTGTCTTGGTGCATTTTTAATATTTGTCACTTTCATTCCAGTTGAAGGACACTTCTTCAATGATGTTGCTAAACTTGTTAGGTAAGTGCATTTTTGATATGTGGTCTGCTTGTGTAAAGTAAATTTATCTATATTCAATGTGAATTTCTGACACGCAGCATCACAGATACTGACAAATGATTGATTAGATCTGACAGAGGAAAATGAAGTATACTTGATATAAAACATCTATACTGCACTGTCAATACTTTGCTGTGCAGCTGGGAGGATAATTTATCTATTTTCAACCTTCTTCATTTATTTCCTATTTACAATTATAAATAAACTTCAAATATTTCTCTTTGTTTTGCTTCACCTTTCTCTGCTCCTACTGTTGCCACCTTACTATGATCTGTACTGAGGTTTTTGAAATATATGTTCAGGGACACTCACAATTTACTAACCCTGCCCAAAATTTATTCCCTTACACAGTGAGAAATAGAAAATATTTAGTTAAGCCCCAAAATACTCAACATTTCATGAAAAAAGAAAAAAAAGTCTCGCTGAAAAAAAATTTACAATATTTGCAAGTATCCTACTTAAAGGGGCAAAAATATTTGTATTGCACACATTGATAGATAGACATTAACTTTGTATCAGACACTGTCCAATATTACTCCTATGGAAACAAACTCCTCAAAATTCTAAACATTTGTTTAGAATTACATCCAATATTAATAGGCAATGAGTGTGTGGGCACTAGAACTTAAAGTACATTGTATTTCTCTCTGAATTTCCTGAGTTTATTGCAGTAACAGTACCTCACACCTTGTTTTATTGGCAAGTTCTGTTGCAGAGCATAATTAAATCAATAAGTATATGGGCATGACACAATGTTCTGTTAAGTTTCAAGCTGAGGAAATGTAAATTGACTACAGGCTATTTGCAGAAAAAGAGAAAACCTTTCTTAAGGACACAACTCTCATAGCCTAAAAAGCTATCACCAAGTTTATCTTAGGTATGGATGGCTGCATCTGTAATGGTTGACTAGCTTCAAAAAAGACCCTAAGGTCTAGATTTCTGGCTGTAAATATTTAGAACAGAGCCATTCCCATTTTTGCATCAAAATAAATAGGTTTAAATTTTTTTTAATTGTAGAGAGAGTTCAATTGTAAGGCTTTTTTTCCCCTTCACATTTATTTTTTGGTTTGTCTTTGTTTTTCTTTTTTTTTTAATGTATATAATCATTCATGAGACATTTCTTGGGCATGATACAGCAAGATTTAGATGCAGAACTGCCACTAAGCTAGTGGGAATTGCCAATTAAATCTAAGGCACAATATTGAGAGTCTATGTATCTAAGCACAGCTTCAAGTGCTTCCATATGGTGGAAAAACCTCCCTGAACCTGAGTGATATTTAAATTTGTACAATATAGCACTAGGAAAATACAGATAAAACTTTGTTGCTTTATTTAGAACGTCATTATCCCCAGCAGGATGACTGCCTGCTCTCTTGGGACCAGAGTTTAAGATCAAGTCTGAGCATTCAGCTTTCCTAGGTAAACGGAGCTCATGTATAATTGATGTTGATAGCATTAAATGAAGCACTCATTGTCTCCTTTTTTTACTACCTGACTTCAGAATCACGCTGACTGCAAACAATGAAAAACTCAAGTAACCAACTCCCCTAGATTGGTTAATTGCTTTAGAGGATGTGAATGGAAAAGTAAAGGCACTTCCAGTAGCACCAACAAATCTAATATAAGTTGGCACCCACTGGAAATAGTAGTTTGTCAAAATGAAGACCTTTTCACTGTAAAAGCAAAAATTCCCATGTATCCATCCAGAGAATTAGTCTCAAGAAATTCAACAGCAATTTGAATTTCTGGGCTCCTTCTGTAACAAAATTACTGAAATTTACAGTTGACTTGGATTTCTGTGAAAACCAAGAAATGCTTACATTCTTTTTTGCTGGATAAATATTCCAGGACATCAGGTAAAGTAGCTGATAGCCCTAAAGAGAAGTCATTTTGAATTAATTTCTATTATTCACATCTTTTTATAGTTGTCAAAAAGTGTCATTTGACAGTTTTAAAAAGGAATTCTGATTTTCCATTTTTTGAAACAATTTTAGCATTAAAACTATAGTATAAACATTTATAAGAAGTGGTGGGAAATAAAATGTTTCAGAATTATTTAAATTCTGATCAAAAAAATCTTTTTTACTTTCCGTTACATCTCAGTTAGAAAATGATCCAATACCCTTCTCCTTTCTGCTGGGTGGAAAGTTGTGTCCTTGCAATTCTATATTCGGTGACAGTAACCGAATATAAACTAAAAGCATTCTCAAAAAATATTACATTACCTTCAGATCAGCGTTTCCAGTCCCTGTTAATGGTAAAACCATAAATATACAGTATTAGCTGCAGTCTAACTTAAGGATTATACAATATGAAACTGTGCCAAGTCCAAGAGGACTATAAGGATTTTTTGACATATCACAGAAAAAATGAAACTGAGAAAGCCTCTTCAGGTTTCCATGTAAAAAGAATTATTAAATAGAAAATCATTAAGGAAGTTTCTTCTCCCAGCCATTCCTACTTTAATACTAAAATAAGAAAATTTTCTTGTACATCTCCACATATTTCATGCATAGTCTACCAGTGTGGGAACACTACTTCTTGTACTACAGAGAATTCCTGTTAATTACACACAGTTCAAGTGTTATTTGAAGCACTTTAGTGCTTCATTTGTACTCTAGAGTCTCCGGCTACATCCATTTGAACTCCCTGTCTACTTAAGAGGAAGCATTGAAGCCTTCAATGAAAACTAGAAGTCTAGAGGTAAGACTAGAAACAAGTAGTAAAGAAAAAGAAAGGGGGGGGAGGGGGAAGGCAAAAGAAAGACTAAAAAAAAAAATTGGAAAAAAAAAACACCCTGGTCTCCTTAGTTTTGAAAACTTTGAAATCTGTCAGTCACTAGAAAGTTAAACTTCAGACTCCGATCATGAAATATCAAAGCCGCAAAGTTACCACTCAAGATACCACAACAAAAAATATTAGACTAAAAGGAATTGATGGAAAAAATGTACAATGTTTTGAGAAAACTTCTTCAAATCACCCCTTCTTCCAGTTATACCAATAGATTTAATAAATAGTAAAAAAATTACCTCCGCCTTTTATGTGCCTGTTCGTAGACCACCACAGCTACAAACACACTGCTACTACTGAAGGATAGCAGTAAGAAATGTGAGCCAAGACTCCCTATAATTCCAGTGGTACCACTTATAATAAGAAGCACAAGATATAAAAAATGCAACTATATCAGAGGTTCTGAAAATCAGTTTTATTTAAATGTAAATTAAAAAACTCTTCTTTCCTCCAATCTAACAGAATTGCATAGTCCACTGATTTTAATTAAGATGGGAAAACTGTTTTGATAAAAGAAGAAATGACCCCAACATGTGCCCAAAACTTCAAATGAAACTACATATGAAGTGAATAGAAGAGAAAAATTATAGCTAAAGTTAACTTTTCCTCTATGCTGTTTTTATACTTTTTTCCTCTTTTTTCTTCTTTCCTTTTTTTTTTTCTTTTGGTATTTATGAACTGGAAAGCCCAAACTTCTTTAAATCTCATTCTATGAGTATGAATATGGAAAGTATAAAAACACAAAATCATAAAAAGATTAATTGTAGATAAAGAATGTTTTCTGACTCTTTTGAATAAACATTTCATTCAAAATCACACTTAGTACATACAAAAGGAAAACCCCAAAGACACTCCTTATTGTAATCCAGACATTTCTGTTTAGGAGGTCTAAATGATCAAGAAGGTGAAGAGCCACACATAGGAATTGATAAACAATCCCAAAGTGCTCAGAATATAATTAAAGTTGGGTCAACATAGTTTTCCCAGGGACAGTTGAATACAGCCAAGGCTTCAGCAGTCAGACTTCCTGATTACCAAGATCTTGATACATGCTCTGGATGCCAGGTCAATCTAGACTGTGGACATCTTTGCTGCTGTTCCTCAGATTTTTCAAATTCTCTGAGAAAGTTTTGCTTTAAACTTAATTGGGTTGTGATTTTTTTTTTCACTCAGAAAACCAACCCATAACAGAAAATAGAGACTTAAAATACCTTTGAGGATAACAGCCACAGAGACAATGGCATTCTGCCTATGCAGATGATGACTCAAATAAGAATACAAACATTTCCTTTCCTCTGTATACACTTCATGTCAGCACATGTGTATGTTTTATTAGAAGAATTAAATCCAACATTTTTAAGAATTTATGGAAAAACAAACCATTTTTAAATGAGTCAATCAGTAGAAAGAGGCCTGGATGTGAAAGACACATATAGCTGCATAATTTGGAATGACGTTGGATAATATCCTCTGCATATCACAAGCAGGAGAAACATAGACCTTACTTTCCTAATAGATTTATAAGTAGTGAAATTGTAGAAGCCTGAATTATCAGGGATGAATTAAAGTACAAAGGTCTGACTGAAAATATGCACACTCGTATAGATTGTGCTTGAAAGTATTGTGGTATTACTTCCTGGAAATTGATTTAATGATCCATTTTCATAAGATCCAAAACAAGTATCAGATAACTACCTACTTTAGCAAATGACTAGAAGTATCCAATATTTCACTAATGGTAGCTGCAGTATAATGCAACTAGTGTTGTATATAAATCTATTAAAATGCTAATTGCTTCATCAGGCTATTACTAGCACTAGTTGCCTCTGCCAATACAATATTAGCATCTCTATTTGAGTCTTTCTTAGAATTAGGGAGTCAATTATAATACCCTTAAGATCCATCAATGGTAATTGAATGAGGTATATTTAATTGACATGTATTCTGAAGAACATAAACGTATACTGGGATTCTGGTTTTTAGGAATCTGTTTTCTTTGGATTGAACTTTGCCCTTTTGGGATGTCTCTAAAGGCATTTCCTTGGGAAAGCCTTGTGGAGAATAGGAATGTAATACAGTCTTCTACAGTGCCTGCTGTCTCTCCAGGACTCAGTGATGTGTATCTAAATCTCTCTAACACTCATTCTGTACAGTCACTGATGTATTTGCAGTTCTGTACGGCAGCTGCTGACACATAACCAGTTATTTCACAATGAAACCTATAATAACTGTTTCTTTCCAAGTGAAATTTTGTCAAAACTGGCACCTAGATACTGTGATTGCTGTGATACAAACATCTGAGAGAGGGAAAACTAGCCTGAGCACTACATTCATTCTTCTGTAGAAGTGTGTGTGCAAAAGCATGAATGTCTAAAGTCATGGTGGTTTATCATATATTTTAATTTTTCTTTTTAAATACTGATCAGTGTTACATTTACATCATTTCACAGTTCAGTCTTTTCTGGTCTAATACGTAGTGACTTTTCTCTAAAAAGCAGGGTAAGTAGACTACAGCTATATTCTTTAACCTTATCAAGAAAGTGTAATGTAAAAACAAATGTTGGCTAAAAGCATATGGTAAACTTCAGTAAAGTAACTGCATTCTCCTGTTATTGCAACTCTTCTGAAGTTTATTATGCTCAGTGATTTTGTTGTGTCTGAAATAGCTGTATAATTTGCGCACATGCATCTTCGAACCAGAAGCATAACCTGTGGCTGCACATTTTGAATAGATGGATCTGCTACAGAACATAAGTTCATGCAGAGTATTTTAAACAAACAGGAATGTACTGTGCCTGTACAACCAAATAGGTACTCTTTTTGACATTAACTTTCTCCCAAATGCAGGCTTACATACATTGTCTTTGGTGAGAATGCAACCAAACCTGTGATCTTAATGAAGAAACATAAAACTGGGAAGTATAAACAACAGTGGGAGCTTTTAAACTGGAAACACAACAAAAACATTTTAAAGGTCACAAAAGTTCTGTTACCCAATAGTAGGAAACAGATAAATGATGATAACTAAGTTACTTCCCAACTCCAAACTTTGTGGACACAGTAATGTCATTTGCTACTGGGCAACAAAACGTTATTGCCTTGGAGTGTTTCTCAACTAGAAGTTCTGTGATAAGAAATGTTCTGGTTCATGGGAAGTACTGAGGGTTGAAAAACATAAGCTAAACAAAACATTTGGGAGCACAGCTATTTTCTCTGCATGAATGTTTCCTTTGCTTATATGTTCTCCATCACTTACTCAATTCCTGTAATGCTGGCCAAGTTCAGAAGGGCTAAACATTACCCAAGTCTCAACATGTAGTTCTTCCTCATGCCTGCACAGCTCTACAAGGCTATTTACAGACGTCTGCAGCTTTTAATCCTTTTTTTCTAGTCCTGGTCATTTACATTCCTTGAAGATGTTTCAGTCCATTAAATATGACCTTTCAATGTTCTGTTGGAGTTTTATAATACAGTTAATGCATGACTTTGTCCTCAGGGACAAAGTGTACAGAAGCAGCCCATGTGCTACCCAAAACAATGGGTTTTTTCCTCCTTTAACTGGAAAGATTTTAAACTGGGGCTCAGTAACTAAAGGTAATATGACTGTTTCAAGAAGGTTTACAGTCACACAGGACTCACTACCCAAATCTGAGGCTTTATTCTCCTCAAGCAGAGCAATTTCCTCTTTACAGTTGTTTATAGGTACACCGTCACTTTGTACTTCCACTACCATGGATAATCTTTCTTGCTCTAATATCAGTAATAAGCAATTAAAAATAATAAGACTAATTATAACAGCAAATATATCAATAAATGTATGTTAAATACCAGGTTATGTCTGTAGTATTTGAGTAACTGGAAGAATGCTTATGGCTTGGCACAGAGCTAATAGCAAGAGATGCAGAAAGAAGCACTAAAACTCACAGGGAAATGTTGTTTATACTTCACTGCCTGCTTGGCTGGTGTGGTTTTTGGAAATACAAGTTTAAGATAAAGGTGTCTACAAGCCCTTTGTGTAAGGACTGTGTTGACTTATTCAGTCCACTTATATGGATGATGATTTTCCACAAAATGAAACAGTCATGCGTGACTGTACTTGATTCTAAATTTTTGAAATTTTTCCCATAGTAGGGCAGTCTTTTGAAATTTTCCACATAGTATGGCAATCTTTCCTTTCAGAATCTGACATCAAAGACCCTAATAAATTCAGAAGTTTCCCTAATTTGCAAGACAGAATGTAAAAAAGCAAAGAGACAACAGTTTCTCCTGGAAAAGAACAAAAGTTAGTTGTTTCTATCTTCTGTGTCCGGTGTCATTTATCAGGTTAAAAAAATAGTCCTTGATTTAAGGCCCTGGACAATATCTGTGAAATGCAGCCTGTAGGCTAAGCAGGAGAACATCTGTCTCCCAGGAGAGCGGGGCAGGATGCTAACTGCAAAGTGCACGTTGTACTTGGTGTACCTTCAGCTGGGTGCATTGTGCCAGCAGCAAACTCCTGGGAGCTGGAACAGTGCCTGAGTCAACTGCCATATTTTTTTTCTCCTTTTTTAATCTTGCTGTCTCCTATTGTACTTCTATGCATAATAAGCATTCCTTAAGCTCTTGGCTCTGCCTGTCAACAGTGGCTGCATGGCTCACAGATGGCTCACGGAGACTTTAGCCCCCCATTTCTGTTGACTCTTGCAGGCACTGAGAGTTTTGTCTGTGACTAAGCAAATCTAAAAGTAACTTTCTTTGTATGAGGTATTGTCAGAGATATTCATTCATTTCTGAGCTGCTGCAGAATGTTTTCCCAACTAGTTCAGTTGGGAACATCTAGGAGAGCAAATCTTTCTCATTTCCAGTAGCGTGATCATACTTACTCTGCAGGAAAGAGAAACGCTGACTCTGTGAGTGGTTGGATTGGCAACAGTTGTCCAATAAGCACAGTTCAGCACTCCATTCTGTAATGCCGGGTCTGTAACTAGAACAGTTGATGTCAGAGAAATGTATTGACTAGGTCAGGACATTCTTTTCCTTTGCACAAAAAGAACTACAAAAACATTATTTCCAGTATGCAGAAAGCAACCTTATTTAATGGCTGTGCATGTCTACAATATGCTGCTGCTACTGAGAACAAAATGGGTAAGGTAGAACCGCATGTCTGAAAGATGCCATGATGTTTCAGTAGGTCCCAGTAGGCAGAGTATGATCTACATGTCATGTTCTGTGAAGCTTGCAAATGTTTCCAAGACGTCATGTTGGTGATGTGTCTGGTTTCTGAATGAACAAACAAGCAGAAATTCAATATGGATGTAGAGTCAAGTACTTATTAATAATCATAGTTATCTCAAATATGAAAGGGCAGCTGCAAATGTTGTTGTTAAGGAGTCGCCTGTTTTTATCTATTAAAGAAGCAAATCTCTTTCCTGTGCCATTTGTTACATGAGTCACATTGTGTCTGGTTAGATCAGCCTGTGTTGTATCAAAAATGCACACTGTGTGTGCTGACAAAGCCCAAAGCAATACAGTACAGGATACATTTTCAGCCTAATAAGTGGGAAGCTACAGCTGTGTCTTCTACCAACAATGACACGCATTGTATTTGCTTTCCAACATGCAGCTTTTCACTGTGGGCTAAAAGTGCTGTAGGCAGAAGTTACCTGAGTAGAATGCAATAGGCCTTGAAAAGAAGCGTGTACACAAACCTATAATATGGTCAGGAGAAATGACATATCCTCATTGTATTCAGTATTGGTATAATTATTATAGGTGTTCAATACACTGTTTTGTCACAGTGATCCTGATGTAGCTATTACATTATTGCAAGCTCTCTGATACAGGAAGATACAAGGTTTAAGAGTTGGAATTCTCACATACTAGATAATGTTGTAAATCCTGCTCCAGAAATAATTCTTAGTTAATAGGATTGAAGAGGGACACAGTTCAGTGAACTCCAGGAACAAAAGGTGGTTTATTCCCACCTGTTTATACATGTGTTCTCCCCCTACCTATCCCACAAATCTCCTTTCCCTCTTAATAATTTCAACATTCTCTGTACTTGTTACTTGAATGTTTTCCCTCTCTTTTCTTCATTTTACTTCATGTGTCACCTAACCTCATAATAACAAAGAAATTACAAAGAAAACTTTAAGAATACAGAATTGAAAAGATCTTAAAAACTCCTTTTTTTCCTAGACTTGAGTAGGCAATAGTGGTGTTATTATTCTTGTTTATCTATTAGATGTTTAGCTATTACTAAGGAAGAAAGTGAACTTAAAGCCCCGCAATATGAGTTCCATCTAAGAGTAATCATCTTCCTTTTATTTCCTTCTTCCTTTTATTTCCTTCTTACGTCCTTTCTTATTTCTCTCCTATACTTTGACTACAGGCTCTTTGGGCAAGGAAGTATATTTTTATTCCTTTCAGCTACATCTAGCATATGTATGCTCTATCTAATAAGTAATGCCAAATAGTTCTTGTCTTACTACTACCATTCCAGTCATCTTCCAAAGCATAGGCCTCACACACAGGTTTCTGAGGTCAGAAGCACTAAAAGACACTCACATATAGGCAGAGCTTAATTAAAGCATGCATCTAGGAAGGAGCTGCCAGGACCTCCCAACACTTCTGCAGAATCTGGTGAAAGACGGGGATAGCCCTGAGTGATGGCAGAGCAAACTGTGAAATGCAGAACACATACACCCATAAGAAAACACACGTAGATGCAATCAGCTGCTTTTGCTGCTCTCGTGATCAATGGATTCTTATCATTGCTTTAGAAAGCAGCCCTTTAGATGGTTCTTCCCTAAGGAAATCCAATAATATGTGTCGTTTAGGAGGACAACTTTTGTCCAGAATAATTTTGAGTGTGAATATAGAGTTCCAAACTTTTCTAGTATATTTTCAGACAATTTCTAAAACATTTGTTTTTTTAATCATCAGGATATCTTCTACCTATAAAGGAGAAATTTCAGCACATGAAAGAGTGAAACTTTGGCCACTCATATGAATTTGCAACCATTATGCTAATCAGCAAGTAAAGACAACATAATCCCTTGATCCATATTAAACAAGTGTTCTCAGCAAGCAAAGCCTTTTCATCTCAGAAAATGAACACATTTCTGAGGCTTATAGTGTACAAATGTCCTTTCCTGGTCTTCATGAAAAGCAATATTTTTTTTTAGTAAGCACTTCTTATTTGCTATTAAAACATGAATTTGTTTAAAAATATTTAAATTTAATTTAAAAAATAGGACAATCCTTGCAACATGTTGCATTTGGAAAATTTTGTCATCATATTCCAATTTCTGATAATTAATATGAATAAGTTAAATCAGTCACTGTAAGACTATTTGTTTCCTTCCAAAAGGGAAAAAAATCCTGCGTGTATATTTATGACTATATTTGAACTTGCTTTGTGAAATTTCTTTACATGAATGCCTAATTCCTTCTGGATTATGCAGGCCAGTAGTTAGAAAAGAAATCAGATTTTAAGAGGCTGTAACACTTGTGCTAAGTTTCATTAGAACACCTGCACTGTCTGTGAAGAAGAGTAATCAATAAAATCAATGACATCTATCTTTAAATAAAATAGAAAGGCAAAATGAATTCGTGATGTACCGGATAAAGGTCATGTGTTAGGGACGTTCAATATTTTAAAACCATAGAATAAGAGGAGAAAGTCAGTCTCAGAAGAAAAATCAAGACCTGTTTCTTCTTTTATACCATGGCTTCCTTTCTCTGCTTTTACTGACCTTGATGTTAATTTTTGTTACGTTACATGCAGTTTGCTGTTCAAGGATGTTTCTGCACAGCATCACAACTATGCAAGATTTGTAGATGCCGTTTTTCTGTCTCTAAAAGACAAACATGCACTTGCTTGTGATACTGAGGCTTATGTGTTTTCAATAACTCTTCTTTGCACTCAAAACCAGAGTTGGAGTCCATTAACCAAGTTAGTAAGCGGAAGAAGAATTGAGAAGAAAAGGAGAAGGCAATATGTGCCTGTATAATTTTTGTCCAAATACTTGTTCCTCTTTTGTACAAGAGGATTTTTTCACAAGAGGGAAGTAGCATGATCCAACCATCTTCAAGATGAATACAGCACATTGTTTTTTATTTAAGTGGCAAAAGAGAACAACCTTTGGATCAGCAGATACTGCAGGAACAACATATTATCTTCTACCCACCAGAGCTTCCTGTTGGAGGTGCAGAAACCCGTGTGTTTGGCAGCTGCTGCTTGTGAGAAGGAAGGGAGCACTACTGAGTGGAGACAGGTAGAACAGTCCCAAACCCCAGGTGTAACCTCATTTACTGTTTTGCTTGGATCACCCATGCTTTAGAGGCATGACACCAATTTCTCACAGTGCAAGACAAATACAATCCTTGTTGAAATAGCTCAGTGCACAGGGAAATCAAATTAATCTATGCATTTGGGGAACAAGTAGAGAAGGAAATGTCTTCCTAACCCTCAGTGGAAAGTTAACCTAAAACATTATTTACATTTACTGGCACAAGAAGAATGTTTCCAATAATATAAAATCTGACGTCTGGCAAAGCAAAAACTTATTTTTAATTATAAGGCAGCTGTCCCTGCCCAAATTAATTGTAGCATCAAAGTTAGTCAACTACATCAAGGCATAAAGTATCTTCATTTCACTTGTAACATATGTTCTCCCAAGATATCACAGTATAAAATGCATAGACTTTTGTTTGTGATTACATTGCCTTAGTATTGTACAGTGTTGTCTTTTGGGGCATTTTTCAAGAGGTAGTTATTATGAACAGTAGTCCATACTGGAATATGTTAGGGATATGGTTTAGTGGTGGACTTGGCAGTGCTAAGTTAAGAGTTGAGCTCCATGATCTTAGAGGTCGTTTCTAATCTAAATGATTCTATGATCCAATTTTGGGGAAAACTGCTAAGCTGTTAGGAATGAAGAGCCAACTGGTAGTTATGAAATTAAAGTGCTCTCCAGCTCAATTTTTTTGCAAATAAATATATGTAAATCACTTTTATTTGAAGTTATAGAATCACAAGATTACAGAATCATTCAAGCTGGAAGTGACCTTGAGCAATGTCTATTTCCATCTCCTACTCAAAACAGGGTCAGCTGCTCAGGTAGCTCAGGATTTCATCCAGTTAGATTTTGAACACACCTGAGGGTGGGGAATACAAAATCTGTTCCACTGTTTGACTGCTGTCATGGTGAAAAAAGGCTTTTCTGACATCCAGTCAAGCCTGTTTTTTCAACTCCAGTCTGTTGTCTATTATCCTCCAACCAAGCCTCACTGCAAAGGGCTCAACACTGTCTTGCTGAACCTCTGTCCCCAGCCCCTCCCAGATGCTGAGGGCTGCTGTAAGGTCCTTCTGAAACTGTCTCTGCCCCAGACTGACCCACCTCTGGTGCCTCAGCCCCTCCTCGACAGCTGTATGCTCCATCCCCGACCATCTTGGTAAACCTTGCTTTAGTTTACCAAAGTCTTTCCTTTACCAGGGTACCTAAAACTGGACCAGTCTTCCAGATGCAGTTTAACTGTGCTAAGTAGAGAGGGATGTAATAGAAAACAAAAATTTGCCAGGCTGTGCTTACAAGCACTGTGCCAAGGCTATCCCTATTTCTGACTGGTCAGCATGTAGATAAGAGAATTAAGTTAATAAAATTTTGGCTCACTTTATAAAACTGATACTTTCACTCTTAAAACATCTACTTCCATAATTTTTATGGACAATCAAGCACTTCACTTTTGCTTTGCTACAAGTACAGATTCTGAAAACAATTCTGTAAAAAATAACAAATGAAAAGTTAAGCTTTACAATAATGCCAAAACTGAGAGAGAAGCAAAGCATCATTGTTACTATTCAGAGAGGACTGACCATGTTGAAGGTGTAGGGTGTTTCCCTGGTAATACAGATACTCAAGATTTGTTCTTTCTTTCTACCCACCCAATCCTTGGAAGCACATCTACAAATGCTGTTTTAATAAACCTTTGTTCCTGAACAACTGTGCCATTATATAATATCTTCGGTTAAAAAGAAAAAGTAATGTGACGTAAAACATGAACACTCTCAAGTTTATATAAATGTATGATATTTATATAACAAGAAGTTAGATAAGCACTTAGTTTAGACCCTGATACTTTTGTGAAGTAGCCTCCTGCTCTTAGGAGCAGGGGCACACACAGATATTATAGCTTTCTGGAAAAATTATACAATGCAAAAAATACTGCGGATCTCTAAGTACTGTAAATATCCCTATCTAGTGATTGAATTTGATTCCAAAATTTTAGTACCTCCACTGCAGACTGCAGAAATTATTAAATGAGGAAATAATTTTAGTTATGAAGAAAGTAAGAAATTCTCTGACTTGTGGGTATGTAACCATTTTTGGTGGGGAGTGTCTAGTTATTGAACAGAGGACAAAAGTTCTTATACCAAACTCTTTTCAGTGCTGAAAAAGGCTCTAACAATTCACAGGTTTTAACAATTTTCTTTCACACTTGTTCTTAAAACTACTGAGGGCATTTCTGCAGCTTCAAAATTTGATAAAAAATTAATTTATGATTAAGGAAACTATTTTGGTGCTCATATTCCACTTTTTCACTTACAAATTCATCTCAGTTATCATTTGATACAATCTAAATAATAGTCTATAGAGATTCATCTTCTGAGTTTGTAGTAAGATATGCTTATATTAAAAATTAGCTATATTTATAAACAGTACAGCATATCATACTCAGACACTTTGACATACAAAAGAGTTAATTTGGTCAGCTTTAAAATATATGTGTGCTTGTGTTTTTCAGGCAGTTTTGTCACACCACAACTAAATAAGAATTTAATTTCTCATTAAACATATGAAATGTGACAAACAAAACATCAATGAGCAATAACAACAAATGGTGACAAATGAAAAATGACAGCCTCCTCCAGAAGCTTCCTCCAAACTGATTTCCCCAAAAAATCTGTATCTAACTACTCTTTGGACACTTCTTGTTTATGGAGTGTTTATGGTATGTTGTACTTATGATTGGAAACAACCGCCTCCAGAAGGTATCAAATAACAGAACGCAAGTTTTTCATTGTCCTTAGTCTTCTAAAGTGATTCTCATTCTCCATACATGGCAACACACCTTGCTCAGGGTGTTGCCAAAGATTAAGCTGACACCTTGATAATGAAGGCGATTATTGGCCTACCAGTTTGGGCAACACGTGTGTAGAACAGCAGGAGAGAGGCCACAGCTAAAGGCTTCTTTTTATAGCTACAGATAAAGATCTCCTACAGAGAAAGGATTCAGATTGCAGAAGGACTCATCTCTTAGTCAAACTTCTGATTCCAATGTCTGCAATCTACGTATGGTCTCTCTATAAAATGATGGTGACCCTCTGAGAATGCATCATGCAGAGAGTAAAATAGATGTCATTGACTGCTTGTGCACAAGAAAAGTAAAAATGCTGGAGAACCCCAGGACTGCCTCACCAGTCCAAGCAATAGAACAGCACAAGGTAGTTTTGGCCTGTGTGAACTACCACACAGCTAAACTATTCCTGGGCACATTTGGGAGTGAGCATGGGCCAGCAACTGCTCCCAGCAGGCATCTGACTTGGGGGCTGCAAGTGGTTTCAATGGTTTGGGCATGGGCTCTTCCCTGATAGCTGGTCCCTGTGGATGAGATCGTGGTCCTGGGAACATTTGACGGACTAATACAAGTTTCACTTCTACTGCTCTGCCTATGCAGTAGTTACAAGTCAGCATGCCCTGCTCCAAACTTGGGAAGCACAGGCCAGCACATACAGCCTGACTTTAACAAAAACTTTGTAATGTGAGCTCAGCCCTGTCATGATACAGCCATGGCTTAGGGTTGTTTCCTAGAATGTTCAGGATATGTCCAGGACTGTTTTTGTCATGCCATGTGTAAAGCTTATTATCAGATCACTTCCCAGGCAGCAGGATCATCTTAAAATACTTAGGTAGGTTTGATAATTATCAAAATTAAAATCAGAGATATGCTTTGCTTATGCTATGTCTGATGGCTTTTCCTAAACTCTGACCCTTTAGGAGCTATTAGTTTCTCTACAGAAACATATGCTTTGAATTTGTGCTAGTGTGTGTTCAAGTGATTTACTGCAGACTGATTAGATAATTTAATTGACACAATTAGCAGCAATATTTGTGGAAACAGCACATAATGCCTCACTTCTTGTGTCCTTGTTTTTGTCATGCCAATTATCCTCTGCTTTTCTAATCAAATGGTTTTATAGGAGACTCAGAATGAGATACAGAGTGTGACATGAGACTTTATCATTAAAGATGAAAATTCAACTCCTTGCTTTTCAAGGAGGTATTTTGAGACTAATCACTCTTTCTTATGCAAATCATTTATTACACCATCCTGGCACGTAGAACCACTTGTAAGTCTTTTTGGTTTAAAAGAAAATGCCTAGTGTTCATCAGAAAGGGAGATGCTGATAGTACTGAATAGAGAGAACAATAGTGCAGCAGGTACTCTGCAAGATTCCCCACTGGGCTCTGCTGATAGAGTTGAAGTTTGACCCGCAGTGCCCTCTCCTATTTTATTGTCACTGGATGCCAATTAAGTTCATCACTAAAACTGCAGCAACCTGTTCACCACAGTTTGATATCTCTGCTGAACAAACCATCTTGTTCCCATGCAGTAGTTAAGGAATGAGTGGACCAATATTCACCTGTTCAGCACACAATAAAATTGATTTTGAAATCAAGTAGCTGTATCTTTTATCAGCAAAGTCCATTTGTTCTATAAATGGAAACTAATACATCTGCTTAAACTGATGTGCCAGTCAGAACATAATGCCATCCCAAAATACTTGCGCACTGAACAGGTTTCTTAGGATAGAAATAGACATCCTGAGGCAGGAGCAGCCCAGCTTTTGTGGGTAAGCTGGTGCTTGTTGCTGTTGTATGCGGTTTTCAGAGTTCTCCTCTGCAATAAGCCTACACATCTGGCAATGACACTGGGAGTGGTGAGTATACACACAGCTGGTCATGTGATAATTCAAGCATTTATGGATTTGGGAAATATAATGAGAGGGAAGGTGTTGTATATCTACTCATGATGTTTCTGCAATGCACATATGTACACCAGATCATGAGGCAAGGGTATGACAAATTGCTGGGGAGAAGTTACAGCAGGAGATACTGACATGGTCCCATCCCAGACTCTGTGGCTAGCACTGCCTGAAAGATTAGGCATCTCTGTTTTCAGCTGATTCTCATAAGGAAGCAGAGCACTGAATACACAATACACAAATTCTTCCCTTACCACAAAGATTTTATTATTATGGGAAAATAGTTGAGATTATGAAAATAATGCATCTTATTTTGTACTAGTGATTTTGTAACACAGTACTAAGTCATCGTGTGCACCACATAACACAACTGTAAAATAGCAATTAGAAATTCTATAACATCCTTCAAGTAAAAGAACTAAAGTATTTTAGTTTTGTTTAAAAGTAGCCAAATTTCTTTTATGTCCACGAGTTTTCTTTTCAACATCTGGACCTCAATTAAGAAGAAAAAATAATGTGTTTATAAGTCTGCAGAGTTTTCTCTATGTTTTTTTTTCTGTGCTGCTGCAGTACTTTTCAGTTGTAGCAGCTATTTTATGAACTCATGAGCTAAGCAGTTCCAAATTGGAAATGTACCAACCACTCCTACTATTCAACAAAATGTTTTCAAGAGCAGTTAAAAATATCAAGAGAAAAAAATATCCAACCCTTATTCTACATCAGATTCCAGCTTAGTAGTAACAAAAATAATCCTTTTGGGATCTAAGTTGTCAAATAATAAGTTTAGCATTCTAAATCCACAGTCAAGTCTTGTTTACACTGAGAATTTCTAAGAAAGAAATTCTGATGGCTCTCCTGTCCTGGTATTGTCATTTGTGAGGGAGCACATGTAGGCAAGAGTCCACTATCCACATCTATTGGTACCACTATCTTTCTCCTTTCTATGCATCTTGATCTGGTGGTAAAACCAGATTTGTTGGAAGGACTCTAGTCCTCAACATAATTAATATTCAAGCAAGTATAGAGGTTGACTAAACTAGCCCAAGCAGTTAACTAACTTTTTATAATTTCCATATCAAACACAAGGACAACAATTTTTAGATGAAGTCTCCAGCTGTTGCTGGAGATTGAAGACTGTAATGACACTGGTGAAAATGATCTTTCCCATACCTGACCAAATCTTTTGGCAATAAAGTTTTTTGCTGTGATGCTACTAGTTATTTGATGGTGAAACACACAAAAATGAAATCAATTTGGTAGCCTCTTAGAGAAAGCCTGTAGGTCTGCACTGGTCTTTAGTTTGATTTTCTCTGAGACAGGCACTTACAGTTCATACCTGTGTAGTAAGAAGTACATGAGAAATAAAGATGCTGGGAATTACTATTTTAACACTCTTTTAACTCTTCCAAAGCTGTCTCCACCTGAGGGTTTGAATTATATGTCTAATATTAACACACCCTTTCAGGTCCACAACATTTTTGTGCTTTGATAACTAAGATTCCCATGACAGAATATCCACCCACATCTCAGAGAGAATGGCATTATAGATACCAGAACTATATTGTACCTTTCCCTCTTGTCTGAAACTTATTCAAAACTCTGAAATTCACAGCAGCATCTATATGCTAATGTAGTTGGTGTCCTACTTAAATTCATTAACTGTAATAAACAACAAAGTTATAGCCCTAGGTCCAATAGAGGACTTCAGCATCTCTAAAGAGAAAGTCAGCAACATCTTTCAGGCACTGCTATCCAATTTGGTGTCCACGAGGATTTCAGCAGTATACAGTACAATGTGATCTCTCCCAAAATTACCAGGTATCGCTGAAAAACACTGAGCAAGGGAAATCTCAGCTCCCATACTTCCTTTGAACAAAGGAAACCTGAGTCCATGAAATGTTTGTTTTATGTACTCTTGGAAGAGCAGAGTTCACTGCATTGCTTTTAGAAGCCAGATGATTTATAAGACTTGTGCCCACCATTTAGAGAGCAGTTTATTTGTCAGAGCATTCACCTGGAAACTCAGAGACCTGCTCAGGCTAGGGTAACAAAAGGTGAAAATGGGACTGAGGTTTTCCTCACTAAAGTGCCCTAAGCTATAGGCTGATCCTTACTAGTTCTATGCAGAAAGGGGATTAAAAGCAAAACTCTCTATAAAAAGTAGGTATCTCACCCACTTAAAGGTGGGATTTAGAGCTCCACTTTTTGAAGGGAATCTTCGGTTAAGACAGGAATGTCCAATCTACTTAGCTGTACATAAAAAAAGAATCTTCATTTGGTCAAAAGCCATATGATAACTTAGAGAGCCAAAGAAGCCACTGCAGGAGTTGCTATGTACAGAAGGTGACAAGTACTCTACAGGGGAGACACTGTCCCTCTGCAGATCAGACCTGATTCTAGCAGTTCCCACTGGCCAGAACTGAGAAGTACCAAATTTGCTCATCCACACTTAATCTGATGCCGCTAAAATTGTCCTCTCACTTTGGATCTTTGGGATATTATATTAACTGGCCACAGGCACAATCCCATACTGCGTTTAAAACCTGAAGTAAATAAAAGTGCATTGTTAAAACCAGATCCTGTCAGAGTAAGTTGTTCACACTTAAATAAATTGAACAAATTGTGACTTTCTGCAGCATTCTACCTATCTTAAATTCCCACTGGGTTTTAAGCAAGAGTTGTTTACCTAAGCCCCCAAGCCAAAACAGTGCAAGTAAGCACCTGGAGAATGAAATAGAGCTTTCAGGGTTCCTGCTCTTAGGATACATTTGCAGTATTATGTTTAAGCATCACCATTTTAGGTCTAGGCAGAACTTCAGATTCAGCCTAAATCATGTTTTAGCACATATAATGTTGTTTGTTTTCTTGATATTTTTATGCTGTTCCTTTCAGCTAAGTCATCTTCTGTTTTAAGTCTATTATTCTCCCTGAATGTTTAGGGGTAGAAAGCCAAGAGAGGAAGAGGATCATTTCTGTCCTCTGTCTTCATCTTCTTAAAAACTCCTTCTCTGTAATGTCTTTTGGGAAGTCAGATGTTGCACTTAGGGCAAAATCTGATCTTAGTCAAATCAAAGGGAGGTTTGCATTGACTTCTCTGGAAATAGTATCGAGTCCTTAACATGATTTAACCCACAAAGAACAGCTTTCTGAATCTGATTAAGCACACTCTGTAATAATTGTTCTGACAACTTTTACCTTCCTTTCCAAGAGCTGACACTGAGCTCTGGGGTAATGTGGCTCCCAGTTAGATGGAGATTAAGTGATGCAGGATATGTTATCTCATCTTTGACCTTCAGTACCACCTCCAGAGTGAGATACATTACTCCGATCTCTGGAAGGGGAAATCAGTCTTATTTTGCTGACTAAAACTGACTTTTTCTTAGCAAAATTACAAAAAAACCTCAAGGAAAAAAAGTGTACGTTATTGCTTTGCACCAGAGTTGGCAAAACTGCACATTTTGCCTGTTTGGATTTGAGATTTAACACACATCTCTGCACAGCCCTCCCCCTCCTCAGTGTTCTTCTGAACAGAATATCAATGTCACCAGAGAGGAGTCATCTTTCCCTTTTTTTTATTTCTTTTTTTTCTGCTGTTACTCCTCACTGAGTTTAAATTTCATTTATGTTGGCAAGAGGGCTTTCTTTTTTTCCTTTAAAAGTTTTAATCCACCTTGTAACACCACCCAAAAAGAGGCGAAATTAAGCTGCAGTGTGTACTAGGAGAGAAAACCTACTTTATTTATCACCCAGTCCTACTTCACCATGCACTGACCTAATTACAGCCCACACCACGCGGGGTAGGAGGAGCAGCAGAAGGAGCGCTTCTGCCACCTAGTGATTCCTGTCCTCCCGCAGTCCCCAGCAGAATCCCTTTGTGGGATTGGCATTTTCCTGTCCCTAGCACTCGACAGCAAATGACCTTCCCCAGCCTGCCTGCCTGGATGCCGGCCTTATCTGCATACTGCTCTCTTCTCCTCTTTTACTGCTCCAAAACAGCGTTCACGGATGAATTCTGACCTGCAGCTGGCAACACTCGGTAAAACAGGTGGGGGTTTAAAAAATCACTTAGAATGATGTAAAGTACAGCAAAAAAACCCAGAATGTTCGAACAGTGCTAATACATGTCTGAAAACAGAAAATATTTTGTATGCACAGACATAGGCTGGGGTTTTCAAAGGGAGCACAGAGAGCTGGGTGCCACTGTGACTGTCACAAATTAGATGCACAAATTATTTGAGTCTTAAGCACTTGTACAAGATTTTGCTTCTCCCTCTCCTGCAATTTTATTTTTAGTAATCTTAATCCTGTAAAATGACAGGTGATCATGCACCAATTAGCCTATTTATTTATGATAACCTTTTCAGCATGACAGTCTTGGACTGAAAATGGAAAAAAATTATTTTCCTATTGCTGGAGACATAAAAATTTTACAGAGCAGAACGAAATTTGACTGTTGGAAAATTAAGGTATTTTTTTCCATTATTTTTCTTTCAAAGCATGTCAATATTTTCGTTCAGAAATGCTCTGAAGGTCATTTTTCATAATTGGGATGTTGGTGTTAAATTAAATGTACACTATTGACACCACTTACTATGCAAGTGAGAGTATGTGAGGTCTTAATTATTCCTGTAAGCAAATTTGAACATTTTTCTCCAACATGTACAGCTCAAGGGAAAGGTGAAGTATTATTTTAAACTCTGTTTATATAAAAAACTTTCATCCTTTTTTTCAATTGTTCTAGTGAAGGGGTCCAATACAACCATTTTAATACTATTTTTTATTTTACTTTTATTTTCATGCAAATTCGAGTGAATGAAAATTAAGGTTTCAGGATGCAGCATTAAACAATCAAAAAATACTCTGATAATTGCCTTCCCAATTTCCAGCCATTTCCAGTCATGCTTTTGGCACCCAAGACAGTATGTCCAGGGGTCTTTTAAAAAATGTGAAATGTACTCTGCAAATTTGCCTTCTCATTGTAAGGAATATTATCACTACCTTTCACAAAGATTTCATAGTGAGCCACTGATGTTAAACAGGGGATTAATAACATTCACTCTGCTCTCATAAATGCTCAGGTCATCCAGAAGGGTGCCTGGTTTGAATGTGACATGGTTTCCTTCCAGACCATATTCTCCTGCTGCCTCCCCAGAGCAGCCAGGGTGCTGAGGCAAGGAGGGAAAGAAGGCTCTTGCCACAGAGCCAAAGTACAGCCAAAGGGCTCGTGTCCCCACAGGCACAGGCACACTTTTTGCCTGTCTTCTATGTATCCATCTCCCCCTTCAGATGTGCTTTGCAGAAATGCTGAGCACTCTTGTTTGTAGCTAAAGCTGTGCTTCACGTTTAAATAGACTCCTCTGACATACCTTAAGATGCAAATAATCACATTTTAAACATCTCAGATTAGCCACTTCACATTCAAGTACACTTTTCACATTTACCTCTCTGTTCCTCAGTTCTCTGTGCATAAAAAAGAGGCAATGCTCTCAACAAAGGTGTTGTGATGATAAAGGAATTGTTTATGAAGCACTCATATATATCAGTGGCAAGCATTGTAGAAAAAATAACATGAGGAACAGGTCAAAGTCATGTGCAGTAGATAACTTGCAGGAGTGTCCACTGAACAGGAACAGAAAGATGTTGAAAAATGTTGGCTAAGGGTTATATGCTAATTATGCATTCTGTACTTTGACTGGAACAGGAACACTATAGAAATATGTAACGTAAATAATACACCTGTACACTATATCGTATTCACACCATAGGAAACCTACCCAAAATGATTAAAACTGAAGAAATTGTTTCACTTCTGTCCCACATAGTTACAGATCTTACTAACATTCTAGGACCTTAAACATGTTTCAGGTTGTCTCCTATGTTGTTTGTCATACCATAACCACCGTTGTGATTTTACAGGTCCAATTGAATCAGAAACTTCTTGCTCTTTCTATAGAAACCAATGGCTAGAAATTATTTGATAATGCAATCTAGAAATCTTCCTTTGATACATTTTTGAGTGCCTTAATATGCATAATTTTGACCCTGTTTATTTCCCTGGAATTCTTTTTAGAACACATTTTTGATATCTGCCTCGGGTTATATGGTATGACAGGTTAGGCACCATCTGATCTGTCTATGATGCCAGACATTTTATAAATATATCAGAAAATAAATAAAGCCTTTCCTCTCACCCATAGAAGTTAGATCAAGAATATTTCCACTTGTTGGGTTCTGAGTGTCTTGTATTAAGGAGAGGTAACATGGTAAAAGTTGAAGGGGATGATATTTTCTTTTGTGTTATTAGGGCAGCCAAAGAGAAGGTTACTCCAAAATTATTTGAGAATTGTCCATGGCTCTTAGTCTGCTCCTGGGAAGGGTTCATTCTTGGTTTCGTTTACATGACATTCAGTGCAAATCCTGAAATGGATCTAGGTTGGAAATTACATACTCAGCACAAATTATTTTACCTGACTTGCTATTTTAGACAGCTACCAACTACGTGCCCATACAGTTCTTATTGGTTTTGATATTATTGCTTTAGTGGAAATAAATATGTATAACTTTCCAAGTATATAGACATGTTTTTAGAAAATCAGGAAAGGCTTCAAACCCAATTTGTTATTCAACTTTAAAAAAAAAAGGGAGGGAACAAAATGAAATTAGTTTTTAAATCATGGGATGAAGCAAACATTTAAGAGGGAAATTAAAACCTGTCTGTCACAGAAATTTAAATTTAACTGAAATTTGAGCCTCAAAGATTCAAATACTAGTGCCCATTTTCTTCTCATATTACCTCAAGTGTTCTGAGTTCTGTTGAGGTCATACTTTGTAAAAAATATGTATTAAGTATATATATTTTTATCTACTATTTATATTATT
>VXBC01010600.1:8959-51512 GCA_013399945.1 Ploceus nigricollis
GCTCTCCTGGCGCCCCGTCAGGCCCTGGCAGGGGCTCTGAGCTCTCCCTGGAGCCTTCTCCTCTCTGGGTGAGCACCCCCAGCTCTCCCAGCCTGGCTCCAGAGCAGAGGGGCTCCAGCCCTTGGAGCATCAATACCAGGCAACTCAAATTCTCTGTGTGGGTGCAAGGTTTGTAGGATTTTTTTTTGCCTTCGGTGTCTCTGCTCAGGACTGCCTTCAGTGTGCCTCGCTTCTGGCCTTGTTCTTTCTCTCAGACCCTATAAATATATATATATAAATATTAGATATAATCCCTGAAAAATGTGCTTTTCCCTGTGTGAATGTCAACCCAGTGAGCAGTGGCAGTGCAGATCCATCCTTTAGATCCCAATCCAAGAGTCTGGTGGGGGATGAAGAGAGGCTTCTGTGCTCCCCATCTCCGCACCCCACCCACACGACTGGGATGAAATGAACTGATGAGAGGGATGACTTCTCCCCCCATCATTAGGATGCAAGTGTTTGCTGAATGTGCCAGATGTTTGGCTTGCATTATCTGGAGGTTTTTTCCTTTCCAGCTCTAGTGAAAGGGAAGCCTGAGCAGGTCCAGCAGAATTCTAAACAGTTTCCTGTGTGAACGGAGAAAGCAGCATGCTTAATGAACTGCATGGGTAACAGTGAGTCCAGCTACAGAACGCTGTGTCCCTGGGATTTTAGAGACATGACCGAGTGATATTTTTTTTCTGATTTAGGATTGCTGAATCTGTATGGATTATCCAAATCAGAAAGGCTTTCTTCTATTTTAATATTTTATTTTAAATACCTTCGGCTTTACAGTCGTATTTCTGAGCTATTCAGAACATCCTACAGTTCTCTATGTGTTAACAGTTGGAGGAAGTGTCTTTGCAATTAATTCTTGTAATTACTCTGGAGAAATCCATTGAAGACCTTTTCATAGCACTGGAATCTCAGAATCTTTTAGGTTGGANACTCTCTGGCCATGAGAACTGGACACAGGACATGGGTGTGATCTTACCAGTGTCCAATACAGGGAGACAATCACCTCCCTCTGGTAATGTTTTATTAAAAGCATTGGTTTGTGTGGAAGGAGGAGTTGCTCAACTCTGGATTGTAACCAGTCAGGGCTTGCATGTTCAGCCGGATTGGGTGAGAAGTGAGTTACTGTTTTACCCATGACTGGAGCTGAGAACCTACTGGAAGTAGGAATGACCAGAGTTGATTGCCTCGATTCCAATACAAGTTGCATCTTGCAAGAGATGAACCTTTAGAGCTGTCCTGTTGTTCTTCAGGATTCTGCTCTTCCAGGCTCGAAGTGAGAGCATGGCCAAAGCTTCTTCCTGGTGCTGGAAGGAAGGAGATTATTATGAGTGACGCTATGGAATGGTTTCATTTGGAAGGGACCTTAAAGCCTGTCCTGTCCCACCTCCTGCCATGGGCAGGGACACCTTCCACTATCCCAGGTTGCTCCAAGCCCATCCAGCCTGGCCTTGGACACTTTCAAGCATCCAGGGACAGCCACAGCTTCTTTGCCACAGCCTCCCCCCATCACAGGGAGGAATATTTTCCATCCATCTACTTCACACAAGCTTTGTGAAGAGCGAGATCATCTGAGACACTGCGTGCGTTGCTGGAGCAAGATCCGGTGCCTTTCCAACACGAGGAGAGGATGGCACTTTAAATTCTCTTTAAAAACATTTTCCCCCTGTTGTACCAGCATGGCTTTGTCTGTGTGGATCTTTAGAGAGCTGCTTCTCCCCCAGGAGCAGGAAAAACTCTAATATTTTTGTGTTGGGTGTACAGTGCTGCTGTGTGGGGAGGTGCCCTCACCGCCTGTGGTTTCTCCCCGTGCGTTCCACAGCGACAAAGGGAACTCGGTGGTGGCAGATTCATCCCTTGGAAAGCAAACTCCAGGGGATCAGTGTTCCCATTCAGTTCATCCTTTAGGGAAGGCTGGCTGGAATCACTGCAGTGCGGCACCATTTCTCCCCAAATAACTGGAGGAAATTAAGAGTACTTTGAAATATAACGTGTCAGAAAATGATGAGGCCTCCAGCAGTCTGAGTGCAGGAATCTTATCTGTGCCTGTCTCATAAGTCAGAGCTCCTGGAACAGCTCTCTGCAGCGTCCAGCTCAGCTCCTCAGTCTCCCAGACCAGCTTCATTAGGAACATGACATTTTAATGCACACCAGTGGGTTTCCATAACTCGGATCAGATCGGGTATGAAATAGCAAATCAATGAAGGTCACTTCGGTGTGGAGGTGACATTGCCAGGCCTGGGTGTGATCCTGTGTGTCCCGTGGCCTCACTGTGCCTGCTCCTCAGAAGCTCCTTAGTTTGGGTTAGTTATGACCTCTAATCCTTTTTGTCAGGAAGCTGCAACTTCAGGAGAGGTTGGACTCGATAATCTCAGAGGTGTTTCCCTATCTGTGATTCTGTGAGGAGAATTAGGTCCTTCAGATTTTCTCCAAGACAGGAGAAGTGCAAGTGTTTGGATTGAACAAACGCAGGAGGACACAAAGGGAAGGGCAATAAATATAAAAGAATGGGAAGAGAGGTAAATCTTGGAGGATGGGGGAGAAAGAGAAGTTAAACCTGTGAATAAACACAAAAGCAGGCTGGGCTGCACGGATGAATTTTATTCCTCCACAGGAATGTTGTGAGGTGCACAGCACGTGGCTGCTGGAAGCTAGATGGGAATTGCCTGGAATTGGAATGATTTTGTTTCATGATCTGTTTTGGAAATGACAAGAAAGCCATCGAGTTCACCCCATGTTCACAGCAATCCATTATCCTTTTAATGTCGTGTTTTGGAATGTGTTGACTGTGTTGAGATAAGAAGTGGAAAGAAAATTCAGTGTTTCGTGTCCAATATGTGTAATAAATGCTGGAGTATTTACTCTTGTCTGAGGAGAACTCAAAGAGGGTTTATTTAATGCTTTGAAATCCATCTCTGCTATTGACCCAACTCAGCTGACTTGGAGTCCTCGAGTAGTTTTTACGTATGAGAGTTAAAATATCAGATACAAAACCTTCCAGAAACAGCAAATGTTTTGTAAAATGTGATAATTTTATATACATAATCTTTATTGCCATGTGATTGCTGCTTCTTACTTCGAGCAGCTTCTTCATCTGGTGCTCAGACCTCACCCCTCTCTGAAAAATAATTTGAGAACTGGAGGGTTCTTTTTGTTTGGTGGAAGGAGAACTTCATTACTGATATTGGTTTCATGTCCCAGCTGCAAACCCCAAGAAATCAGGGTTCATGTGGTCTCACAGGAATTTGGGGGAAAGGAGGATGGGATTCTGCATTTTGGAACTAATTAGTCCTATAAAATTCGTGGAAAACTGTGTTTCTTGAAAAATGTGTATTATAGGAAGCACCATAACATCTGTTGCTCTCCATAAGACAATTTTGGAGCAATTACTGCCATTTCTTTAAAAAATTATTCCCCTTCTGCTCAATTACTAACAGTGAAGTATCATTAAATAGACAAATTCCATGAAATACAACTCAATGATTTTTAGTGATATTGAGGGTTGGAGAATATATAAGAATAAGGATGAGCTTAAGGGAAAGGAAAAACCAATAAAACTGCAGTTTATTCTTACATGCTGCACACTTGTTATAAATTTCTGGCTTGCAGTTAATTCATCATATTCAGTGATCAATATTTTATAAAATAAACGGAGAAAAGCTGGAGCTTTGGCAAGTTTTGGAGAGGCCAACTAAATTTAAGGACAGAACCTTAGCGTTTATTGCAGGAATAGTTGCAGTATTTCAGAACTCACTGTCGAGTAGGGACGTAGAGCTTTTTTCTGAGATGTTTTACATTAATACAAGCCATAAGTATATTTAAATTATTGATTTCATATTACGTCTTATGTACCCTGAAATGGAGTTACTTCTGTGATGAGTGCTCTTCAGTCTTGCTGCATGGATTGTTCCCAAGGTTTTGATGGGTTTTGGGCAGGGAGGGAAGGGCTGGGGGCTCCTGTTGTTGTTTAAAGGGTAAGTTTAAGGGTCTGGGGTAAGTGCTGGCCCCAGGAGCATTTCAGAGCTCTTCCCCTGCTGTGAATCATCCCACTTACTGCTCTCCAAGGCTTTATTATTGCAGCTGTTGGTGTTTTGTGTCATCCAGACAGGAGAACTGCAGGGCAGATGGGAGTGCAGGTGGCTCCGTGTTCTGTACAATTGTTTTCAATGGCAATACATTAAAAATTCCCAGAGAAAGGAGGAACTCTGGGCTGCTGGGCCCGAGGTTTTGTAGAACCTCTGCCCTCTTTATAGGAGAAGCAGTCCTTCACCTTGAAAACATTTCTCTTTTCAGCCTTTCAAGGCATTAGGCACTGATGGATTCTGTGCCCCAGCATTCCTATTGTCTCATCCAAACCCGGAGTTGTGCTGATGGAGCTCCTGGTGTGATTCTTCCTCTTGCATCTCGGCATCTTTTATCCATTACTTCTATTTCTTTTGTGACTCTTAAAGAGCTTTGAAATTAAAGTAAATACTGAATCCTCCAGCAGAATGGGAATGTTTCCTTGTTGCTTCCCTGCTTATTGTTAGCTCCCAGCCAGAGAGCCCTGGTGGGGCTGGAATGTANGACCAATCCCACAGGGAACAGAGGGCACACAGGTGCAGGGCATTGACCATGAGGGTATAAAAGGCTGGGCTGAAGAACAAGAAAGAGCAGATGCTTGCAGCCTTCTGAAGTGCCGGGGTGTTACTCTGTGTGAGCAGATGCCTGAAGCCTTCTGACCTGGTAAGGTGTTGCCCTGTATGGGCTGAAGCTTTCTGAGATTGAATGGTGATATTCTGTGCATTGTGGCCGTGTCAGCTGTGATAAGGGACAAGGTGGGCATTGGGCACAGGTTGGAGTCAATGGGCTGGGAGGGATTTTCCAACCTAAAAGATTCTGAGATTGGTGTATGAAGTTTCAACGGGCAAGATGATTGCAGACATCTGCGACATCTGTGGTGATCTCACAAAGGACTTAGTCTGAGCTTATCCAGCATTCCTGCCCCTGCCGAGGGCAGGGACACCTTCCACTCTCCCAGCCCTGTCCAGCCTGCCCTTGGGCACTGCCAGGGATCCAGGGGCAGCCACAGCTGCTCTGGGCACCCTGTGCCAGGGCCTGCCCACCCTGCCAGGGAACAATTCCTTCCCAATATCCCATCCAGCCCTGCCCTCTGCTTTGCAAAAACACCTTTTCAGGCCAATATCAAGGACTTTAAGCCAGCCCTGTGTTGAAAGTGCACCTCCCATTGGTTTCTTTGCTGTGGCTGATGGAGCTTTCCCAATGGAAGAATGTTCTAATGGAGCATTCTTGTTACAAACAAGAGGAATGTGGGCTCTTGCTGTAAATGACAGGCTTCATCAGTCTGAATATGCAATTTATCTAATTATCTGGAGCTTATGAGGTTTTTAGGTAATCCTTTACATTAGATCAGGAATAATTTTGATGATGCCTTTCGAATGGTGTTTTGTTTCCTTGCCTGGAAAAACGAGGGGTTCTGTAGTGCCAGGAACTGCTCTCAGATATTCCTGTTGCATTTCCATGTGTTGAAGCTTCTGAGGAAATTTGATAGGTTTATTTTGAAGGCAATATATGTTGTTTCAAGCACTGTGCCCTGTATTTACAGGAAGTTATGGAGTGAATCTTCTATGGGGACATTGCCAGGTGGCTTTGTGGTTCACACTGGAAGCAGGTGGTTAAATCCTTGTTCTATATCTGTGCACAGCAGTCTGAGAAGCTCATTTGGGAACCCTTCTGTTCACTCTTTCTTTTGTTATTTTTCCTTCTGGGGGGTTTCTAATTTTGCAAGAAAATTATTTTGATGAATTTATTAGGGTCTCCTCCAAGGGGGGAGTGAGGAGGGCACAGCAAGGGTGGCAGCAGGCATGGTGCTTCCCCATTCACCTTGTGCTCCCCTCTCTTCCTGTTGCTCTGCACACCCAAATTCTCTCCCTGAGGTGGTTTTAGGCTCCAACAACAGCTTTTGCTTCCTTCCAGGATCTCAGTGCAGTTCCTGCAATATACAGCAGACTCCTATTTATAGCCACGCTATTCTTCCTGGCTGGATCTGAGTGTAAATTTCCCATTTCAGCACTTTGGATCCCCTGTACCCCCTGCTTCCTTCTGCCTCTCTAGGAGCTGATTTTGGTGTTGCTGAGTCCTTTCTTGGGGTCCCACCTGGGAGCTGGCTGCAGTCATGGGAATACAACATTTAAACCCCACTGCAGAGGCTCCTTTCTTTACTTGCTTTCAGTCATATTTGTGTTCAACCCAATTTATTTGGGTTTTTCCCCCCAAAGTGAGTCTGCAGATGCTAATCACAACATCCTGCAGTAGTGAACCCTCCCCTGAGCTACGGACACTCTCAACCTCCCCCTGCTTGGGACTGGAATTCAAACAGTGCTGCAAGAAGCCATGGCTGGGGTTACCACAAGCTCACTTTTCCCTGTGTGTTACTCAGTGGGGTTTGCATTTAAAGGAGAGGGGGAAAAAAAGAAAGCAAAATGAAATAAACCCTGTGGTTGCTGCTGCTACAGTGTCTTATCTGTGAAACAACGATGGTTGCACATCTTTTGGCTCTTATCCAACCTGTTGGTAAGAAATGGAACAATTTTATCTCTCCTGTCACTGGTTTAATTTGGGAATTCTGGCTTTTGTTTTTGGTCAGGTGTTGATGTGACATAGGAAGCAGGTGTTTCAGTAAATCCTGCTTTGTGTTTCAGTAAATCCTGTTTTGGCAGGAATTTCTCTTGAAGATCCAGCCACATGGAATTGTGTTTATTGTGGTGTTTCTGAGACCACTGAGCAATTAAGTACCAGCAGATTTTGGGCTGGATGCTCAAAGATCTCTTCTCAGAGAGATGGCTGCGCATTTCCCGGAGTTCTTGCTGTAGGTGATCTATAAATTCTTGAATTTCCTTGTCATTTTGTAGCCTGGGATTAGCACAAGACCTGAAAAACTGGGGAAGATGAGGTGCCTTCCTCCTCCAGTCCCTGTGGGACCTTAGGGTGACACGCAGTGCCCTGGGTCACCTCCCTGAGGTCACTCTGCTTCCTCTGCTGGGGCTGTTTTGGTTTGGAGTTCTGTGAAAACCAGTTTCCACAGGAAGGGGTGGGAGCTTCCCCAGGGGTATTTCTTGCAGCCTGAGCCTCAGGTGCTGCCCAGCTCTTCCCAATTTGATGACTGGAGTTGTTGCTGGGAGAAGCTTTGGAGCTGGGAGTTAACCAAACCTTTGTGGTGCTATTCACCTCAAATATCAGAGTTTTTGTACTGCCTGCCCCATCTGGACTAATACAAATTACACTTTGCAATCCCTTGGTTTAGGGGCTGTCAGTCTTCCTCACAAAACATCACCTGCCATTTTTCCAGCCCTCATCTCCTGTGGATCACTGCCCAGTAGGTGGTGATGCAGTTGCATACTGGGTTAATCCTAAATTTTTCAAAGGTTACCACTTTGGAGGGGTATTTTTTAAATGAGAGTTATTTAACAGCCTGTTAAATGTTAGTTTTAGTCTGTAGAGCAGCAATATTGCTTAATCAGTTGCTGTATAAATTAATGAAGGCTTGATCTTTTCCCATTCTTGATACATTGCTTTTAGTAATCCCATTAATTCCCAAAGGCTGGGAAGAAACAAATTACAGCTTTTCAGGATTTATGGCTTTGACATTTTGCAAATCCTGCTTTGTGTTCTTGTATTTTTGGTCAGAAGTTTTGACTTCTGGGAAACTCAATGACTCACTGACAAATTCCAAATAAACCCCACGTTGCCCTGGGGTTGTGGTGAGGACTCCTTTGGTGTTTTTCTCTGGTTTCTGAGCTCTTCAGGTGCTCAGCAGCTTCTAATAATTGGTTAGTGAGAATAAAACAAATATCAGCATGTTTTTTGAAGTCCAGATTTCCAGAAATCCTTGCTTTTAGGGACTGGGCCTGACTCCCATGCAGGCAGCTAAGAAAATGAGAAGCTGCTGCATGGATATTATGAAGGAAAATCCAGGTTAAACTGCTTTGTGCACGTTCTCCACTGGAACAAATATGAGCCTTACTGGGAGGATTCACCTACTGAACTCTAGGAATGTTTTGCAGCATGAATTAGGTCAGGAATACACCACAGAGTCAAGCAGGGAATGCTTGGGGGATTTTATAGGGTAAATGTGACAGAAAATTGCTCCCTCAGCTTTTTGCCAGGGTGAGGCAGGAGCTGAATACAAAGGTTTAACAAGGCTGGGCTTAAATCCCAGCTCTTTAGGGCCTCAGACTTAGTTGTGGGAGTGAAGTGGCAGACAGGTGATGTGCTCAGAAGTGAATTAATGTCCCAAATGTAAATGTTGCCATTTGTCAGAGTGATTATCTTGTCTTCTCGTTGTAAAACCAACAAGATGCTTTTAAAAGGCTTTGGGGACAGGCCCAGAGGGAGAATCTAAAGGCAAACTTTCCATCCGTGCTTTTCAGTGCTGTCAAAGCAACATCCAAGCTTCACAGCCACCCTTCAGTTTTTTTGGTTTTTTTTTGAGGCAGCTGGTTTCTCTAGTTTTGTCTGCTGAGAGTTGATTCTTCTGGCTCCTAATTTTCTTGGTCAGTTCCTGCAGGTTTTAAAATTTATTTCAAAGGAAGGGACTGAGCAGGGAATAAAATGAGTGACTGTGAAGGGCAGGTTTGTATCCTTGGAGAGAAACCTGCTGGGCCAGGTGAGAATGGAATGACAGAAACCTGTGGCAGCTTCACTCCCCTCCTCTCCCCAAAAACCCCCCAGCCAGCTGGAATGTGCTGGAAAGTTTGGTAGGGCTCTGTCTGTTCAGCTGTGGGAGAAGGGAGGAGAAAGTCTGATATTTTAATATTAAAAGGAAGATGCTTAAAGCATGAGTTGGAAACCTGAATTCCTTCTGCTGGGAGGAATTTTTAGAAACTCTGGAAGTTTGGGTTCCTGCTGAAGAGAGGGGTTCTAAGAGAAAGCAGTGGTAGCCTTTTAAAAGAGATTTTCCCTCTTGATTTTATTGTGCATGAGAAAATAGGGGAATGTGAAGTTTGAAACACTGCTGTGCTTACCTGAGTTGAAATTTTAAGGGAAGAGTAAAAATTTCTACTTGGAGTAGTTCCTACTCCTATGAAAAGTGATAAGTTACCAGTTTCTGTATTCAAACCTTCTTGGGGCTTTTAATTTTTGTGTCTGTGATAGTGTGAACAGAATCTAATTTAAGTCTTAGAAACGTAGGTCTGTGTTATTTGTTACTCTAGCATGTGGCAATCAGCCTTTGGAATACAAATGCAAAATTAAGCCCAGCTTAATTTGCATTTAGAATTGACAAATGTTGCTCAAGACATTTTTAACCCAAAACTGGTTAAAAAATAAAAAGGAAACAGCAAACCCTTTTCAGTCTTTCCCCTCCCAACCTGAAATTGTAGAGCTCAGACTTCAAAGCAGTTTGGACTCAACTTCTAATGAGCAAAATGAAGTTGTTTCCAAACTTGTTTTTTTCCTTCACTTGCAAGCATGTGTTTGTTTGGTTTCTTTTTTTAATTGGAGAATTGCAGAAGCAATTAAACAGTATCTTTTCTCTGGTTTTTGATGTTTCTATCTCATGCAGCTGAAATTTGGGTATCAGAGCAGGTTTGTGGTGGATGTAACTTAACAGAGAGCTTGCACAACTATTTAGAAAAAATAAGAAATAAATTGGAGAGTCTCCTAGCTAGTGCATTTTGTGCTTGCAGTTTAATTAATTAAAAAACTGGTTTAAAGCCAGATCACTGCATCCTGTGAAAAGCATTTTCTCCAGTCTTAGTGGATTTTAAAATAGTTTTCCCCCCCACACACGCATTTGAGGGGGAGAGATGTGGCTTTGATGGGTTTTTAATGACATTAATTGAAATGTTTGTATTTGGGATGGGTGGAATTTCCCTCTTGCTGGGCTGGAGCAGCCCTGGTCCTCAGGCTTCGCTTCTGTGGATGTGAGGAGTGAGGAGACAGGTGTTGCTGAAAGCATCAGTGTGTAGGTGAGTTCTAGTGGAATTTCACGTGGATCTGAAATATTGGGCAAGCCCAGCCATGACTGGGGTCACTGTGATTGCAGATGGAATCAACAGCAGAGACTTGGAGTGCAGTGACTTGGAGATTTTTAGGGGTTGCTTCAGGTCCATGAGATGAAGAACAACTTGAGCTGGCCATGGTGGGAATATGAGGGTAGAGAGGAAGGGAAAGCTTCCAGCACTTCTCTGGAGTCTGCAGGACTGAAATAGCAGTGTGTAGAGCTCTGTACAACCCTCATGTGTATAAATCACCCCAAAGCACAGCAGGGCAGCTCAGCAGCCTGGAGTTTGCTCAGAGGACACCATGAGTGTGTTTGTAACAGCCTAACCAGGCTGATAGAAAAGCGTGTTCATGAGAGGAGAGAGCTGTAGGTAATTAGGTGAGTCTCAGAAAACACACACATGAACTCGCACCAAAATGTGTTCTGTGAGTGCTTTTCAAACCTGCAGCTCTCAGACAACAGCACCAGATGGTGAGGTAATAGGAGAAAATCTGGCCTTGTGTTCCTCGTGTGCCTGGGAGCCTGGATTGTGTCCTGAAGGAAATGCAGTATGCTCAGTGCAGCATATGTGTGTTTATAAACATCACCCAGGCTGTGCCTGGCAGCAGGGGCTGATGGCAGGGTTTATTCCCAGCTCCAGCCCAAGTGCCTCCTCTGGGAAGTGTTCAGACAGCTGAAGGTTTGCTTTAAAAATGAAAAAAAAATTAAAAATCCTTGGTTACTTTGGCATTGTGCTGTCTGCTGGCTTATCATTTACCAAAGGGTTAATTGGTGTTCTAAGTCTTGAGTGGTTGATGCATCTGGTTTCCTCCTCAAGTGTCATAAATATGAGCCTAAATCTGTTGAGCACATTAAAAGAAACAGCAATGAATTAATTCAGAATTAATATTCTTGTTGTGAACAGAGCTTTATTTTGCTCCTGTGGGCTTCTTAAGTGTGTGCACCCTGATTTCTCCAAGCAATAACTGCATTTATACTCCCCATTTTTCATGCACGGGTTATTGCTTTGTTGTAGCCAAACTTTATTAGTCATATTAATAAGAGAGCAGTTTTGAAAAGGACATGAAACTTATTGAACCGATTTGTTTGTTCTGGTTTTTTTTTATTGTATTTTAAGGTATTGGCTTGCAGTTATAGTGTATTTTTGTTTGTTTGCCCTTTATACTTTGGCATTAGCATCAGCATTGCCAAAGTCAGCAGCTGGGTGGATTTAACCCTTGGCTTCAGGCTTTTGGGGTTTGCACCTCGTTGGCTTTCTGCCATGCAGTTCTTTAAAGATAAAACCCCAAACCCCTGGTGGTCCCTTCCTTCTGCACCTGCTTTCAGGGTAGTGATCTTAATTACAACATATTCTTAGCTGACCTCAGAAGGTTTTCTCATCCCTTTCTGGAGACAAGGCACAGGTTTGGGACCTTCTCACAGAGGTGAGGAGGCTGCTCTGCTGATCCACACCACCAGAGGTGTGTGCTTGGCTCCTGGATCTCACTGATTCCTCAGGTTTCTCCAGATGTCTGGGGTGTGATTTTTTTTTTTTCTCTCCCCGCTTTCTGTTCCTCCATTGCTTCCTGGAAATAGATTTGAGCTTTCCTGCTCTTCTGTAAAATTTCTCTGAAGCCAAAACTCACTTTAAGGCCTTGCAGGTGCTGCTCTCAAGCCCAATTTTTGCAGGATTTTTTTTTGCAGTTTTGAGGACTTGGCCAGTCCTTGTTCTTCTCAGACTGAGTCTGTGGACTGGATGTGTTGGTCTGAAATGTGGAAGTTCAGGAATGTGAAGATTGCTGGGCAAACTTAGGAATTCTACCGCACACATCCATGATTTTCTGGTGGCAGATGGTTGGTTTGTCCTGCTCTTGCAGAGTTTNGGGTGTGATTTTTTTTCTGTCCCCGCTTTCTGTTCCTCCATTGCTTCCTGGAAATAGATTTGAGCTTTCCTGCTCTCCTGTAAAATTTCTCTGAAGCCAAAACTCACTTTAAGGCCTTGCAGGTGCTGCTCTCAAGCCCAATTTTTGCAGGATTTTTTTTTGCAGTTTTGAGGACTTGGCCAGTCCTTGCTCTTCTCAGACTGAGTCTGTGGACTGGATGTGTTGGTCTGAAATGTGGAAATTCAGGAACGTGAAGATTGCTGGGCAAACTCAGGAATTCTACCACACACATCCATGATTTTTTTGGGTGGCAGATGGTTAGAGTTTGTCCTGCTCTTGCAGAGTTTTCCAAGCTAATTCAGGCTTGGAGCATCTGCAGCAACACAGGCTGAGCCACCAGTGCTTCAGGCGAGGTGGCATCTGCCTCCTGCTTTGCTTACAATGATTGTCACCCTGGGATATCCCTGCCACTGAAGGGTTCCCTGTTTTCTCCACAGTTTCCCACCACTGGTTTGGAGCTGGAGCATCCAGTGTGCTGCCTTTGGTTTATGGCTAAAAAAGACAGATTGAAATATTGTTCTCTAATGAGATAAATGGGGAGTGGGCTGAGGTTGGAAGTGAACTGTAAAATCCATGTAGATTGGATGTGTTCATCTGTCCCCCTCCAGCATTCCACAGAAACCTAATTAGTGCCTTTAAAAAGGAACATAATTTCCTCTGTTACTTTAATCAGGGGGTTGGGTTTTTTTGCTTTTACTGGGAATAACAGGTTGTGAAAAGGAAATACCCATACGAGTGTTGTCTTGGATTTTATTTTGCACAAGCCTAATTGAATCTGCTAATTTAAATCTCATGCAAAGAGGCTGAGGTAATAATAGTCCCCCTGTAAACTGTGTGGCAGAGCCAGCTAGGATTTGTGGATTTGTTGTTTGGATCTTTGTCCTTGTGGCAATAAGGTGCTGCTCCAGGAAAGACAGAACAAAAAAAACCAATTTTTTTTTTTCCCAGCTCCCATCTGTTGGTTTTTAACATGGTTTTATTGATGCACTTCTTCAAATAGCATCTTGAGTTTGCTGTATGAAGTTGAGTCACCATCCCATCCTGCAGGGATTTCAGAGCAGTGTGGATGTGGCACAAGGGACATGGGTGGCCTTGGCAGTGCTGGGGGAAAGGTTGGACCTGATGATCTTTGAGGGCTTCTTCAAACTGAGCCATTTTGGGATGTGATGCTGTAAGAATGCTGAAAACTGATGGTTATTTGAAAGAAAAGATAATTTTAGGGGAAACCTTTGGAGTGGCTGTTCCTCCCACCTGTAGAAATGGATGTCATGCTTTCTTCTCATCACGGATCCTGCTTTTCAGGAGTTTGTTACAGTTGTTCAGGTTGTTGTTACTATTTATTATTTTGTAGTTCTCAGACCCAGCTGCTGTTTCATTACAGTATTTTGTCCAGCTACCTTAATTTTCCTATAAATACTGATCCTTCAAGTTGCATCTCTTCTTGAATTCTGGTCCTTTTCTTTCTTTTGTGGAGAGTGTCTGCTAATGCTCATTTGGGTTACTGCACTTCTGGAAAGGTCCTTGTGTCTCTGAGAGCTCTCAGCTGTGGGGACATTTCTTGCTTCAGATTTTGGGTTGAAGTGGTTTTGGGTCTGTCTGCCCTGACTGGAAAATTTCTCTTGTTTTAAGGCTTCTGGCTTTTGTACCTTTCCCAGTAAGGTGACTTCTAAAAGAAGGGAGGGGAGGAAAATACAGGGATTATTTTTAGGAACATGCCATCCCTTTGAAAAGCAGCTGTCCACCAATGTACAGTCATGTGCATTAACCTCAGATTCATCCAGATTTGTTTCCCATGGACTCACCAGCCCTAGCAGTGTCCAGGGCTGGGCTGGATGGGGCTTGGAGCAACCTGGGATAGTGGAAGGTGTCCCTGGGGTAGAACTGGATGAGTTTTAAGCTCCCTCCAAGCCAAACCAATCTGTTTCCTTAATGTGTGTGTGAGATAAGAGGAACAACTGCATTTTTGAGTGGAGCTGGTGTTCCCTGCACAAAGAGCAGAGGCAGATGGCAAGTCCAAACTTTTCAGTATTTTCAGGAAAGGAAATGCAAATGCCACACTCTGAGCTGTCTCCGAGGGCTCGTCTGCTGTTTCTGTAGATAATGCTCAAATTATCTACAGAAATCTAATGATCATTCTTGACACAAGCAAATACATACCCCAGCCACTGCAGTGCAGGAGAACTTGGCAGGAGGGGATTTTTTTGTGTTCGTCAAAAGCACATCTCTTCCAGAAGGACAATAGTTTGTGGATGAAATGGGTTGGTGCTTGTGGAGGGGTGGAAGATGTGTTTTTCTTTATGTCTGTTCTTGGCTTGGTGTGAGTGTACAGAGCAGATCAGAGCCTGTACCTTGCATTTAATCAGAAAACCCAACCATCAGCTGCTTTATAGCTCTCATTTCCAGTTAATGTTTTGGGATAGATGTATCACCTGGTAAATCTGCAAATAAAGCAAAGCTGCTCCTTGTGCAGATGGGGAAAGCTCAACTAAAGCTAAACACAATGCTTCAGATCATTGTGTTAAAAGAACCCTTTGGGCAACGATCCACATCCCCAAAATCCACAAACATTTGCTGCCAAGAGAAAGCTTTTTCTTTGGAGTTTTGCTGGTTGAAAATGCTGCGTCTCCTCTCTCAATAATTCTCGTCATTGTAAGATGGATAAATACAGTAGGTGCATATTAGAGGAGAAATGGTTGAAACTAGAGATGAAATGGAATGGATTATCATTTTACAGGGTCTGCATTTAATTTATACATGTAACTCTTTTGGGGAGGGAGAGACAGATTTCCAGCAACAAAGACATTTATTAATTTCAGTGGCTCTTTTTTTTTCTTTTTCCTTGCAGCCTTTGGAGGTTTGATTTGGTGCAGTGGTGACACTGTTGTGTTGTTCATATTCATGAGCTGCCTCACTGGGAACACACTCAGAAAGCCTGAATTATCTTGTCCCTGAGCACTGTGTTGTGGTGGGGGTTTCTCTAAAGCCCTCACTCATTAATGCTCACCAGGAGCATTAGGGAGTCGGTGTCCCCCAGGACCCTCTGCTGGCCCAGGGGACAGCTCAGTGTCCCCAGGTCCTTCCCCTGGGAGCTGCTCCAGCAGGGACCCCCCAGCCTGTGCTGGTGCCCAGGGCTGTTCCTGCACAGGTTCAGGGCTTTTCCTTCTTTTCTTTCTCTTCCTCAAGCCTCCTGCACCCTGATGGGAATAACCCCTACATGGGAATGCAGGTTGCAGAATCCACAACTGTGACTGATGGCAAAGTAACAACAAATTAAGAAAACACAGCCTCATGATACACCTCACCTTCGTCTCTGTTGTTCTGTACCTGCGTTTTGGATTTCTTCATGTAATATTTTATCTGTAGAAACCCAGAAAATCGCTCACTTTCCCTGAATACTCAGGATACTCTTTTTCTGAAGAAGCTCTTTTGGTTCTTTCTTCCTTCAAGCATCCAGCATTGGGATTTATACTGAATCTGAATGTGCTGAGTTTTCTTTTTGTTTTTTTTTTCCCCTTTAGTGTTTGCTTTGAGATGCAGAACTAAAAACACCCAGGATGTTTTCCCTCTCTGAGGCTTTTTTTTTTCCTCCAGTGTGTTTTGCTATTCTATGTATATTTGGGAAAAACTGGATCACAGTAGTAGAGACCTTTAGTTCATATGACTTTGGCTGGACCAGTGAAAATACTCCTGGACACAAATATTTACTGCTGCAAGAGTTGTAGCTGTAGCTTGATGTGTGTTTATGAAGCAAAGTTGTATGTGCCAGTAGTTAGTAAATAAAGAGTAGCAGTGTATTGGGTGGAGTACATAAAGAAAAACAGGAATTTTGGTCCCTGGGTTGCAGCTGCTGAGAGGATTTTCCCCTTTCTTTTCTCTTTAGCTGTGACAAAGGTTTGTGTAGTTTTAGGGTTTTTTTGGTGTTTGGGTTTTTTTGCTCCCTTCCTGCTGGTTTGTTGTTTATCATTCCTTTTTATTAGATTGGTGACTTTGATGCCAGAGGAAATAGCAAAATCTTTCCAAGGCTTCCCTGTAAATCTCTGTATTAATGCATAACTGAGGCAGCAATTTATTGTTAGTTTTTATTACCAACAGGCAGGTTCTGCTCAAAACTGGGCTTTGATTTTCTGCCCTTTACCCCTCCTACAGATGAACCTTCAGCACGTTATTCCTGGACTATAATTAAGGAAGAGCAGAATCCTGGTGGCTGTTCCAGGCTTCCTCCTGCCTTCCTTTAGAGCTTACCAGGCTTTTATTCCTGCTTGGAATCAGTGATTGCCTGTAATCTATCTGCCTGGGCCAGTCTCCAGCAGCTCTGGTGGCAATTCTTTGCTATTTCAGGATTCCCTAAATGTCCTTCAGGTCAGGTGTATTGTAAACTTCCAATAATTGGGAAGATGGAGTGGGTTTGCTGCAGTCCTTGTTTGCTGGACTCATGGGGCTGCTGAGGTGAGGAGGAACTGGAAATTGGGCTGCCTAAATTAGAGGGTTGATGCATATGAGAAGGGTGAAGAACCAGGTGGAAGAGGCAAATAGGAATGTTGGAAGCTCCTTGTGAACACCTGGATGTTTCACAGCATTGCTGCTCTTATTCAGAGCTAAAATGATATTTTGATAACAAAGCTTTAACAAGAAGAGCTGTGGAGCTCCAACACACTTCACACAAGCAGAAAAAGTAATTAGCAGGGTGATCTTTTTTGGTGCAGATTTTTTTTTTTTGTGCCTGAGGGCCTCATTTTTTGCAGTCAAATGTGGAACAAAATAAAATGACTGCAAGTCAAAATTGTTGATGTTGAAATTGTAAACAAGCTGTAAATATTTGACTGAAGGTAATCAACTGTTGACAAAAATTAACAAGGGATGTTACCAATTTTCCTTTGCTTTGAAACGATTTTTAACTATAAATCTTTGTCAAACATCTTGTTCTTGGGCCACAGGAGTTACTGTGGGCATTGCTTCAGCAATAGGTTTGGGATTTATATTTTTTAAATTGCTTTGTGATGGGTTTTTTTTGTTGATAGGTGGATCATATTTTGAGATGAGGAAAACAAAGATTTAGATGAGGTATTAAATTATCAGAGTGCTCTGAGAGCTGAGAAGCTAGAGGGTAAATAAGGTTTGTAGGGCTGTGCATGATAAATCAAATATGATAATGAATTCTAGATTCAGAAGGGAAAAATAATGCACAGTTTGCATGATAATGCAGGTCACAAGCAGTACTTTTACTTTCAAATGTTGATTAGTTAAGCAGTTTTTAAAAATGATGTTGCATCCGTGTTTGGGAACAGCTTGTCAGCATCTGTTTAGGGTTTGTTTCATAATTTCTCCAAAGGGATGTCAAATGGAGGAATTCTGTTGACTAAATTACTGCAGGCTATTAGTTATGCTCTTGAAATATATTATTACAAATGTAAATAATAGTCATCAGCTACAAGTGGATTGCTCCTCTTACAGGCTGGCTTATTAAAAAAACAAAAGATTGTGGAACGCCTCTGGATTTTCAGCAGAAAAATTGGGCTGGTTTTGTGTTTTCTGTGGGGAGGTGGGACATGGTCAATGATTGTGGTGGAGGACAGAGGAGGGACCTGCATTTTTCTCTTCATGACTCTAATTCTTCTTTCCTTTTCCTCCACTGAAGCAACATTCCCCTCATGAAACCTTCCAACCTTTTCCAGTCTGAGTTCACCCTCATGAAACCTTCCAACCTTCTCCAGTCTGAGTTCACCCTCATGAAACCTTCCAACCTTCTCCAGTCTGAGTTCAGGCACTTTTCCTGCTGCTGAGGGGGAGGCCGTTCTGGTGGCTGAAGTTTGAGGAGTGAACATGGAATAAAAGGGGTTTTGTCCTGCCTGGGGCTCCTGAAAATGTCCTGATATGGAGCAGTCTGGCTTAGGAACTCACCTGAGCCTTGTTGGGCTTCATCTTCATTCACAGCTGGTCTGGCAAGGGTGAGGTCCCCATGAGCAGACCCAGGTGGCACTGGGTTAACTGGGTGCAGTGGTGTCCCTGTGCTCTCTGCTGCTGGCAGGCACAGGACAGCTCTCTCCAGCTGAGGAGAGACCTCAGGGAGCAGATGTGCCTCAAGTGAAACCACTCAGTTTGTCCTCTTTGGCCATGCTTTGTTTTGCTCTGAGCTTTCCTTGGCTCTTTTCATTCCTGAAGCATGACCAGGAGAAGGGATGGACTTGGCTGCCTGTGACACCCTGTCCTGCATTTTCCCTCACCACTGGACAGCTTGGTGTATATGGGATGTGCAGAGCAGGGCCAAGGAGGGAGATGAGATCTACTGCTGGGAAAGGAGCTGGTCCTGCTGTTCCAGCTGTGATTGCCACCAATCTCCTTGATGAAAATAAGCAAAGCCACATTTGCTGACTCTCCAGCCTTTCCAGCCACTTCTGAATCATCAGCTTTTGAAAAGAGCAATGGAAATTGTGCAAAGCTCTTGCTTTCACAAATAATCATTGTCAAGTGGGACAATTGTCATCTCTGTTCCCTCACAGAATCACAGAGCGGTTGGTAGTGGAAGGGACTTTAAAGTCCATCCCATCCCACCCTGTGCCATGGGCAGGGACACCTTCCACTATCCAGGTTGCTCCAAGAACCTTTATCTTTGAGGATGGTTGAAGATGTGTCTAAATTGTTGGCTTTTCCACTGCTCTTGAAAGGATTTCTGGCCAGAATTGGAAGCAGGTTATTTAATTTTGTGAATTGTTTGTTGTAGGAATTGTACATTACAACTTGGCCTGCAGGGTTGTTCTGTGGGAAGATGTCAGAGCAACCTGGACCATGGAATTGGACCCAACTTCTTGGGAGTCAGATGTGTGAAGGATCATCTCAGTGTGGTTCTTTCACACTGTGAGAGGAAAACCCCTTGGTTTTTCACTTCCTACTGCTCAGTGGGACCTGCTCTGCAGAGAGCATCTTCCTTATGGTGCCTGTTAAAAAATCTTGCTGTATCAGACAATGTAGTATTCCATGTCTGCTCAGAAGAAACTGGTGTGTCTCATCTCTGCCTCTCTTCAAGGTTTTCAAAGAAACATGACTCACAATGATCATCCAAGTCCAGTTCCTGGCCCTTACTGCTTATTACAAGTTTGTAGAATTTTTTTTTTGGTAAATATCCAGTGTGAAACAACTGAATGCAGGAGAGGGAATTTTTTTTATTATTGTTTCAGTTTCTTTCAGATCTGTCATTCAGTGCCTGCTCACCTCCAAGACAGATTTAAAACTAAAGACATCCAGAGGTGTGTTCACCTTCAGGTTGCTTTGGGAGCACCTGGATGGTTTTTACTTAAGCCTGAATTGCAATTGTGAACACTAAAAATGTGTTTCCAACTTAGAGTGAGTAATATTACTTTGAATTCTTTTGTTACTGGACTCAAAAAAAAAAAAAAAAAGATTGTGGGACTCATCTGAATCTTCAGTAGAAGAATTGTGCTGGTTTTGTGTTTTTTGTGTGAGGGCAAGCTGGAGGTGGTACCTGGTCAGTGATTCTGGTGGAGGACAGAGGAGGGACCTGCATTTTTCTCCTCATGGCTCTCATTCTTTATTCTTTATTCCCCACTGAAGCAACATTCCCCTCATGAAACCTTCTGGATTTTTCTTCATAACAACAAACTGCAAAATATAGTAAATTCTCTTTTCTCTATGCCCTCACGTGGTGGAACAAGGTGATTCCACTCTTTTAAGCTCTCAGTATTTTACCAACACATGGCATTGGGGAGATTCTTGGGTTTTGGGAGACAAGGGAGGAGCCATTCATTTTTGGAGCACTAAACACTTGTCTTGTCCTTCTCAGTGTCTGCAGGGACTCAGAGCAAGATCTTTGCAACAGGTGGTGGGTGGTACTTCAGACAAAGTCAGGGAGTTACATTTTCTTAATTGGTTCTGATGATTCAGCCCGGAACATGAATCACCCTGGACAGAGCTGGATGTTTCCAGGGTAGTAAGAGCCAAGTAATTTTAGTTTGCCCCAGAGGCTAAATTGATGTACAGATCAAGTTCAATTATTTTTTTTTTTCACACTCCCAACTGTTCATTTTTCTTGTTCTGACAGTTTTATTTACTGGGAGTCTAAAAGGTCTGTCAGCATGGACTGCAGGGGCATCCTGTCAGAGCCTGGAGGCAGCACCTCCTCAACACGTGCTCTGTGTGAAAATGTCTGCCTGGGTCACTGGCTTTTTGATTTACTTTAATTAGAAGATGTTTCTGGTGTCCCCAGGAAGCTGCTTGGTCCCAAACATGAGATCTGAACTTGGTGACTTTTCAGGGAGAGGTTTCTCACCATGTCACAGGTTCTGCCTGCATTGGTTTGTGTCCACTGGGGCGAAGCTGGGCAAGGTGCCTCAGAAATAAAACCTTTTTTTTTAAATCATCTTGATGGTTAAAAGTTTGAGGAGGAATTTCTCCATGGAAGGAGTGCTCAGGCCTTGGCAGGGGCTGCCCAGGGNGCTCAGGCCTTGGCAGGGGCTGCCCAGGGAGCTTTGGAGTGCCCATCCCTGGAGGTCTCCCAGGAAGGGCTGGAGGTGGCACTCAGTGCTCTGGGCTGGGGACAAGGTGGGCACTGGGCACAGCTGGGACTCCCTGGGCTGGGAGGGATTTTCCAACCTAATAATTCTGTGATTAAAAACCTCATTTTTAAATTTTTCTGGTGTTCATTTCAGTAGGAAAGCTTGCTTTGTGTTGGACACACGTGGAATTCTCACTGTTGGAGCTTTTGTTTCTTGTTTATCTTGCTGATGGTTGAACTGTGTGGGAAGGGTCTGCTGCAGGATTTCTTGTTTTGTTTTGCACATCTAAAATTTCTGCCAGGGTGGAGATGTTCACTTGATCCTGTGCAGCTCTGGGGGTGGGCAGGCCCTGGCACAGATTCCCAGAGAAGCTGTGGCTGCCCCTGGATCCCTAGAAGAGTCCAAAGGCAGGCTGGATGATGGGGCTTGGAGCCACCTGGGATAGTGGAAGGTGGCTCCTTTTCCATCATTAATTGTTTGGGGGTTTTGTAATTTCTGATGTTGTTTCACATGATTTTTTTTTTAAATGAAATGTCTTTGAAGTGAGGCAAAGCTTGGGTATTTCCCCTCAGTTCTCACTATTCAAAGCTTTGTTTGACCTGTTGTTCTTGGCTTAGTTAAAATTCAAGGGCTGTTTTTTTTTTTTTTCAAGTGAGGTAGAGAGTTTAGTTGAGCCTTCCACTGCACCCTTCCAAATGTGAGTGCGTGCTCTGGAGATTAAAATGCTCTATTAGGGACTGATTAAAACATAAAATTAAATTGTGTATCATAACTTTAGCTCCAAGTTTAGATTAATTAAAAACTAAATTGCCTATAACACCTTCCACTTTGATACTTCGGTACCTTCCCATATGATCAGATGGAAGTGGGGAGTTTAAACAGTCAACTGAACACATTTTTACATAACAATGAGAATTAAATAGCCAGGTTTGGGTACTGCACCATTAGGATTACAAGAGACACTGCTTATGAGAAATTTCATCGTGTTTTAAAAGTTAAATTTTAAAAGTTAAATTAACTTTCAGTTAAAGGGGAAAGAAGCATCCAGAATGAAGAATTTTAAAGAATTGTGATGTCTTTATTAGTAAAATACTGTGTAGAAAACTTTTAGAAGTGTTTCTATGTAGTTTTAGAGATTCAAAATCAAAATGTCATTTTAATACTTCATTGTCTTTCTTACTTTCCACTAAGCACAAAACTCTAGTCCAAATTTTAAAATTTCAGGTGCTGGAGATTATTAGAGGGATTATTAAATAGTTTTCAAGGTGCTGAGTGATGTTGAAAAGGAGCATTGAGGGATTGTACAGCTAATTTTGCTGAGGCCAAGGTGTGTATGTACACAAAAGGTGTTGCATATGCAGCCAGAGATAGACTGAACATGTTTTCCTGACTTGTGCTTTATTCTTATTTATTTGGGGCTTTATTTCATCTTATTAAAGACTTTGGGTGAAATCTGGCTGGATCTGGAGCTTCGTGTCAGGTGGTTTTTTCAATGCTGGCCTTTATTGCAATAATTCAGTCTGCAGGGAGGAGGACACTGTCCCTTGTGGCTCTTGCTTCAGAACTATTAATTTTACCATAATTAATCTGTTTACTGAAATTTGTCCCTCTCATGCCCTGATTTTCTTCCTGCTTAGAATATGCACCTGGCAAGCTGTTCTGCAGATTTTTCACATGTGCTTCAAATGGGCTGAGGAACAAAATGAAGACATTTTTCCTTAAATGCCTGACTGTCCTTGAAGCCTGGGGCTTTGCAGCAGACAGCCCTGAGTGGAAATGGATGAGGAGTTTTTCCTCTGCTCTGGCTTTCAGCAAACTTCCATTTTCTTGCCCTTCAGGTAGGAAATGGGGTGTATCCTACTATGAGGTGGAAAAGAGTAGTAAAACCAGAGCAGAGAGTGCTGAAAAGCATTTGAGGATATTTTTTTTTAAGCTACTCAAGTATTCCAAATACTGTATTTTGTTTTCTGTTTTTTGCAAACAAGCCTGCTCACAGAAATGCTGGAATTCTGAGCTGCTGCTACTTCTCCTTGTCCCTAGGGAAGAAGCTGCTTTTGTATTGCAAACTCAGTGGAGCAGAAATTTATGAGCAGCCTGATTTATGCCCTTGTGTTGGGGAGGAGGGTTTCAAATAATTGGGAACCTCTGGATGTGGAAACACTCATTTTGTTTCTTCTGTACATTGTGTGATGACTGTGAAATGATCCTCCAAACATCCAGGGGGACCTGGACAAGCTCCAGAAGTGGCCCATGGGAATATCATGGCTTTAACCAGGCCAGGTGCTGGTGCTGCCCCTGGGTCAGGACAACTCCCAGGATTGATCCAGGCTGGGGATGAGCAGCTGGAGCAGCCCTGGAGAAGGACCTGGGGGTGCTGGGGGTGAGAGCTGGGACCCAGAACCCCCCCGTGCCNTAGAAACCAATTTGTAACAAACAATAATGATTCTTACTCCTGATGGAACAGACATTTCTTTTACTGGTGCTATAAATTCCCCTCTGCTGTTCCTTTAGGAAGTGTGGCCTGACAGTAATTAAGCAGTAATTGGTGTTTGAAGGCAGGAGCTGTTCCCAGTAGCTAAGTATTGTTAGAAAATAATTTCATTTATCCAATGGTATTTCAGCAGTTCTAACCAATTTCAGGTTTATTATGTGCCATATGTCTGCCCAGCAGGACTTGGGATTGGGTTTAGCAAATGCAGTTGTTGTGCTTTATTGAATGCTGGTTTTAAAAGCACCTTTTTTTGCTTTTAAAACCAGGGTATATAAATATTTTCCTTTTCCTCCCATGTATGTTGCCCTCTCTGCATAGCTTTTGGTTCATCATCTCTTGTTAAAGCACAGGATTTTTGAGGAAGGGGAGGGCTGAGGTCACTGGTTTTTTGTTCTTGAAGGGTTAGGTTTGGTCAGAACTCAGACCTGAGGAGTAACAGTGATGGCAGAGCTTAGCTGAGGATGATTTTGGGGGTGTCTTATCTCCCTGCCACCAACCTGGCACATGAATGAGTTACAACCAGCAGCTGCTGCTGCAGACCCATGGACCAATCTGACACAATATTTTGGTTTTCCTTTATTTTTTGTGCTTTCTGCCTCTTTTTTCTGTGGTTTAATTTATGGAAGCCAGTCTTCATGATATTTGCACACAACCCTGACCGTGAACTTTACCTAAGTGGGGAATCCAGGGGTTCTGCTCTTGTTTGGGAGCACAGGTGTTGAAATGACTCCTCTGTGGGAAGACAGATGATTTGTGTTTGTTGAGGAATATCCTGATAGCCTTTAACTGTTAAAAGCTGACTTAAAAAAAAATCTCTTTCTGCCCAAAAAAACTTCTGCTCTTGTTTCATCCCAGTGATGAATGAGGCTGATGGAGAGATTGAACTCTTGGAACTATTAGATAGGGACATAATCCATTGTGGGTGGTTTGTCCTCAGCGTTCCTGCTGGGATTAATGTCCTCTCCTGGTGGGTGGTGAGGAGAGAAGTGCTTTTCCCATCTCTGAAAGGTGTAGGGCACTGCCTGTGCTGTTGCAAGATGAGAGAAAATGCAGGAGTGATTTCCCAGGGAAAGCTCACAGAGGTGAGTTCATGGAAGAGATGAACGTGAAGCAGTGATGAAGTGTTGAGAGTTTCTCTTTTCCTTAAACTTTTGGACTGTAATAAAAGACTTTTCAATTTCTCCACAGAAACACAGGAGGTGGGAAAACATTTTGTTCATTTTCCCTGGGAATCAGTGCCACGCTTTCCCCCATTGTTAAGATTTCATGAAATCCAGGGGAAATTCAGCAGAGATCTAATTACAGGACTGTAAATAATTCCTCTCTGAAGAATAGCTAAGTGATTTCAGGACTCTCAGCGTGGAAAAGGAAGCACAGAAGAAGGATGTCACAGAGCTGTGTAGTGACTGAAGGGAAAGGGGAGCAAGGATAGATAATTCCCACCTCTTCCAATGCAAGCACTGGGCTATCAACACATGGAATAAGTTGTTACTGGGGTTTTTTTTTTGTAATTCCTTTTTTTTTTTTCCAACTTTATTTAGTGGTCCTAATGATCTCTCTTTGTTTGGAAGCCTGATCAGCCATAGCTTTGTCCTGACTGATAGACACCTTTTGTTTTTTTTAAGGGTGAAGAAAGATTTCATGGGTAATTTAATTCTTTGAAGATGGCTTTTTTATTTCTTTCTTTTTCTCTTTTCCTTTTCATACAGCTGGTATGAAAACTCCTCTTACAGATGTTAGAGCAAGACTATTGTTGCCTGTCCTATTGTAGGATCAGTAGGGGGTGTGGAAACTAAAACCTGAGAGTTTTCTGCCTCTGTCCCTATTCTTATTTCCAACACAGGTGAAGTCAACAAATTTTTGGAAATCAAGCCAAAATTTTGCTGTATTGCAATTGTTTTTTCAAATGTAAGAGGCTCTTATTTGCAGAAGGAAGTTCACAGTAGCGAACTGATTCTAGAATCTTTATTTTTCTTTGCCTCCTCTGAAGTAAGAATTACATTTTAATTGTTTTCAGAGATCACACCTTCTGTTTTGCAATTCATCCATTTGTTAGGCTTTTTAAAATGCTGAAGAGAATTTAGTTTTAATACCAAATTTATGGTCAGATTGGCCATTTAATTAACTTTAGACAAAACTTTCATATGAAATAGGAATGGGTTTGGTGTCCTGCCACAAACCAAAATTACTCTGTTTTGGGATGCTCCGAATTGGATTTTAGCAATGTTGTGCTGAATTATGCCATGGAATGAGGGGAAGTGGCAGTGTAAGATTTTTAAACAGCAGTGGCACGAGTGATTGGAATGATGAGTGTTGAGGTATTTATGTGAAGATTTTTTGCATAATGAGAAGGGAGTGAGTTATTGGGGGAGAGATAGCAATGATCCAGCTCATAAAAGCTGTGCTCAGGAGAATAATTTCATTAAATACTCCAGCAGATCAGTAAATCCTTCAGCTGCCTTCTGCAGAACAGTCAGAGAGTTGATGTTCTTCTGGGAGGAATTCACCTCCTGTTTCTTGCCTCCTCCCTCCACCCTGCCATTTTGCTAAATCAATTTATTGCCTGGCAAAGCCTGCAAACAAAGCCTTCCAAGGCAGTAAAGATCCCATCCACTTAGAGGCCTTTTCTGTTAATATCCTGAAAATGCTGTCACTGATCCTTGGGTTGGAGTGCAGCCTGTCCTGCCCGATCTCCTGTGGCCAGCCCAGCTCCCTGGGCTTCCCTGTCCTGCTATTCCCTTGACCTTAACAAGGATTTTCTGTGCTCTGCTTCCTGTTTTTCCCTTCAGTCCCCTGACCTGACTTGGGCTTTGTGCCAGGTCTCCATCACTTTGGGCTCTTTGGTATCAGAAGCCTTCTGTGTCATCTCCAAGAAGGGGGAAAAAATCCTTTAATAAATACCCATTTCTATGGAATTCAGCTTGAGGAAAGGGAGGAATAAATATTGATTCCAGTTTATACAGGTGGGACAAGGATTTGGTGTTCTGGTGGAAAATAGAGGGAAAATGTGATGAATTCAGCACAGACTGTTGGAAACTTTGGTGCTCTTCAACTCCTTTGGATTATCCAGCAAAGTTTTCACTCTCAGAATTTCGTACCCCATAAATATTCTTGGAGAGTGATTCTGGTCATCCCTTACATGAGCCCAATTCTGAATTTGAAGTGGCTGAAAACCTGGTGTTGGGATTAGATGATCTCAAAGATTTTTCCCAACCCTTTGTATGATTTTACAATTTCTGTAAAGAAAGCAAAATATCAACCCCAAAATCTTTGAGCACTGCTTCCTCCTTTCAAGAATTTAGAAGGAGAATTTATTAATTTAGAGGGATAATTATTAATTTGAGTTGGAAAGAAATCTAGGGCAGATGCTAAGAAATAGAGCAGTTGGGTCATTTTGTGTTCCTAGTGAATTTGAAAATTCCAAATCTTGTTAAACTTCCAGTTTGGAGCAGAGCTGGTAAAATATCCTGAGCAGAATACTTTGATTCAAGTATTGATTAACATTTTTGGCTGATATTTTCCATTTTGGACAGCCTGCTCTTCAGGAGATTTTGGGGAATATTTATGTTTGGGAGGGAACTTGGGAAAAAAAAAGACAAGCATTTAAATATGTCTTTTAAAAATTGGTTCAATCTCAAATTCTTTTTTAAGCAATTCCAATGCTGCTGAAAGTGGAGCACAGTTCCACAGAGCAGCTGTGTGACATTGATGAATTTCCTGGTTTTCTGTTATAAAATGGTGGGGTTTAGGATGAGCTTTACCTGCAGAAGATTTAAGATGTCTTGTGATTAAAAGTCATAAATGTGGTAAAAATTGCAGTGGTCAGCTGGCCAGAAGCCTTTCCCTGTGAGAGTCTGTTCAAAAACAAGACTTGTATTGAAGGACATGAAACAGAAACACCAGGATTTTATTCCTAAAAGGGGACCTGAGCCCAGCAACCCAACATCCACTCCCATAACTCCCCAGTGCCCCAAGGGTTTCCTGGTGGGACGTGTGCTGAGCCAGATTTTGCCATCTGCCTGCATCAGATGTGCTTGCAGCCACGTGGGGCGTTCATGATTGCACACTAAGTGCTAACTGAAGATGTAGGCTTGTGTTTCTCCTCTCTGCATTTGTTCTGTAAAGGTGTTAACGGTGATTAAAGCATCAGGAAAATGGTTCATGCTTACAAGATTTGAGGAGCAACTCAACAGAACTTGGAAAATGCTTCAGTTCCAAGAGTGGAGAAGGCAGTCGTGAGGATGTATCTAGAGATTCATTTCAATATGAGGATAATGTTGTTTAGAGCCATGATTGAGGTCTCCTGTGCTGAGGTGATTTATGGCCACCTTGTTAAAAGGAGGTGGAAGTTGTTCCAGGGTAAATCTGCCTCTTGAGGGGGATTTGGAAGAGCTCCCATCCCAGTAGGTGTCCACTCTAAGTGGCTTCTGAGGAGGTTTATCCAAAGCTGGGCTCTCATCAACTTTTTTCACTTTTTTCACAGCCTTGCTCTCATTCTTACTTTGATTTCTTCCTTGACCACTCAAAGTGGTGTGGCAGAACCCAAAATCCTGGCATGTGTTGCTGCAGGTCTTAAAAAAAAATCTGCTCCTACCAAGTTTAAAACCTCTGATTCCCTCAAGATGCAATTAATGAGAAAGCAGTGAAAATTTAAACTTCAGAATCAGGGTAAGGCATTGATGTCATTACTGTGATGTTCTCTGCTTCTTTGTGCCACCTCAGACTGTGTCCTCGGGTCAAGTGGCACTGCTTCTGTCTGGATCCTATTTTGGATAATTTCCCAAAGGCCTCTTTACAGATTTTGCCTTGATTTTGATGGCTTCCCTCCAAGGCTAAACATCTTATTGTTATCAGGATATTTTGTCTTGAAAGATTTTTTCTCCCCAGTTTTTCCCCGTGGGGAGGAATGCCTCACATCAGTTGTGTGAATCAGGAGGCAGCTCCAGGAAAAAGCTCTTTTGACTGCAGTAACATATCCCAGGGAAAATCCCTCCCAGCCCAGGGAGTCCCAGCTGTGCCCAGTGCCCACCTTGTCCCCAGCCCAGAGCACTCAGTGCCACCTCCAGCCCTTCCTGGGACACCTCCAGGCATGGGCACTCCAAAGCTCCCTGGGCAGCCCCTGCCATGGCCTGAGCACCCTTTGCATGGAGAAATTCCTGCTGCTGTCGGAGCTGAGCCTCCCCTGGCACAGCTTGAGGCCGTTTCCCCTTGTCCTGTCCCTGTTCCCTGGCAGCACAGCCCGACCCCCCCTGGCTGTCCCCTCCTGGCAGGGACTTGTGCAGAGCCACAAGGTCCCTCCTGGGATGTGTTGTCACTTTTGGAATCAGGACATTGTTGAAACAGGTGGATTTAAGCCCAAATTTTGCAAAATCTGACTGTCTTATGCTCAGGGGGTAGAACTTTCCCTCTTCTCTGTTGTGTGCTGAGGACCAAAGTGATGGCAAAGGAGCAAAATTCAGATTAGGTGGAGTCAATTTCTTACTCCAGGCAATTTCTTTAGCTTGTAACAAGTGTAGAGAATTGTGATGAAACTCACTCTTCATTTATGGGCTTTTACATGTTTTACTCAATTTATATCACACAGCTGGGGGGCAAACTAGAACATATCAATTAGCAACTGAATTAAGCCATTAATCTGTTCTGTTCAGCAGATATTCCTCTGATTCTCTGCATGTTTTGGAGAGAGGAACTGTGTCCCTGAACCCTATACCTGAGGTGAGGTGCACAGAACTACCTGGGGGTTCCCCCGTGGCTCCTGCAGGCAGTTTGCAAAAGCCCTGAAGCATGGGATGTCCTTGTTTTAATCTGCATAATTAAGTCTGTTGTTGTTTGGAGAGGAAACAACTGGGAGTAGAGTGTTTCCTCTGTTCTGATGACTTCCTGAACAAGCCGGAGTGTTTAGCTGGCATGAGAGAGATTTCTTTGTGTGTGTTCTTGCTTTTATTCCTGTCTGTATTCCTCTAGGAGAGAAATATTACAGTGTCATGGGGAAAAATTGTTGCTACAGCAGCTTTGCTGATCAAGATTTCAGTTGATGTCTGTAATGTCTCTTTCTTGCAGCAAGGAATCCTTGGGAATTTTCCTTTTCTGCGTTTTAAACTGCTGGAGGGCAGGGCTGGATGGGATATTGGGAAGGAATTGTTCCCTGGGAGGGTGGGCAGGCCCTGGCACAGGGTGCCCAGAGCAGCTGTGGCTGCCCCTGGATCCCTGGCAGTGCCCAAGGCCAGGCTGGACAGGGCTTGGAGCAGCCTGGGACAGTGGGAGGTGGAACTGGATTGGTTTTGTCATCCCTTCCAGTCCAAACCAGTCTGATTTCTGAGGTAGGGTTGGATTTTTTTGGGTTTCTTGTGTTTGACAGAGGAGTGCAAGGTCCCCCAGTGTCCTTCCTGAGCCCTTGTCCTTCTCTGGTGTCTCTTTTTTGAAATGATGGCAGCAAACCCTTTGTTTAATGCTCCAGGGGTTTCCTATTGTCCTATATAATGTCATTCTAATTTAGTTCCTCTTCCTCTCCCTCCTAATGTTCCCCAGCATTTTGTTTACTTCAGCTCTGTACCCACGGCCACTCCCTGTGCCTCCTCCTCGGAGGGAAAATAGCTGAAAAGCTGACAAATTCCCAATCCCTCTCTGCATACATGAATATCCTGTTTGTCCCATTTTTTATCCAAATGAAGATTCCTTTCCCAAGCTGCACAGGTATTCAATGCATTTAGATCCTCACAGAGCTGCTGACAACCCTCTGTTTGTAGCCAGGGCTGAACTCTGGAGCTGGCAGACTTTCACCTGGCACTTAATTCTACATTTTGACACCTTCCCCTCCTCACCCAGCAGTAGTAAAGTGCATGGGCAAGCTCATCTGGCCTCTTAGCTCGTAGTTTTCTCTTGTTTTTACAACTGAATTGCACTAAAATGGTGTTTCCTGCAGTTCAGCCTTTTATTTTGGACAGCCAACCTCACACCCCACAGGGCTTTCCTTTCTCTCCCATCTCTCTTTACACATTTCAGGAGAAAAGCCACAAAAATTGAGGGAACAGATTCCAAGTACCCCTAATCTCAGGCCTGCTGCCAATCCCATGGAATACGTGCCTGGGTTGAAAGGCATCTTTTCTGACACTGAATAAAACTAATGTAATCTTCACATTTTATCTTTAGAATGAATGTTTCTTGTAATTCTCTTGTTAGGCTCTTGCTACCAGGGCCTTTTTTGTCCCTCCCCATCCTGGCAGCCTCAGGACACTCTGGATGCAGCCCCAGGAGGGGACACATCACTTCCCTGGGCACTGCTTACCTGTAGACACCTTTCTGCTGCAAACCACAGGAATGCATCTCCCCCTTTCTTCAAAGGAGCTGTCTCAGGATCATGTGCAGAACTGCACCCTCTGTCCTGTAGGAATAATCATGACTTCCAAGTCTGCTCCCCTTCCCTGACTTCAGCAGTGAGCAGGAATCTGTGCTGGGTGTCACCAGTTCTCAGCAGCTGCTGTTTGGTGACATTAACACCCATGCTGGCATCTCTCAGGTTCACCCCTGTGCTAAAATTCCTTCTTGAAGTGTTGTGGACAGAGCAGCTTCCAAGATGGATTGGCATTGCTCACTCTGCTGCGGGAAAGGAAAACCATGAGAAAGCTGACCTAGACAGAGCTAAAGAATAAAGCAGGGATTTATTAAAAGGATCTCCTCCATGGATCCACCTTGGGCAGGACAAGAGCCCAGCCAGGGCTGCACCCAAGATGAACCAAAATGGTCCCAAAATGCACGGCCGCTCACGGGGGCTCTCACTTTGATCAGTTCTGCTCCATTTGTATATTGGAGTTCATTGTCCAGTTCCAGCTTTAGGTTATGGAGTCCCATCCTCCTTGTTTTTCTCTCTTTACCATTGTTTATACCTTTTGTGCCTGGAGCTTCTAGCAGTTGTCCTTGGTCCCCAGCTAGAGAAGGAATTGTTTTGTCTCCCTACTCTGTGCAGAGAGCTCACCATCCCCTAATGTGATGCTTAGAATTGCACACTAAAGCAGCACAGAATCTGAAAAATATAGAAGCTAAAACTTAAGACATCATGGCCCAACTGCCCATCATGAACTTTGTCTTCTCTGTTTTCCTTCCACCTGAGTGCCTTGGGTACTCTGTCCTCTGTGCTCTTGTCTGATGGTGAGGGATTTTTATCCTGGTGTCTGCTGCTGAACCTTGGGCCAGTTTATATTGCTGCAGGTAAAAGAGGTGTCTTCCCTCCTTTGTGAAGCTTGGTTTATTATCACAGGATCCCAGGATAGATTGGGTGAAAAGGGACCTTAAAGCCCACCCAGTGCCACCCCTGCCGTGGCAGGGACACCTTCCACCATCCCAGGTTGCTCCAAGCCCCAAAATCCAGCCTGGCCTTGGGCCCTGCCAGGGATCCAGGGGCAGCCACAGCTGCTCTGGGCACCCTGTGCCAGGGCCTGCCCACCCTCCCAGGGAACAATTCCTTCCCAATATCCCATCCAGCCCTGCTCTCTTTCAGTTTAAAGCCATTCTGCCTCATCCTGGCATTCCAAGCTCTTATCCCAACTCCTTCTCCAGCCTCAGAGGTTCAGATCTGGTGCCTGAACTTGTGCTAATGCCCTGGCAGGAATGTGGTGCCTCACTGCTGTGCCATGGGGAGATCACTGAGTGTCCACGCTGTGCTGGCTGTTTCCAGCCTATTCAACTTCACCAGCTCAACCTAATGTCTTCTGAACACCAGGTTTTTTAATGGAATTCATGGAAATGTCAGCTCAGTACCAACAGAATATCAAGTAGGATGATGAAAAGTGAGTGGAAGAGGGGGAGAATGTTATCAGGAACCTGTGAATGTGTGCAGGCTTCCATTCCTGGAGTGATCTCTGCGTCTTTGAGTGCATTTCCTTGTTTGCTTTTGTCCATTCTGCCACATCTGACCTCAGTCAGATGTGACTTCGTGTGAGTGCAAGGGTGCTGTTCATTTAAGGACTGACAGAAAGCAATGTTGTTTTTTTTCTTTATGACATGTTACAGGAAATTGGTGAAACAATCTTATTTACTTTGACAACTTTTGAAATTTGAGAATAGCCCACTTTTAAAACATTCCTTTGAGTGATGTGTTATTGCTGGGTTGTTAAGCTCTGGTATTCCTGGATTTCCTTCAAGGATCTTACTGTTGCTTGGATATCTTAATAGTTTTTTAAATATAAACATTTGTAAACCTATTTTGGCTGATCTTTTAGAAATAACCACCAGCACAGGCCCTGTGAGTACAGCATCTAAATAAACAATGAAATGTTTTGTGTCCAACAAAACTGCTTAACCCATTCTAAGGGGTGTGTTGCATTCACACTCAGGAAATTTGCTGGAGTCATTTGAAATGTAGGATTGAGGTTCTTGTTGTGCATCACTTCCCCTGTGGCTGTTGCCTCCACCTCAGAGTTTGCTGGTGCTGGTGTGGAATTGTCTCTGTTGCATAACACTGGGGTGAGGTGTGGTGCTTTTCCCTGGCTTTCCCTGTTTCTTAACCCAGTCCTGGGCTGAGCCCCAGCGTGGGCAGCAGGGGAGGGGGGGGTCCTGCCCCTCTGCCCCTGTGCTCAGGTGAGCCCCCACCTGCAGAGCTGCCCCAGCCCTGGGGCCAGCACAGGAGGGACCTGGAGCTGCTGAGAGAGCCCAGGGGAGGCACCAGGATGGGCAGAGGGATGGAGCAGCTCTGCTGGGAGGAAAGGCTGGCACAGCTGGGATTGTTCACTTGGAGAGGAGAAGCTTTGGGGTGACCAAATTGTGGCCTGAAGGAGCTACAGGAAAGATGGAGAGAGATTTTGGACAAGGGCATGGAGTGGCAGGACACAGGGAATGGCTTCCCACTGCCAGAGGGGAAATCCAAGTGAAATATATGGAAGAAATTCCTCCCTGTGAGGGGTGGGGGAGGCCCAGAGCAGCTGTGGCTGCCCCTGGATCCCTGGCAGTGCCCAAGGCCAGGTTGGACAGGGCTTGGAGCAGCCTGGGACAGTGGAAGGTGTCCCTGCCATGGCAGGGGTGGCACTGGATGGACTTTAAGTTCCTTCTGACCCAAACCAGTCTGGGATTCACACCCAGGACTGAGTTGAACAAGAGGTGAATTTTGTGGGCTGAGTTGGCTCAGCTCAGCAGGGCCTGAGCAGGGAGGAGCAGTTGTCCCTTCCCATAGATGAGAGGACCTACAAGGTCTCTGCCAACCCAAACCATTTCTATACCAGTAATCCCTGGCATGTGTAGCCTACCTCCAGCCTGAAAACAGTTCCCTGTAGCAGCCAGGAACCATCTGGAAATCCCTGTGCTTGCACTTCTCCCAAAGTCATCTCTGTAACTTTCCTGTCTCCACAATCTCTTGTAAGATCCCATCTTTACCTCTCTTCTCTTCCTCAGAAGCCATTTCTTGCTGGATATTTGGCCAAGGAGATATTTGAACAGATCAAAACCCTCATGTGGTGTTTAAAGCCATCCCCAGCAGCTCTGGTAGGTACTCAGTGCCAGCTGTCCCTGAATGAGTGTCCTGTGCCCATGCCAGTGTCCCAGCAGGTGGGCACACCCCAGCTCTGAACACCTGAATCACCCACAGATCCAGCAGAACAAAAAAAAAAAAGCTGTGGATGCCACATCAGTTCCTGCACTCAGCAGTGGGCAGGAGCACTTCTGAGAGTCTGGAAGGGTGGAAGAGAAGGATTTGCTTGGGAGATTTGGAGGCCAAGTGTCTCGGAATAGCCAGCCTGGGTGGATGAGTGCCCATGGGTGTTCTGTGTTTTAATGCAAGCAGGGATCCAGAAAATCCAGGAAGTGCAGTGCTGAGTGTTGGGGGTTGATGAGCAGCAGTGAGGTGTGTGAGGGTATCTGGAAAAACAGAGGTTCAGGAGATGGATTTATGTGATTGCCAGAGGGCTGAAAAGCAGCTGGAGGGATGGGGAGATGCAGAAGGTGGAATGGTTAAATGGAGCTGGATAAATAATGGAATCATAGAATGGTTTGGGTTGGTTAAAGCCCATCTCATCCAACCCTCTGCCAATGGGCAGGGACACCTTCCATTATTCCAGGGTGCTCCAACGTGGTCTTTGGACACTTCCAGGGATCCAGGGGGAGCCACAGCTTCTCTGGGGCAGTGAAGAGAGGGAAGTGATTCCAGCTTTGTGAAGCCTTTTAAAAACATCAAAACATGAGTAAAGACAGAAATACTTCCTTTCCTTTCTGGCCAACAAGCTCAGAAATCAATCCAAGCATAATCAAAACATGTAATCATCTCAGTTATGCTCAGTGCCTATTAAGAAGTGACAAGAGAGGTTTTTTAAGGGTAAGACCCCCCCAGAAATACTGGGAAGGAAAATCCTGGAGCAGAGGAGTGAAAGTGTGCTTGAGGCTTGAGAGATGTTGCGTGAGATGAGGGAAAGCTTGGAGAGCAGAAGGGCATGGGAGGGTTGGGAGAGGCTGCTCAGGAATGATGGGGACAAGTGGGTTTGATGTGCAGAACAGACAGGGAAGGAGGAGACGGGGGAAGGCAAGACTCCCTTTGGGGCTGGGGTGCTGTTGAATGGGAGCAGGAGGCAACTGAAGGTCAGGCTTAAGGAGCAGAGGCAAAAAGGAGGTGCAGAACAGCAGGGATGTGCTTAAAATAATGAAAATCTGGCCTGAAGCTCCATTAACAGACTCCAGTCCAGCTGAGGAGGCTTCCCAAGAAAACTGGTGAGGTGTGAGAGAGGTCTGAATGTACCAGGTTGGATATCTGAGGTTGTTTGTGTTGAAGGCTCCTTGTGCACGTGGCTCAGGGGTTAAATAAATAATCTGTGATTTAAGTGCAGAATGTGGTCACTGATAATGTACCAAGGAGCTGATAAGGATGAAAGTCCTGATTTCCTGCTCTCTTCTAGAAGAGAAAGCTGAATTGCTGTGAAAGGGCTTAATTTAGGCTGGGTTTTGCTGAGGAGCCTGGTCCCTGGAGGGTAAAAGCCACAAGGGGAGTGTCCCTGGATTGCTCGGGGTCAATAGCAGGTGGCACTGGTGGCAGAAGGAATGTTTGGGATTTATTGGGAGTGTCCCCAAGGTGTGGAGCAAGGCAGGCTGGCTCCTCTACAATAATGGGATGTGCTTTTGTTTTTTTAGAGGACTTTTGAATCCCGGTGCAGACTTGTGGCAGCTCTCTGGCTTAACTTCCCAAGCCAGGCCTAACTTCTGAGCCTGTATTCTCCAATACCAAAATCTTCAGCTGGTTTTGGGAGTGGCTGGATGAAATCTCTGCTCAGGGGGTGTGCATATGTTAATTCTGACACGTTGTGCACTGAGCTGCTCAAACACAGCTCCTGCCACTACTCCAGGGTGTATTTAACACTAGTCCTGCTGTAGTGACTACAGGCAAGTAGAAACACTCATTTCCAGAAAACTGACGAGTTTAATCTATTTATTTTTACAAAATTTAAGTAAAAATCCTCTCAGAGAAGGGAAGAGGCAGCATATAAATTCTACTTGAGAAAATGCAATTTTCTTCAATAAAATGGATGCACTTAACTTAAATCCAATTAATTTAAACTTAATTAATCTGGGTCACGTTCATTGTCCTGGTTTAGTTTGGGATGTTTCTGTTTTTATAACACCAGTCAATTTTTCAGCCATAAGATGTGGAGGCAGTTCCTGGTGTCCTGCAAGGAGCACTCAGAGGGGCTCCTGACAAAACATTTCCTGGCGTCAGAGAGATTTTATCCCTTGGATTCTCTCCTTTGTGTTACATGATCCCAGGGAAGGATCCTTGGAGAGAAACTGCTCTGGCAGGGGAGAAATGGAGAAGTTTTTGGGATGGAATCCAATACCTGTCTTGCAGTAAAAGCAATGAAACTAATCTTTGGACTTTTCTATCAAATTATATTTTCATTATTAGCACTTTAATGTGTAATTTTAGCTGCGTGTGCATATTTTGTGAAGGCAAAGGTTATTGAAGAATGAACTGAGCTACTCCTGCCTAATATGGGTTGTATTTCTTTTAATCTTTTTATGTTAATGTTATTTTTCAGCTGAAGTCTCCCTGCTCTGATATCAGGTTTAGGGTATCTTTGCTCTCTTCTTTCTGGAGGCACCATATGCACAGCAGGAATTTCAAATGAACAGTGTCACAGCCAAACAGCTTCTTTTGTGACTCAAAACCTTCTGTGAAAACAATATTTTATAGGTGAAGTCCATACACAGGGGCTGGAAACAAGAATAAATAAATTCACAATGCATGGAAAAAAGGCTTTTATGGACAGGAATGACTGATGAAGAGCTGTAATCCTGTTAATCCATCCAATAGCTACATTGCTTGTTAAAAAGACAGGAAATAAATCACTGCTAGTGATGGAAGCAGGAAACAAAAAGTGCTTCTCTCTCCCTTCCTCAGCTATCCCATAAAACTCTTTCCTATTTCTGTGAGTTTAGTTGAGTTTTCTCTGTGCAAACCTTCCATCTATTTATCAGTCTTCTTTGTTCAGTGGGAATCAGCAGCATTAAATAGTTTCAATCCTTTTAAACCAGCATCTGTAGGATGTTCTGCTGGCAGGAGGGTGGAAAAGTACCCTTGGAGTGTCTGGAAAGTTTCCTTGCCCACAGCAGGGGTTGGAATGAGATGAGCTTTAAGGTCTCTTCCAGCCCAAACCATTCTGGGATTCTCTGGCTATCACTGGTACATAGAGATGGAAAATAAAGAACTTTATAATTGATGCAGTGTAGGAAAATAGCTGGTTTGGGGTTTTTGGGGGTGCAAAATTGAAATCAACTTAGAGATTTCTGCATTGAAGTAAAAATGGATTTTTAATGAACTTTTACATTGTATCTTTCCCAGCCAGGCCCAGGGACAGCTGTGGTGTTCTCACTGAAGTTTGAAATGACTTTTTTGAGCTTTTTTGACGCTTTACTTTGGCCTTGCAGTGGCATCTCATTAACTCTTAGAGAGTCATTTCTGCAAGAAAGGCACAGAAAATAACAGGCTTAAAGAGTGGGGCCAGGAAAGGAACAAAACCAGTAGTCCTTAGAAGAAAGGGGGTAAGCAGGAATACTTGAAGATGAATTATTTGAATGTAGATAGAGGAAATGAAGAGGAATTTCAAGTTGCTGGTGAAATTTTACTTCAGATCCTCATATAAATTGTCATTTTTTCCCTTGTTCTTGTGTCTTTGCTTTCTAAAAATGCTGCCTCCAAGTGAGGGTAAAAACTCAAGAGCTTGGTAACACAAGGAAAAGGGACAGATGCAGCATCAATATTCCACTTTTTTAATGTGTTTATTTATGTGGAACAGTCCCAGCAGCTGGGAAAAGGGAACTGAGGTGGGAGCAGGTTTGATCTTGAAATTTCATCTTAAAAATCTTCACGTTCCTGGAAGGTCTTATCCAAGGAGAGGAGAATGATAAAATCCAACTCAACTGTGCCAGTCCCAGAGCATGAGAGCACTTTAATAGGATTGAGTAAATCCAAGAGTCCATAGGCTCAAATACTCATGTGTTAATTGCTCAAGAAGTGTCAGTGAAATAAAACCTGGAGTAGTGTTTGGATTTTTGGAACCTCCAGAGCTGGAGAGAGGGCTGGATTTGCACTGTAAATTATTCACTGTAGCACCAGCACAGCCAAATATTTGCTTATGCTTGAATAATTCTTCAGGAAAGCATTTAAGCAGATATTTGACTTCAGCAAACAGAGTTAGTCACACGTGCAGCTGAATCAGAGCCAGAACTGGTTTTAACTCGAAGGTGAATCTTCCTTCCCTGGCTTTTCTCCTGGTTGGAGGGGGCTGTGAGATGGGATCTGGGACTGAGCATGGAGGGAGGCTGTGGGCTGATATTCACCCTTCCAGGATGCTTCAAGCTACCAGAGGTGATTCCTGAGCTCCTGAGCTGGAATTAGGGTTTATTTTTGTGGTTAAGCCCAGCTGAGGCTGTTCTCCAGCAGCCTAGCAGATGTGCTCTGGATGTGCCCCACCAGTGAGAGGGGCTCAGGGCCTGGCAGGGGAGGGGGGCTCTGAGCTGATCTTCAGCCTTCCAGGATGTCCCAGCCTGCCAGAGGTGATCCCTGAGCTGGAATTAGGGTTTGGTTTTGTGGTTAAGCCTCAGGTGAGGGTGTTTTCCAGCAGATGTGCACCCCCAGTGAGACCTACTCATCAGGAATAACCCCCCTGAGATATTCCATGGAATTCATGGAGATCAATTCCATACCAGGTGAGGTGACTCGAGTGTTGAACAGCACTGTGAGACAAAACAGATTTTGGGTTTTTTTTGGTGTGTCTGTTCTGTGGTTAAATGATCTTCCAGAAGCTTTTTGCTCGTGCTGGCGCTTGAACAGAATTGTTTGGGTGACAAAAATCAAACATTTGGGACACAGTTTTTAATGAACTGTAGCTTTAACCAAGGAGCACTGTCAGACTCTAAAGCAAGTTCCTCTCCTTTTTGGCTTCTGTAAGAGGCTTTTTCCTGCTGTTTTACTGGCATTTCTGATTTATTACGGCACCAGTTCTCCAGAATAAGCATTTGCACTCCCTATTTTATGTCAACAAACTTTGAGTTCAGCTGATCAGTAATAATGATGACCCTTATAAAAAACCAGTCCACTATAATTTTTTTTGCTGTGTTAAAGCAATTCAGTCACATCAACCTTTAAAAAAATAAATACTTTTGCAGATTTATCACAATTGTAAGGTGCAAAGAGCATCCTCACTAAGCAAAATGAGTCACTCCTGATGCTTGAAGAAGTTCAGGCTTGTTGAGTAAATAATAGCACAGATAAAAATGGGTATTTAATTCCTTTTTAAATGCTGAGTTACTCATCCAGGCCCAGCAGTTTCTCAGGAACCACTGTTTTTGACAAATACATTAAATAGCAAATATTTGTTGATGTGTCTGATGAATTAATAATGCTCACTTAGTGATTTCTGCTGAAGTTTGTCAGGGCTTCGAACCCACTGTAGGAGCAGGAACTGCAAATTGTTTGCCTCCAAACTGTTTTCAGATTTGCTGCTCGTGGAGAACGCTCAGAACTTGCTGCTGGTGGCAGTTTGGGTGGTGTGGGCACTCCCATAGTCCATGTTTCCTATGGAATTGGGTGTGGATGTGGCAGTTCTGGTGTGAGGGAACCACTGGCTCTGGCTTGTGACAAACCTGGCCCAAAATTTAGATTTTCTTTTTTTGTTTCCCCCACTGGATTATTTCAAGTAGTCAAGAAAGATGTGGAGCTGTTAGAGCAGGTCCAGAGGGGGTCATGGAAATGCTCCAAGGGCTGGAGCCCCTCTGCTCTGGAGCCAGGCTGGGAGAGCTGGGGGTGCTCACCTGGAGAGGAGAAGGCTCCAGGGAGAGTCAGAGCCCCTGCCAGGGCCTAAAGGGGCTCCAGGAGAGCTGGAGAGGGACTGGGGACAAGGGATGGAGAGACAGGACACAGGGAATGGCTTCCCAGTGCCAGAGGGCAGGGATGGATGGGATTTGTGCCATTGTACCTTGTTTATTTACATATTTTTGTAAATCCAGAATATCGAATATTTATCAAATATCTGTCACTTGAAATAATTATATTATTCTTGGGCTTGGCTAATTAATCCAGATACACTTAGTAGTGACTGCAGCTTATTAAAGGCAGCCTAAAAACTCTTGGATCTTACTAGAATGAGTAGTAAAAGCCATTCCAGTCTGAATTTCTTTGTCCATTCATCAGTTTGGGAGTTTTAGAGCATTGCTGTGTTCACTGCAGTGAGAAAAACAGGATTGTCCACACTGAAAGTTGTTTCTGAATTATTTGCAAGTGTTAAGTGGTAGCAAATATGATTTATTTCAGACTTGACCTTTCAATTCAAGACAGGAAAGAAACAAGAAAGACTTTGAGGAGTGTCCAGAGGAGACCACAGAGATGGTCCAAGGGCTGGAGCCCCTCTGGAGCCAGGCTGGGAGAGCTGGGGGTGCTCGCCTGGAGAGGAGAAGGCTCCAGGGAGAGTCAGAGCCCCTTCCAGAGCCTAAAGGGGCTCCAGGAGAGCTGGAGAGGGACTGGGGACAAGGGATGGAGGGACAGGACACAGGGAATGGCTTCCCAGTGCCAGAGGGCAGGGCTGGATGGGATATTGGGAAGGAATTGTTCCCTGGGAGGGTGGGCAGGCCCTGGCACAGGGTGCCCAGAGAATGGTTATTTATTTTGACCAAGGCCACGTTCCCCCCTGCTCCAGCTTCTAATGAATGCAAAGTTGTAAATCCTGTAATAACAGCAGATCTAAAAGGAAATAATTATTGGAAGTTACTGTCATATTATTGTTCCTGTAAATATATTCAAAGTGCTTGGATGTCATAACTCAGATTAATTTACCTTCATCATCTCTTAAAATTTAAAATAAGAATATTTTTTCAGGAAAATACTGAGTCTTGTAGACATTTTGTGTGTCTTTACTTTACAGATCTTCCTTCTCTGATCAATTCATAGTTTTTCCTTGCCCTGTCTGGAGTTCAACCTTATTTCTTAGAGGTTGTCAACCTTCTGGCACTTTGTGGTAAATTGTGATTTGTTCTGAGCTATTTCCAAGTTAGCAGAATCATTTGAACTTAATACTGTCATTTTCTGTACTTTATACTCCTGGCTTTTGGGAGTTTTACTTTTTTTTGGTTTTTTTTTTTTTTTTTTGTTTTTTTTTTTTTTTTCCTGGTATAAATTGAAGGAAAAACCAGGATTTTTCTTCTGTTGTAGTCCAGTTGCATAGAGAGTTGCTTATTCTGGGAGCAGCAGTGTTGCTATCCTTGTGGTTTAACTTGACATTTCATCAAAATCAAAAATAAATCTGTCAAGATTCCATCCTGAAAATCTCTCAGGAGCAGACTCCACTCAAGGGTGTCAGCTGAGCTCTGAATAACTTTCTAAAATAGCACATCGTGATTGGAGAGCTGGATTTATTTTGTTTTTCAAGGTTGTAAAATCAAATATCAGAGGCCTCAGAAGTGAGTCTGTGCACTTCTTTTTAGGTCTGATAACACCTAAAATCTCTATGTGGATAGAGATAGTCAGTCTTTTTTCCTTAGACTGACCTGAAGACACCAAGAGTCTCCTGAACTTCTGTGTTCTGGGATTTGAGGTGTAAAAGGTTGGAGGCAAATATCACCTAATGGAATAACACTGCTTCAAGGGAAAAGCAGCTGAGCCCAGTTCCTTCAGGAACTTTTGTTAACAGGGGAGCAAACACTGGTGAAATACTGAGAAGTTCCCATCCCCACAATTCCCAGGAGGTTTGATAATGATGATTAACTGGAATATTTGGGTAATGTGGAAAAAGCCTTGATTTCCAAGGAGTCAGCAGGAATATATCATGGTAAAAATTCTTTTGGGGGTTTTTTTTGAAAGTGCTGTTGCAAATTCCAGAATGACTTTGGAGTGGGCGAAGTGGAAGTTTGGATGACAGTAACCAAAGGAGCATTTTGGGAAGGAGAAGGGAGGGAAAAGGCCCTTTTGAGCAATTCTGGTCTCCTCTCACATGGGAATAATAGTTCCTTTGGGAAGAGTCTGGAATTCTCCTTTGAGCTGGCTTTAACTTCCTGTTCTGCCACAAATTCCCATTTGAGCTGTCGGGGTTGCTGTCTCCTCTCTGAGGTTGTTCCCTACAATTCCCTGAGAGAAGCTGATAGTGAGGAGAGAGGAGCTGGGTCTCTTCTCCCAGGGAATAGGTGAGAGGATGAGAGGAAACAGCCTCAAGTCTGCTGGGGGAGGTTTAGATTGGATATTGGGGAAAGGTTCTTCATGGAAAGGGCTGTAAAGCACTGGAAATGGCTGCCCTGGGGCACTGGTGGAGTCTCATCCTTGGAAATGCTCAAGGCACGTGTGGATGTGGCATTTAAGGACATGGGTTAGTGGTGACCATGGTGGTGGTGCTGCTTGGACTAAATGAGCTGAATGGTCTTTTCCAACCTGAAGAATTCTGTGACTCCACAATTCCCTGCTGGAATTTGGTCAGGAACAGCTGTAGAAAGGCAAGGGAAGAGAAGGAGGAGGAAGGAGGGTGCTTCGTATGGCTTGAATTTCCAGGTTCTGTGACCTGGAGCTGCTCTGTCACGACAAACTTTGGTCTGAAAGGAGAACGAACAGTCCCATGAGATCTGTGCTGGGGCTTCACTTGTTTCATGGCCAATATTGGAGTTCTTCCTGGAACTGCTGCCTGTTGCAGCCTGCACCAACCTCCTGCTGCTGGACAGGTTGGGAAGAGTCCAACCTGAGAGGAGGTGGAGCTTAGAAAGGCCTCCCTCTGTCCTTAACCCCTGCATGAGGAGTGGAGCAATGTGTTCAGAGTAGAATTTGAAACAGTTTTGCTGCTTCCCTTTATTCCTCTAGAATGTTGGTTGAAATCAAATAAGGTCAGCTGCAATCCATGGCTTTGACAAAGGGAAAAGGAGCTGTGCTTGCTGTGAGAGCCTCATNGGGCTGCAGAATTGTGCTAATTGTTCTTATTGGAACCATCAACCAGAGCTTTTTTGAACTGTCTAATGTTCTGCACTCCAGGAACATTCTGGAGTTCAGCCAGACCTGTCTTGGGGATTTTGGTGGGGAATTTTTTTGTTGTTTGGGTGGTTTTTGTTTGTTTTGGAGGCCTGGGGGCGGGGGGAGGGAAGGGAGAGGGGTGTGGGGTTT
>VXBC01010600.1:59763-87672 GCA_013399945.1 Ploceus nigricollis
GTGGTACTCAGTGCTCTGGGCTGGGGACAAGGTGGGGATCCAAGTTGGGCTCAGAGATCCTGGAGGGCTTTTCCAGCTTCAGGGACTCCATGATCTCTGCTATTGTGTGCAGTGGGAGCCACCTCCTGTGGCTGGGCAGGAATCCTGAGGGCTGAGCTCTCCCAGCTCACTTGAAGGTGTTCATTTTGCAGCGATCATCTTCACATTAGGGCATCGTTACTGCTCAGCGTTGTCTGCCATTAAACACAGGCGGGGGTTTTTCTCACTGAAGCTCATGAAAACTCTGGGATTTTACATGGAATGCCCATGGTGAAGAAATATCTGGGGATTTGAACTGAAAACCCCGAAATACCCCCCAAAAACCCCAAACCAAACTCTCTCCCCCACACCTTTTCCACAGACATTGCTGTAATTTTTGAATGCCCAGGTGTGATCACTCCCAGCCAAACACTTGGATCTCTTCTGGAGAATCTCTGTTAGAAGACAATAATTTTCCTTTTTCTTTTTTTCCCCCCCTTTTTTTTTTTTACATGCCGAAAAGACAACTTTTGAGTTAGGTTGGGAAAAACAGTAAGAGAAAAAAAAGCCTCTGTGCTTTGCAGTATTTATTAGACAGTGTATTGAGGCATGGCAAGCTTTAAATTGGCAGGGAGATGAACAGCTGATATATGTAAGCAGAAATCAAGTGTTTAAATAATGCCAAATTATCCTGCTGCACATGTTTAACATGACTGCAATGGGAAGGGCCAAGGTGATGGAAAGGAAGCAAGGAGAGAAAATGTGGTTTTCAATTGGATTAGAGAGAAATGGGATTTCTCTGCAATTGAAGGCTCAGTTCTAGTCTGAATTATCCTGGAAAGCTGATTTGCACAGGAAGGGGGTTGTGGTGTGAGTTTGTGTTTGCCTTCAATACTGTTTCAGTTCCCTTTTGTGGATTTAATGTTGCTCTGTGATCACTTCTCATTTCAGGAACATCTTACTGGGGTTTAAGTTCAAGGAATTGCAAACTCTGGGGCATCTTTAAATGTTCAGAGACCACAGAATCCCAGAATTATTTGGGCTGGAAAGGACCTCTAAACCTGGGACTGATCCCCACCTTGTCCCCAGCCCAGAGCACTGAGTGCCACATCCTGTCCTTGTTGGACACCTCCAGGGATGGGGACTCCAAAGCTCCCTGGGCCACCCCTGCCACATCAGACATTTTTTGGTTCTGTACCAGAATATCTTTGTTTTAATCTCTGATTTATAAGATGCTGATTTTGCCAGCAATATTGATGCAACATGAAATATTTGAGTTATTTGTCCCTTTTGATTTGACCTGCTGGGCAAGGCTGCCATGGGATAATTTCATACCTTATTTCTAAGCAGAGTTGTTTGAAGGGAATTGTTTGGTCCTAGAGGGGATCACAGAGTGTTAAATATCTTGGGGCTCCCTCATTTAAACATTTAATTTGATCTCCCAGGTGGTCTTAACTTAAACCAAGGTTTCTGGTGTTGCCTGGTGTCGCTTTTCTCTATGACCAGTTGGCCAATGCAGCCTAATTGTGTTTCTTGAAAAGTGGCTGGGCTTTTGATTCAATTCCAAAAAACACAGCACAAAAATTGATTACTGCAAAATCATAGGAAATTTTGAAAAAAATTACAGGAAAAAAAATTCAAAGAAAACAGAGTGGAGTAGTTTTTTTATTCCACATAATGGTGCTGGATGAAAATTTCTAGTGTTTAAATTCTATTTTCCCATCTTATTACATAGAAACAATAGATTGTACTATTGTGTTATTTTACTACTGTTAAGAGATTTTACTCTTTGCAAAAATTTCTTGACCTCCTCAGATTTTTTGTTCAATAAAATGGTTGGGATCTTGCCACCTCAACTATTCTAAAGCTCAGTGTGCTGCTGTTTTGTTTAGAAGGTGAAGTTTCACATCCACAAGTCAAAAACTTCAGTTTTGCTCCTTCTTCAGTGGTTTTTTTTTTTTTTAAGCCTTCCAGGTTTTCCTTTAGTATATTTTAGTGCAAAACTAATTGCACAAATCTGGGCAGTGTTCTTTGTGACTTTCTGACAATTTGAAGGGTTTTGTGCTAAATATAAAATAAAAGCATTTTGTGGAGACGGACTTTCATGAGGATGTAGAGTGACAGGGGAATGGATTTAAGCTGGAGGAGGGCAGAGCTGGATGGGATATTGGGAGGGAATTGTTCCCTGGGAGGGGGGGCAGGCCCTGGCACAGGGTGCCCAGAGCAGCTGTGGCTGCCCCTGGATCCCTGGAAGTGCCCAAGGCCAGGCTGGACAGGGCTTGGAGCAGCCTGGGACAGTGGAAGGTGTCCCTGCCATGGCAGGGGGTGAAACTAAAAACAGCCTTCAAAAAGTCCCTTTTCACTCAAATTATTCTATGATTCTGAGCAGTTACTCTGCTGTTACACATAGAAACACAAAGGAAGCAGGTTCTTTAATGCTTTGGGGTGTTTTTTAAATTCATTTTGGATTTTTTTATTGTTGTTGTTGTATTCATAGAAAATATTCAGAGAACTCCAAGTTAATGCTCCTAATCCATCTATCAAACAAAAGCCTCTTCTTCTCACTCTGTAGCCCTGTGCTCCACAGGATTCACTGCTGCCCCATTTCATTGGGATAGATTTCCTACCAGGACAAAGGTACTTTGTGAGTTTATCCTACGAATCAGATCTTATAGAATATGGTGTTTCAGTGAAGGGGGAACTATAAACAAAATCTCTATCAACAAAGCCAACAAAATAACATCTCTGAGTGATTGATGGCTGCTGTGGAAATAAATTCAAGGCTGTGAAAACTTCCTACAGTTGCATATGTTAGAAAAGATGAGAGATATGGGAGGTTCAAATACAAATGATGTGCAATGCGTTTTTTGTATTATTTACAAAAGGAAAAAAAAAATCCCAAAAAAACCCAGAAAAGGGTGAAACTGTAACTCACAGAATGGACCACATCCAGCCTGGCCTTGGACACTTCCAGGGATCCAGGGGCAGCCACAGCTGCTCTGGGCACCCTGTGCCAGGGCCTGCCCACCCTCCCAGGGAACAATTCCTTCCCAATATCCCATCTGGAATATGGGGGGAATCTTCCCCCTCTGTTTTCATGTAATGAGCTTGGGCACATGAGCAATTAAGAAGTTATAATCAAGTGGAGCTAGTCAGGATGACACAGCCTCGTGCCTCTGGAATGCTGCTCCAGTCACCTGCTCCTCATATCTCCAATTTGACCTGTTTAGGTAAGAAAGTGGGCAGGGAGAGTGGCACAGGCAGTGGTTTTCCAGCTCCAGGGGCTGAGCAGTTAGGTTTCCAAGTCTTGGTGTTTTTATTCTGCTCAGGAGTTGGTGATTAACAGGTGAGGAGAGGCTCTGCTTGTGCCAGAAGCCTGATGGTACCAGAGTATTTTAAATATCATTGAACTGCTCAGTATCCAAACTCCTTCCACATAATCAGCTCCACATAATCATTGACCCTACTCTTGTCTGCTAATTAAAACAGTTAAGAACAAACTGCCAGGGAAAGGCAAACTGTGAATGGCTTCAGATAAACAACTGGTTTCTTATTTATCCAGAATTAAACCCATCATGAACCAGAATCTTGCCCCCAACCAAAAACAGCACTTAATTTTAAACTTAAAGAACATGAACAATGATGCACAGCAAATAATAAAGCGTTCCCAGGGCTGTGTTCAGTTGTTTTCTCACCAACCCCGTGGATAGAACCTTTGTATAATTAAGTACTGGAGGTCTGCAAAGAAAATACCTTATCTGCTTGTTCTTCCCATGTAATCAATGGCTTGGGATTTATTGTGCAGCTGGCTAATACAAAATTAATCAAGCTCTCCATTTCAGCCAGCCTGGAGCTGGAGCAGAGGCTGAGAAGCTCCGTGTCAGGTGTGCTGCCTCTTTATCAGTGTCTGTAGGTGAGATAAAATCAAAAAATAGCACTTCAAAAACTGAAGGGAATTAGGAGGGGAAGAATTTGGGCATTACTGAACGCTAAGAAGACTTTAAATCCTACAGAAATACCCATGCAATTGGTGTCTCATCTGCAGGATTATTTCCTGTGCTATCTCTGAGGGGAAAACCTTACAGGAAGGATTTCAAAGCTTCCCTGAATCCTTTTATTTCCAGCTACTAGAAATTAAACTGAGTCCAGCTTTAGGCATCACTTTGTCCTCCTGCTGGTGGCCTCTGTGTAGCCTGTGGGTCCAAATTACTGGTGTATTTTTATGAATTATAATTTGTACAACTGAGAAAAAACACATTATTTTTGTTGCCCATCCTTGCTGGTGGAAAACTTCTCTAGATGTGCACCTGACATAGCAAGGACAGCTCCTAATCCTGTCCTTTCCAGGCAGGTGCTGCTTGGAGAAGGATTTTATGTGTCCTTAGGTCTTTGGAAGCAGCACTTTGGAGGCAGGGGCTGAGATTCCTTTGGCACTTCCCATTATTGATAGGAGCCAGAACACTGAGCAGAGTTGTAGCCTTACAAGGAGAGATGATCAGTCTTAATTTCTGCCAGCAAATACCCTCCTTTTTAAATTTTTTATTTATTATTATTAATTTAAAAAAAAATTACTCTTTGCAAAAAAGAGCTGAGTTGCATTTTATGCTAATTTACATGTGTAAATTAAAATAAAATTAATGTACATAGGTAAACAAACACAAAATGCAAGTTCAGCTTCTTTCCAGCACCAGGAGCAGAATTTAATTTCTTTTTCTACCATTCCATAGAGTTATTGAGGTTAGAAAAGCCCTCCAAGACAAGGCAGTCCAAGGTGTGCCCAATGCCCACCTTGTCCCCAGCCCAGAGCACTGAGTGCCGTGTTCAGCCTTTCCTTGGACACCTCCAGGGATGGGGACTCTACTGCTGCCTTTTAGGCAATGATATTTTTTCCATGCCTTCAACTCTCCTGAGAGTGGAGCCAGACAGAGATTCTGATGGTAATCGGGACATCCTGTAAGGTGTTTATTTTTGAAAGTGTTTTCTAAGGAGGTAAAAATGGAGAAGTAAATATTTTCAGGCTCTGGAGTCAATATTGCAAGGGATATGAAATGTCTTTTCCAATGTAGCAGAAACCCAGCTACTCTCTCCTTGTAATTTATCAGTTGGTTGATGATAAAGGTTTCAGACAGCAGATGAACCATGCTTGCACTTGATTTTCTCCATGTTATTAAAGAAAAAATAAGCCACAAAAGAATCATCCTGACTAAAGTTTCTGGAAGGAGTCTTCTAGTGTTCAGAGGCTGGAGAGTCCACACAGCAGCAGCTGTGATAGGACAAGGGGGAATGGCTTCCCAGTGCCAGAGGGCAGGGATGGATGGGATATTGGGAGGGAATTGTTCCCTGGGAGGGTGGGCAGGCCCTGGCACAGGGTGCCCAGAGCAGCTGTGGCTGCCCCTGGATCCCTGGCAGTGCCCAAGGCCAGGCTGGACAGGGCTGGGAGCCACCTGGGACAGTGGAAGGTGTCCCTGCCCTGGATGGGCTTTAAGGTCCCTTCCAACCCAAACAAGTCTGGGATTCCATAATCAGCATCTCTGATTTTAACATCACTTTTTGGGAATCCTTTCCAGATGGATGCACTGTGCGCTGGCAGGTGCTGAGTCCAGCAGTCCTTCGTCCCATCCCATAATTTCTCCCTCACAGAGTTGCTTTACAGAGGAGATACCTGTAAACCTTCCATTCATTAAAAGAAATCCTAAATTGGTTCGAAGGCAATCAAAGGCTCTCACCATTTTGCAATTTCCAGACAGTTTTGGATTATTGGGGCCCAAACTTTCCAAAGACAAGGATAAGGAGATGGTGGCAGGGGTAAGAGAGGATGCCAGAGATCTGGTCTTCCATCTCAGGATGTGGTTTGATTATTAAGTAGGCACTTAAGAGAAAAAAAGGTTTAAGTCCCCCCTTCATGCTTTTCACCAAAAGATTTTTCTAACATAAAATTTGAAGAAAGCACTGACTTTGCATTCCCCCTTTCTTCTCCTGCTGTTTTTTGGGTTGGGTTGGGCTTTTATTTTTTGCATATTTGGAGATATTTTGTGAATTTACCTGAAAATGTGAATGATAAACTGTGGGACGGGAAGCTAAAGCACATCTCCTGTAACACATTGTGGATTGGGAACAATTTTAATTATAAAACTGAGATAACCTTGGTTTTTACTCAACAAATTAGATCTCCAAAGTGTGCAGCTCACCAGGAGAGCCACAAATAACTCTGTAGCTCTCCAGCACTGAAGTCCTCATTGCTTTCCTAATTAACTCAGGCTGTTTGAACACAGGCTGGCTCTAGGATGGTCAGAAAGCAGCTCAGGCTTCAATTATTGAACCCACTGGACCATAATTCGTTAAGAGACACTTCCAAGGGTGACACTTCTTGGGAAGCCTCCTTATTCCATGTTATTCCTGGATGGGGGACATGCAAATGCCTGGGACTCAGGAGCTGCACAATGTCTTAGGTGCCTTCACCTTTTTTTGAGGGGGAGAAAGGACCTTCTGCCCGTGAGTTTGGAGCCTGTTTTCCTCTCACACCCTGGGAGGACAGCACTTTCCATGTCCTTGGCTGGGCAACTTTTCAGTCCCTGACTCTGTGTCAGCATCCTCTGTGCAAAGTGAGGTACCTTCATGAAGCCTCCATTTTAAGTAGGAAGTTCATTCCATGCCATTTCCTGGCTTCTGCCACTGCATGTCTGCCTGGAAATGGGCTTAAAACCAACATTTTGGCCCTTTTGAGGCTTTTTTTGGTTGTTAATTTTGGATACTTAAAATCTATAAGCCTTTCCTAAGCACAGCACTCTGTCTTACCTCATGACAGTGTTCAGTGGGAATTAAATCATGGTTTAGTTAAGCCTCAGTACCAAGGTCCAGCCTTTAAACATCCAGGTGAGTCCTCAGTGGTGCAGATGGTTGCTCCAGCAGGGATAGAATGAAGAATTCCCTGCTTTCAGGTGGATAATTCAGGGCAGTCCCATGACTGTAGGATGTGTTCCTCCAGAACAGGGTTGCATTTTTGGGGAAAGATGGAGAAAATTGTTGTTGTAATTAAGATGCACTTGTGGCAATCTGTTTGTCTGGGTATTTTTAGCAGTGTCTAAGGGAGAGTTTGAGGAGCTGAGGGAATTGAGTGTCTTTTAAGACAAGGGGATGTCTTGGGATAGCAAAGCCACGTCCTCACCTTCTGCCACTGCTACTTGAGGTCCTGATTAAATTACAGGAAGATGTTGATCAACATTGCCTTCATTAGAGATGTCAGGAGAGAGTTATTTATAGGCACAATATGTAAATCTCCCCAAATAGGTAGTTAATTCTCTGGAACACAAACAATCCTAGGAGTGGCAGCTTAATTAGCACCCGTTTTCCTGGGTTACCTGCTGGAGACTGGCTCCAAGGGGAAGGTTCTGGAATTATTGGAATATTTATAGCCTTGGAGAGGTGACTTCAGAGGAGCAAAATTGTTCTACCAGACACTGACAATTTGATTCATTTTTTTAATAACATGTGAATGTTGCTAATTTTTTAGGTTGAGGGGAGGGGTTTAGAGTCTTAAAACCCCAAAGTTGGAGGTTTCATGTCTGTGTAATTCTTTTCTACCCCAATTTATGAAGTGCTGCTTTTTAAAGGAAGCCACTGAAATCACAGCCTCAAAAATACATTCAATGGTATTCACATGGTATTGAAATATTCTAAAATCTGACATCTCCTTTTATAGAGAATTATATTCCTGTGTACATATCAAAATTCCATGGAGGTTTTTTCCCCTAAAATTATTTTAAAAATCACTTTTAATGCTTCTTTCTCTCACCTTGGCTCATTGCCATCAGTTCTGTGGAACACAAACTGAGGTTTTTCTGTTTTAGAACATATAAAAGCTGGACTGAAACAGGAGAAATTCTTCAGGCAAGAGAAGCCTGATTATTAAATATGATTTTCAACCTCAATATTTAACTTAGGATATAAAACTGACAAATTTACTCTTTAGGAATGTGGCAAGGGTGAGTATTACTGGCTTACCTCATGTTTCAGTTAATAAATGCCAATTTATTTGATTTTAAAGAAATTCCAACAATATGAATGCTTTTCCCAAGTTGCTTTTACTACTGGTGCTACAACAGTCAAAATTTACTTTAAAAGTTGCTTATAGTACTGAGAATGAGTTGAACTTCCAATATTAGAAATTTTTCATCCTCCTCTATGAGAGTTTTGTCTTAAATGCATTACAGGCATAATAGGGAAAGTGCAATCCCAACAAATATTGAAAATAAGATGAAATTTGAATGCTGGGGGCATAGGAATGGTTAAAAGCAGGTTTAATCAACTTTTGAAAGCACTTCTGAAGATATTGCAGCTTCTCTCGATTCATCCACTGCTTTTTAATGGTCTTAAAAATGACTTTTGGTAATGGTAATTTTAGCTGCTGCTTGGCATAGCATCATGTTTTTATGTGCTTTACAGTGTTTTCAGGCACAAGTATGATTTTAAAGACTCCTGTCAACTCCAAAACTGCTTGTAAAATGGGGAGTTATTTCAATCTAAAAGCACAATGCCTGAAAGAGGGATGGCTCTGCATTCATCTCAAGTTGTAAAAATAAAATAGCAAAGCACAGCACTGGCAGTGCAATTTGCAGGTCCCAAACCCTTTAGAGATACTGTATCTGTAAATAAAATAAAGGAAAAAAAAAAAAAGTGGAAGAGTGACAGAATAAAGCCACGAGATAAATTGGCTGATCAGGTTGCGTGTCCTGAAATGGAACAGGAGCTTTTCATAATGGTCTTTATTTGCTTTTTGTCCTTTTTTTTGCACTGGATTGTCCCCCAGCCTCACTTTTTGTCCAGTTCAAACCAAACCCAACCCCAAATTCACCTCTCCCTCGAGCCTTGGAATACCTAAGCTCCAAATTTTAGAGCAGGGCTTAACTCTGATGAAAGCACACAAACTCTGGAGATTTAAGCAGGATCTCAAAAGGGTCTGAATCAAGCTCAGGTTCGCTGGGGTGCCTTCCCAGACTCTCCAATTAGGGATTTCTTTCAGGAAGAGCTGAAAATAGCCCGTGAAAGCCCTTCTTATGCCATTTTCAATGCACAGCCATGGCAGCACAAGCCAGCTAATGTAAAAGGTTATGCCAAGCTCCTCCGAAATTGCCCAGCTGTGGAGCTGAATGCCCACACAGGAAACAAGGCGGGGCATTTTCCCCTGCAGTGGGGTTGCTTGGTTACTCAGTTTAAATGTATGGCTCTATGTGGCTCTTTATGAGGACCCTCAGTTTGTAAATCGAGTTTTAGAGACTCTTTCATGGCTGTGTTTTTCCCCCTGAGTGTTCCCTGCTGAATGGAAGTGGAGGTGAGGACAAAGCACTGCTTCCTTCAGGAGCAGCTGGGGCATTTTGGAGACTCAAGTGCAGCTGGAAACAGAAATACCTGTTCAGGCAGAGAGAAATGTGAGGTGCTTTAACTCAGCCTGCAGGAATTTCACTCCTGACCTCTCCAGGTTGGAGAAGCCGCTCTCCCAGGCATTGCCAGCTCCCGGGAGCTTTGCTAAGGATTTCAATCTATAAAAGACCCCAGGCTGGAGGTTTTAGCATTGACATGCTGAGGTTGTGAAAGATGGAGATTTTGTGAATTGGGCTCTCTCAGCAGCTTGTCCCATCACCAGCCACCTCAGGGGCACAACTGCCCTCGTGGCACTCGTTGTGCTGGCAGTGTTTCAGTGAATCGGTGCAGGTGTCCTGGCCTTGTTCTCTCCTCATTTTGTGTGTGCACACACACAAACTCTTAATTTCCAGCTGGCAGTCAGGCAGCAATCAAGTGTCTGTTTCCTCATTAATAACTTATTTAAAATGGCCACATATTATTGGTGACTGAGGCTTGAGGATGGGACTTGCTGATTCTCACTTTGTATCTCCAAGACTTCTCTGTTTGATGGGTTTGACCATGTTGAGGAAATGGGGAGAAAAGCCTCTAAATACTTTAAAATTGGAGAATGTTTGGGTTGGAAGGAACATTAAAGATTGAAAATTCCAGCCCCCCCTGCCATGTCAGGGACATTATCCCACCTTCCACTACCCCAGGTTGCTCCAAGCCCCAAAGTCCAGCCTGGCCTTGGGCACTGCCAGGGATCCAGGGGCAGCCACAGCTGCTCTGGGCACCCTGTGCCAGGGCCTGCCCACCCTGCCAGGGAACAATTCCTTCCCAATATTGTCCTGTCATTCCCTTGTGTCAGTCTGAAGCCATTCCCTGTGTCCTGTCACTCCAGTTCCTGATGCAGGGTCCCTCTCCAGCTTCCCTGTGTCCCCTCAGGCCCTGGAAGGAGCTGTGAGGTCTCCATACACCCTTCCCTTCTCCAGGCTGAGCAGCCCCAGCTTTCTCGGCCTCTCTGACTCTCCAAACTGTCTTTCACAAGCTCTTTTCTTCCCTTCTCTAAGATGGAAAGGGTCATGGTTGAAGAAAAGAGTATCTGTGAAGCTAAAAACTGGTGAATGTTGAGGGTTGGCTTTGTTTAATTCTCTCTGGAGCTAAATTAAAATGCTTATAAGCACAGAGGGAAAGAAACAACATCATAAATCCAGACTTTTTGCTCCCCTCTACATCCTAGAAAAGTCCCCTCTGCTTTCTTTGAACTCTGCTTCCACTCTGTGGGAAATAATTTGGACTTGCTTGCTAGGTCAGGCTTTTTGTAGTACCAAAGAAGATGTCATTGCCTCATTCCCATAGAGATTTTCTCCATGTTGCATGTTGTGATAGCCAAGGTTTTTTCTTTCACATGCATATCAAAGAAAGTGGCTTTAGTGGCTCCTTGAAGAATTTTCCATTTTGCCATTTGTGTTATTGACAGCACACAGTCACTGAAATGGATCAGAGCCCTGAACTTGCCATAAATTCTCGTTTGCTGCAATGTTTGGGGATGATAAAGTGGTTTATTGGAGTCACGGAGGGAATAGAAGGTCGGTAGGGAATGGTTGGATGCTGCTTCTTCCTGCACTGTGATGGGGTGGTACCACGTGAACAAGCCATGACTTGTTCAAATTAAGCTTGCTCCAAGATGTTCTGGATGCTGCACACTTTCACGGATTCAGGAAAAATTTGGAAAGATTAACAAAAAGACAAATTTTAGAGTTAATACTTTGTTCTTTCCTTTCTTGGGGAGCAGCCCTGGGAAGTAAGGGATTGATGCTGAGGAGCCTTCCACAATTACTGACAAGGTTTAGAGTCTGATCCTCATTTCAGTTAAAATTAAAAAATAAACTTTTTTTCTGCCAACAAATAAAATAATTTCCTTCAACAGTTAGTGGGTAGAACTTCATTAAATGGAAAATCTTTTCAGTTGGGTGAGTATCAGTTAGGAACTGAGTCAGGGGTTTGAAATTGCCCATTGCACTCCCTGTGACTGTTTAAATAAAAACAAATGGAACAATTTATCTGACTAAATAAAAGCAAACTTGAATATAAGACAAATAATGAAATAACTCAGAGTAATGATTGAGTGTTTCTGCAGCAGCTGGAAGAAGAGTTGGTGATTAGCATATGGAAGTGGATTTTTTTTCCCAGTTTTATTTCAGGAGTGCTCAGGAGGAGGTTGCAGTTACTTCCCAGAATCGTGTCCCAGGAAGGTTCAGGTTGGCTGTTTGTTTTCCCCAGGAAGGCTCAGGCTGGCTGTTTGTTTTCCAGATGATTGTGCTGCTCTCCCTGAAGAGCTCCTCATTTTTTGTGTCAAGGTGAAACTCCTTCTGTCTTTGGAGGGGTAGGACTAAGTTAGGGAACTTTTTTCTCAAAGCTCTGTTAATGCGAATACAAATCCCCTCTCAAGCCTTGTGGGAGACTTTTTGTCCTTGAAGTCACTTAAATTTTTAGGGCTTTGTGGGCCAAGCTATTTTTCTTAATAAACTTTGAAGCCACGTGATAGAAAGACCAGAACAGCCCTCTCCTGACCCTGCTCCCACGTCATTCAAATGTTTTATTGGGCTGGAATTTAGAGGTATAGGAAGAGTGAGTGGTTATTTGGGGTTTCCAAGTGATTGTCTTTGGTAGGGGGAGTATAAATGCAATTTTGGATGGCTGTGACTCCTCTACCTTGATGCCTGCATTGTCAGTGTGTGTGAGGTTCAGCTGTCCCTGTGAGGGTGAGCGTGGGGCCTCTCAGAAATGTGAGTGTGGGGCTTCTCACAAAAGTTTCTGAGGAGAGATTTGCAAAAGCTGCTGGAGACTGGTTAACCTCCATACACAGTGAGTGGTGTAGGAGTTCAGGTGTCTCCAGCTCCTCCCTAACTTGTTGTTCATAGAGGAAGGTGTTGGAACTGAGGATCCCAAAGGTTCTTTCCAGCCCAAACCATCCTGTGAGTCTGAGAGTCCCTCCAGTGACTGGGAGCAGGAGACCAGTGTGGAAAATCCTGTCAAAACCCTTTTTGGAGGAACTGGTACCTTTGGAGGTGGCAGTCCCCTGGCAGAGGGGCTGTGAGGATGCAGATGGCCTTTGGGATGGTGGGAATGAAGAGAAGAGCTCAGGAGGAGACAGGGAGCTGCTGGAAACTGCAAACCCCCATAGCTGTGGGGCAGTGCTGGTTGGAGGGGACATTTGGCTGTCAGGCAAGCCCCAGCTTGTGTGACCACGGAGTCACAGGGTGGTCTGGGCTGGAAGGGACCTCCAAGACCATCCAGTTTTTTCCACCTCCCACTGGAGACTCTCTCCTCTCAGGTGTCTGCAGAGCTCTGGGCGTTGCCTGTTGGTTCCGCACGCTAGGAGTTTGTTATTAGCTGCTTCATTAACCATTATTTTAATTTCTATCGATGATTTTCTGTGTTTTTAGCTGTAAAACAGAGAGAAGTCCTCCAAGGAATAGAAATGCTGGGTGGGAAGGGGATTTGAAGGGGTTTCAAAGGTGAAAGGAAGATGATCCAGGAGGTCTCTGCTGGGAAAATACCTGATTATTCAAGTTGTTGTGTTTTTCTGTGCTCAGACTGTTTGACCTTGCTGAGTGTCTCACCTAGGACAGTGATTGAGGGTTTCCTCTGAGCCATCTCATTAAAAATAATTAGAAATTAAAATAATGAAAATTAGCCAGCAGAAACCAAATAGAGCTGAGCCTTGACACTGTTACATGGAGAGTTTGCTAAAGAGGTTCTCACTTTGCTCCCAAGGAGAGAGGCCCTTTGTTTATCCCCTTCTCTTGATTAAAGAAGGGTAAAGCAGAAGCAGTGTTAGGAAAAACAGTGAAGTTAACAACAGGAACAGAAATGATTTGCTGCAAGGTCTTAGGAAAGCCTTCAGAGCTTGTTTTCTTTAGTAAGTTTTATTTGCCTTTTTCTGTAAGGAGTTTGGGGCAGGGGCACTGCTGCCTCAGGATTCCATTTACCAGCATTGCTGCCTAAACATAAAATGCATCATGAAAGCTGTAGGGAGGGAAGCTCATTTATGGAATGCTTTTCCTTTTTAAAGTGTATTTGATTTATCATGATTTGACTTCAAAAACTACTCCATTATGCCCAGGAATTTCAAGGACAACTTGTTTTTTTGTTGAGAAAATTGGAACAGAGGCATGTTCTGGTAATACATTCTGGTAATAAACTGCAATGTAAAATTGGAAGAGGTAAAATAATGGCTAAAAGAGTTCTACCAAGGCCCATGCACTGACATGGGGCACCTTTCTGCTCTTTGGGTTTAAAGTCTTGAGAAAATATTTAGCTTAAGGAACTTATTTTTCCTCCTTGCTAATTTACCCAAGTGTATTTCCAGAGAGTTTCCATTTTCCTTGATTAAATAAATTCCAACTTCCGTCATCTTTATAAGACAGACTCTTCATCCTCCTGATGATGGCAATAACTTTCCTCTGCACCTGGCTCAGTCCAAAGATGTTTTTTCATGTCCCCAGGAATTCCCACCATCTCTGGCTGGTGCCTGTGTGTACAGCACAGTGCTTGAGCTTAGGGTTTTTTGAACCCATATTGCTGCTTATTGATTATATTTTGTGAGGGGGAAAAAAAAAGGAACCCCCATATTTACAATGTCACTTGTCTTCAAGGTTTTTAATTAAAATTATTGTCTCTGAATTGGAAATTTGTGTCAGACTGCAGTTCTAGATTTATCTATTCAGTGGCTGGTGATGGATGTGGAACTGAGTCTGTGGCTTTGGTTTGTTCCTGCAGAAGGGAAGGGTGAGGTGGCAACGACTGAAAAAGGAGGTTTGGGTAGTGCTGGCATGGTGAAATGATGTGAAATAATTTGTAATTTTTATCTATACAATAAAATTTATTTTCTTCACAAATCTCTTACTGATGCCATGGGGTAATCCAGAAGTTTCCTACTCCCATCCTGCTTGTTTAGTTTTTTCCCCTCCCGTAGTTCTGGCTCTTGCTCTAATCTCTTCTTTTCACTGAAATTTATCTCATGATAAATTTTCTTGCTTCACCTGCTCACACTTGCAATAAATCCTCTGCAAATTGCTGAATTTCAGTGGCCAGCCCTGCCTTTTCTCTGAGACTCCCGAGATCCACACTGGAATGCTGGACATTCCTTTTAAATGTACTGTACAATGTTTTATTTAGCATTCTGGAAATTCAGGCATGTTTGATGGAAAACCAGCTTTGGGAAAAGTTAACGTGAACATGTGATTTGGCTTGTAATTTTGATAATTTTTTTTATTGAATATAAACTGGAAGTTGGCCTGATTTGGCTGAAATTTTCACGGGTACACCCAGCAGGGAGAAAACATGGAAACAGAGAAGATGGGGGAAAAGGTCATGGAGTTTTTTAAAAAAAATGTTGATTATTCTTTTATGAAGATATATGCAAATTTTAGACTTAAAAATTGTCTCTGCTTTGGATTTTTATTTGGATATTTAGTTTGGTTTTTACTTTTATTTTTCTAGTTTCTGTTGTATGGGGTATAGCAGGGCTATTCCTGAAAACAAAGTGGCAGTAGAAGTTTCTATTGTTGAGTTTCTTTGCCCTAATTAAGAGTTTGTTGAAGGGTCCTTCAGTTCCCCAAATCCTAAACCTCTAGAAAATAATAACATACATCTCTAGAAGAAAGTTAGGGTTGGTTTTTTTATGGCCTTGGAAGGTTTATTGTATCCAGTGAAAATAATGAGAGCAGGGGAAAAAAAAAAGGCCATATTTCATATAGATAATGCAAACATTTCTTATCTGCCCACACATTGTGCTCGTAGGAAACTACAGTGGTATGAAAGATGTGGTTTTCTAGGTGATTTATTTGCTCTGTTAATGCCTGCAAAACAAAAAAAGCTTTAAAATAAAATAATGGTTAATTTAATTCTTAAAAATGAAACAAACAGAAAATTTTCAATTGTTATGTATTAAAGTAGTCCATATAAGAATGAAGGGAATAGGGAGGGAGAGTTCATGTGTTAATAATTTTATTTAGACTGCCTAAGGTGCTTTGAAATGGTGAAGTGGGCACAGAGGTATTTGATCACAGGTTGGGCTTGGTGGTCTTGTGTTGCTGCAGGCCCTCAGCCAGGTAATAATTAGTAATAATTAGTATTGACTCTATGATTGCAGAAGGCTGATCAATTGCTTTATTATCATCTTATACTATATTATACCATAATTATATTACGCTGTATTACACTAACAAGAGCTATCACTCACTAGCTAGCTAGAAAAACCTGTGACTCCCTCCTGAGAGTCCCGACACAGCTGCGGATCTAATAGGTCAATGAAGCCAAACACCATCACCAGAATCTAATCAAGTAATTACTTTGGGTAAACAATCTCCAGAACACATTCCATATGGGCACAACAACGAGCAGAGATAAGAATTGTTTTGATTCTCCTTTCTCTGCTTCTCTCACAGCCTTCCCCAGGAAAATGCCTGGGAAACTCAGTGCCTGTTCTCTGTGGCCAGGGAGATCTGAGCAAATGCTTCTCTGTTCTCACCTCCCATTGTAGGTCTTGTCTGTGCTGGGGTAATTATAGAGGCTGTAACGAGCTGCAGTTTGGGTCCTTTGAAGTCCACAAATGTGTAATTTTTACCATAAGATGAGAAGTAGCTTGCTCTTCTGTTTAGTTTGCCGGTTATTTTCTGTTGGGATTTGTATGTAAAAATTACACCCCAAAAAACCAAAAACAAACCAGTAATACCTGAGTATTCCTTTCCTATTTTGAGCCCAGAGCTTGATTAGAAGATATCATTTCACACAAATGGAGTTTGGTTGAGCTGTGCATCAGAGGAGTCTATAAAATCTATAAAATCATGTATAAAGTCTATAAAATCATGGGCAATCTCAGATAGTCCTGAGCGGTGAATTGGGAAGGAGAATGGTTGTCTCTTTTCTCACTGAGTCAATGAGGCTCTTGGAAAATTAAAAGCTCTTCCTAATGAACTTTTATTTCCATGTGCTTTAAAGGGGATAGTGGTTTTCTGCTGTTTAATGTAGAAAACCTGATTGGTCCTAAAACAGTCATCACATGTGGTGATCATGCTTTTATGTATTTTAAGGCTACACTTATGCGTTTGCTAGCTCTGCATGTACTGCTTGTTATCTTTGAACCTCTCTTTTGAGTAAACCAACAAACTCTTACTTATTTTCTTTCGTTGTTCTGCTCTGCTTCCATTGATGACTCTAAACTTTTGACTCCAGACTGGCAATATGAGGGTAAGATGGCAAAATATGACTTCCTGAACATCGCTTGTCTGCTTTTCATTTGTGTTCTCCTTAGAGTTATTAAAATTCCATTCACTAAGTAGATCCTTTTTGTTGCACTTAAATACAAATTATGTTTGTTTCTGTTGTGAAGCTTTAATTATGATTTATACCTTTTAATCATTCCTTGGTTATTTCTTTGGGTTAAATTACCATCGTATTCCCTGTGTCCTGACACGCATTGAGATTCCTGATGGGATCTCTAGAGCAAAACACAAACAGATTCATTAGTGTAGCCATCCAACTGGATCGTGGTGACAACGGTCCTTCCCTGGGAGGGTGGGCAGGCCCTGGCACAGGGTGCCCAGAGCAGCTGTGGCTGCCCCTGGATCCCTGGCAGTGCCCAAGGCCAGGTTGGATGGGGCTTGGAGCAGCCTGGGACAGTGGAGGGTGTCCCTGCCCATGACAGTGGCAGGGAGTAAGATGGCTTTACAGGCCCTTCCAAACCAAACCATTCCACGATTCCGTGATTTGAGGGGTGTGTGTTCATGACATACAAAGGAAGAGGAAAAACTATATAACGTTTTTGCTGTTCAAGTATTTTAAATATGGATCATACCTGAGATCTTTTGTCATCACATCCTCCCTCGCTTTACAAAGTTTTTCTGAGTAAGGGATAAGCAAACAGCTCTGTTTTGAACCTTTGTGAGTGTAACTTTACTATCAGTTGTAGCTCATACCTGCATCACATTTAAGGGACTACTTGCCTTCAGCATGCCAAATATGCTGACTTTTTAAAGAAACCCAACAACAAAACCCCAGAGATCCTACTTTTGGAATGAGAAATAACTCTTTTTTTCATCTTTATAGATTGCAAGTTGGCCAGAACAGGTCCTCCAGCCACAATAGTTCCCATTGACGAGGAGAGTCGCAACGGTGAGTGCCCCACAGTTATTTATAACACAAATTATTTATAACCAGTCTTTAAGGCCCTTGTGGCAAACAGACCTTCTTAATTTTTCATAAGTCAGTGGGACAGTACCAGAGGACAAAGTTCTGGTCAGTATTTGGTTTTGTTTGGGTAAAGCTGAGATTTTACTCTGCAGCATGAAAGGAGTGTTAACAACCTGGTCTTCTGGGTTTGCCACGTGGTTTTTGGAAGGTTGCTTGTTGGTTTCCTCTAAGTTTAGGAACACGAGTTTATGGACACTTCTGAAATGGAAGAACTTGGTTGTAGTCATGGAAATTTCAAAAGCAAATCCATGTCCCTTTTCTTCAGTATTTCAATTCTCCTGACAAATCAGAGAGTTCTCAGATTGTTAATCTGTGGTCTGAGCATTGCATTTATGCAGCGTACTTTGATGGGATGAAGTGCTTTAACCCTTTTACAATCAGCTGTTACTCCTGAGAGTAAGTTACTACTCTTTCCTGATTTTTATTCTGTGTGTTTAGGGTTTTTTATTTTAACCTTGCAAGCTGGGCCTGTTTTTGTGCTGTGTGTGGCTGTAGTTTATCAGACATGGGTGCTTGAGATGGTGAATAAAGCCAGGTGATGCTGGTGGAACCTCTCTGCTGTTATTCTGGGAGGAATTCCTTGTTGGAATTGCTCCAAGTCAGATGGATAAATGCATTTATGGGTAAAACTCCTCAATAAACCAATTTTTAACACACCTGTGTGTGCTGAAAAGCTCTGGTACTGGTGTGGCTGTTAAACCCAGGCTCTTTTCCCTCCTCCTGGGGTAGTTTTCCCTGCAGTCAGGAGTGTCCAAAGGAGGGCTATGACTTGGTATGTGCTCTCTGATGTGTTGGTTCTTGGCCAGCTGCTGTTGAATCCTGATGAGTTCCAGTTGTGGCCTGCTCAGTTTTGGTGGAATGACCCCCTCAGCTGAAATGGTTCATTTCAGCTCGTCTCTCGTGGCCTTTCATCCTCTTTGCTCATTAGAAATAAATCTGTACTAACAGCAAGGGGATATAAATAAACCCAAACCAACTTTGCCATCAAAAAAACTTGGTTAAAACCTTTAGAAAGAGAGGTTGGAGTTGTGGACTCCCCATCCCTGCAAGTGTCCAAGACCAGGCTTGGCAGGGCTTGGAGCCACCTGGTCTAGTAGGAGGTGTCCCTGCCCACAGCAAGGGAGTTGGAATGAAATCAGCTTTGAGGCATCTTCCAACCCAACTCATTCTGAGATACAAAACTTAATAAGGAATGCATGGTGTTCTACATTTCTAGTGACCAAACTTTATATTGGGATTTCCAAGAGATGCAGAAATAAAAATCCACCTCATTTTGTTCTTGCCTGTACAAACAAGTCTCTAGCTCACTTAAAGTGTGAAATCTCATCCTTATTTTAGTTCTTCCATGGCACTGTTGCTTCCAAGGGTCTGTTGTTGAGTTGGAATGGCTTCTCTAAGGATGGAGATCTCAAAACAATGGCTGGGACATTTTATTTCATCAGTGCATGTGGTCATTTTGTTCTGGCAATAAGCAGAAAATCCTGCTCTTTAGAAATAGATATTTAGTTCCATTGTGCCATGGCACATTGAGCTCAATCATTCCTAATTCACAGGAAGTCAGAGACCAGCAAACCTCACAGAATAAAACATTTTCCCAAGTAACTGTTGCTTGTTTTCACAGTCAGGCACACAGGTACTGTGCCTGACCTTTAAAGATGTTCTTGAGATCAGCAGAGATGTTAATATTTGACAGTTTCCCGCCATGGGATGGAGATCTCTTTATATCAAGTAATTTAGGTACAATAGTAAATTACATTATAATTGTGCTCATGTGGGCAATCCTGGCAGCAGTGAACTTGACCTTTCTTAAGGAATAAATGAATTATTTTATGATTTTCCCTGTGTTGAACTGAATTGGGTGATAGTATTTCAGATCATATTAACAGCAAAACTGAATTTTTCTGGATGATTTTTATAGGCAGAGAGTTATTTTCGCCCATGGATTTCTTTTTATTTGATTACTGGATTTGAGACTTGGTTTTAACTTGTTTTAAAGTCTGAATGAGCCTTATTCCTAGGTCAGACTTTCTCACTGCCACTGTACCCCAATTTTTTGGAGGCCTCCATGTGGAGCCATCTGTGCTTTTTCCCTTCATATGAGTAACCTGAAATTCTCAAGGGCTTTGAATCTTTGGGCAGGGCTTTTGATGGAAAGTATACTCCTGGGAAAGGACTTCTACAAGGCAAGATTTAAAGACTTAGAGATTAAATTAGAATTTGGAAGAGAAAGCAGAGATGGGGTAGAGGAAACAAGCAGGCCAAAGTGAATTCCCTAATGTGAGGACAAATAGGAGCTGTTGCCTTGGTGCTCCACCCAGAACAAAAAAATTCCACAGTTAGGAATGCTTTCTATTCTTTCCCATCCTAGAAAAATCAGTCAGTGTTGGTGTGATTTGATTTTATTTTGTTTGGTTTTTTCCTCTCTGCTTCTCTTATGATGGTGTGAGTGCTCTAATGAATAAGGGGAGGAAATCCCCAAACCTCCTGCTCTCTTCTCTCCATGTTCCTTGGGGATGTCTGACACAAGGAACTGCAGCTTTCATGGCTGTAGGTGGGTCAAGTGTTATTTTTCCACCTTTTCATCTTCCTGCTCTCTCAGCAGCAACCTTTCTTCAGCCTGACTTCCTGGGGAGGCAGAGGATGTGTGATCCTGCTACAGATCTCCTTCCATAACCCCTTGTGAGGAGGCACTCGTGGGAAACAGGGCACAAAAATGTAGGAAACAAAGCTGTGGGGTTTCTTCTCCCTAATTCTGTTGCACCAGTTTATTTTCAGTTTTATTATATGTAATGCTGGAAGAATGGATCTGATTACATTGATGATTTCCATGCTGGTCCAAACGGATTTAACTTGGTTTTCAGGGACAATCTCCAGGGACTGAAGAAAATATCCCCACAAAATCTGTACAAAATCTGTAGCCTCCCTCCAGAGGTGGGCTTAGGTGTGCTGGTAAGGACTGGGAGTGATAGCTCTGAATATTCATTACTCAATTAAATGTTCAGTGACCACCAGGGCTGGAATTGAATTAATTAGCCCTGAAGAAGGAAGAGTCCTGCTATGCCAGGCATTTTGGTTAAGGGGAAAAGTTGTTTAGTAAAGTCAGTTTGGAAGGTTGCTGTGGCTGAGCACAGGTCTGTCAAGAAATGCATTCCTTAAGAGCTGTGGCTCGATTTTCATTTCTTACTTTTCCCTCCTGTTTCATTAATGACTTGAAGGTGCTTCAGCCTTGGAGGGCTTTTCCAGCCTAAATGATTCCATGATATTCTCGTATTGCCTTCGTGAGCATCTCACTGCTTAATTTTAAACAAAAATATTTTCACCTATTGCTTCATATCATTCAAAAATCAGCTTTATGAAGGAAAGTCATCTTAGTTTTAGCATTTCAAGGGATTCTGAGAACAGCATTTCCCAAGTTTGCAGTGTATGTGTAGGTGTGGAAAGGCACCAAACTGTGATTTTATCTTGATTTTTCTTACTTTTCCCATAAAGGCACTTTGAGGACTCTTTGCATTTTGCTTTTACTTGGTGCATTTCCATTACAGAAACACTTGGTCGTGTTTCTATAATGGAAAAAATTCAAGTTATTAGTTTACATGTTGTTATCATTCCTGTGAAATGTTCCCAGGGAGAAAGTGCTTCAGTTGATTTTAAATCTAGCTCATGCCATTGTCTTTATGCCTCCCTGCCCACACATAGATTTTACCCACATCTTTAGACAATCTTACAGCTCCCTAAAGTGTTTTTGAATTTTTTTGACCAGATTTTGACCATCTTTTTCAAATTTATCTTCACCAACTCGGGATCTGGTTTGGCAATGGAGATGTGGTGTGGTGTGCAGATCTAAGTTAAGATATTGCAGGCAATAAATAAACCTTGGAATTAAATTTGGTCACTTGTAGGCTGTGTCTAAGCCCAGTCTGGCCATTCCAGCTCAGGGCACAGTCGAGGTGGATGATGAGATTTTGGTGATGAGTCTCAGCAGTGTTTTGCTGAATCTCTGGGTGCTGATGCTGTTCTGTGGTCATTAATCCCAGCTCTAAGACATTAGATTAGCCAGCAGTACAAATCTGAGCTGGATCAAGCCCAGGCCCATAATAACATCTGCTCCAATTAGGCCTCGCTTTGTGGAGTTTATTCCGGCTTTGTGTTTTTATATAGGAAGAGAGGTGATCCATTAGATCCAATAGCTGTCAGATTGAGGAACTTCTGTCAGAAGTTGTTACCCTTGTGGAACGTTCTGGACAAATTCTAACAGGAGGAGTGGATTTGTATTGATTCGCGTGCCCCACGTGGCTGAAACTGCCACGGCACAGGGCTGGGCAGCTCTGCTGCATCTGCTCATCCCTGGGCTCACCTGGGAGCCTGGAGGTTTCCTATGGATGCTGCTCTGAAAGGAGAAGGACCTGGGGGTGCTGGGGGTGAGAGCTGGGACCCAGAACCCCCCCATGCCCTGGGCTGAGCCCCAGCGTGGGCAGCAGGGGAGGGGGGATTCTGCCCCTCTGCCCCTGTGCTCAGGTGAGACCCCACCTGCACAGCTGTCCCAGCCCTGGGGCCAGCACAGGAGGGACCTGGAGCTGCTGAGAGAGCCCCGGGGAGGCACCAGGATGAGCAGAGGGATGGAGCAGCTCTGCTGGGAGGAAAGGCTGGCACAGCTGGGATTGTTCACCTGGAGAGGAGAAGCTTTGGGGTGACCAAATTGTGGCCTTGCAGGGCCTGAAGGCGCTACAGGAAAGATGCAGAGAGATTTTGGACAACAGATGGAGTGACAAGGCGGGAATGGCTCCCCATTGCCAGAGGGGAAATTTAGATGGGATATTGGGAAGGAATTGTTCCCTGGGAGGGTGGGCAGGCCCTGGCACAGGGTGCCCAGAGCAGCTGTGGCTGCCCCTGGATCCCTGGCAGTGCCCAAGGCCAGGTTGGACTTTGGGGCTTGGAGCAGCCTGGGACTGTGGGAGGTGTCCCTGCCCATGGCAGGGGGTGGAACTGAATCAGCTTACAGGTGCCTTCCAACCCAGACTCTGTGCAGCTGTGAGAAGTACTGGCTCTGGTTCTGGACTGTTCAAAGCATTCCTGGGCTGTTTAGGAGTGTGCTGATTACACTTGGAAAAAGGGGTTAAACTGGGCCATAGAAATCCCCTGGCAAGAATGAACATTCCAGGAAGGTTTCTGCAACAGGACTTCTGCTGCTGCCCCCCTGGCTGGGGGTGGGAAGGCTGTGACAGGGTGCAAGTGCCAGGGAATCAAGAGACACCCAACTGTAGCTGACTTGGTTTATTTTTCTAAATGCTCTGGTCCAAGAACTGTCTACAATTTCCTCCATAATTTACTCAGCTAATAAATTACTTCAGTGAGATGAAATATGGAATATAGTTGGCTCATAGGTGTTGCTTCTCAACTCTGCCTGCAGGTGCTTCAATCAAAATGTTCACCAGGAAGTATCACTTCTTTCCTGACAATTTGATTTAGTTTATAAATTCATGAGATGGGAAAAGAGGATGAAATTTATGGAAATTATTTTTGTTTCATTCCATCCTGTTTGTTCATTTGTGTTCCGAAATGATGTGTTCTCCAGATTTGGGTATTAAGGATTTCATTGGGAAGTAATGAATCAATTTGGTGTCTAATGCTGGTTTTATGCCATGGGTTTAAATTCTCATGTTTTTCGTGTAGGACAAATGTGTAAAGACTGAGGAGGCTGTAAAATGGATCAGTTTGTTATTCTACTTCCATTTATCAGCACATCAGCAGTGGCTGGGACATAAGCAGAGCTGTTGATAAAGATCTCTGCAATTCTCCTATTTCAGTTATTTTTTAAAAATTACGTCTTTAAAATCAAAGTTTCAAAAAGCAGGAGGTAATTTGGGGTGGAAGTAGTAGAGAAAAGTTGTCCTTTTAGAAACTGATTAATTCTAAAGGGTAAAAAATAGGGATAGAGTTGGAAATGTTTAATTATTTTTGTGCTGTCAGCTGTCTGGACAAATATCCTAACCTGGTATTGGTGTGCTTGGTGAAGGGGGAGCAGAGGTCCATGAATTACCTTCAGGGATGAGAGAGAAGTGATGTTTCAATGGCAAAAACAGGAATTTAGCTTCATTTTGAGGTAAAGGTAATTGTTGTGGATCACGATTCTGCTCTGTAATGCTGGGACCTTTCCAAAATGTGTTTGTGATTTCCTTTTTTACTGGAAATTCTCCTCAGAGTGACTGGAATTTTTCTGAACAGCTCATCTATGACAGTTTGAGTAGTCAGAATAAATTATTCAAATTATGGCACATGATCCATTCATATTCCTGGGGTGTCTATTTACCTTTGCCAATGAAGAACTGCATATTTCCCCTAATTATTTCTTCCATATAGTTTTCCAACATCAAATGTTGTTTCAGTAGCAATGCTCTTTGATTGTCTTCTCCTTCACAGTCCCAGCAAAGCAGTGCAAGAATCAGAGGATTTGATATATTTTAAGGCTTTTTAAAAGTCAGTTTTGCTTCAGGGAGTGGGAGGTGATGGTTGGCCAAGTGTTTTGGTATTGCTTTAATTTTGGAGTGTAAAACAGAGCCCAAAGCAGGGTTGGTGAGTCTGGGGGAGGCTGCTCCAGCCAGCTCCCAGGGCAGGTCAGCCTGGGTCTGTTGTCCCATGGCAATGAGTCCCACGGGGCTGTCCCAGTCCTGAGAGCTCAGCTTTCCTCTTGTGCCACCTGCAAAGGTGTGACAGTGATGTCAGAGAAAATGGATCTTCTGCTTTCTGAGGAGTGGTCTTTCATGTGAGTTCTTTGTCAAACAGTGGAGTTCCTGCCCTGCAGCTCAGAATCCATTTGTCCTTCTTCCCTCAGCTCTGGTCAGCTCTCTGGGCAGGTGCTCCCTTTCCAAAATTCCCAGCTCTGCTGGTTCTTGGGTGCTGGAGCTGCTCAGTCTGGAATCAGCTTTTTGGACCTGCTGGGGCTCTGCTGAGCCAACTCAGCTCTCAAAATTCACCTTTGTTCAGCTGAGTCCTTTGCAGGAATCCCAGACTGGTTTGGGTTGGAAGGGACCTTAAAGCCCATCCAGTGCCACCCCTGCCATGGCAGGGACACCTTCCACTGTCCCAGGCTGCTCCAAGCCCTGTCCAGCCTGGCCTTGGGCACTGCCAGGGATCCAGGGGCAGCCACAGCTGCTCTGGGCACCCTGTGCCAGGGCCTGCCCACCCTCCCAGGGAGGATTTTCATTCCAATATCCCACTTGAATGGTTGGAGCCATGTCAGTTCTTTTCCAAGTCCAGTTAGCACCAGGAGAGACGTTCAACAGTGTGATGGGCTCCCAAACTGGTCTCCTTCTGTCTCTTCTGTGTCAAGAGAATTCCCCACCTCACCTTGTTGGGAAATGAAGTGTTTGATTAAAATGGACAAAACTGCACCAAAAACGGGAGCTCACCGTGCCAAAGGGCTGTGGAAGTGCTGGAGGAGGGAAGGTTTGCGTGCAAATCCCGTTGCAGTACCCAGTGAGCAGGATCCAAAGGGTGGTGTCCAGGCACAGAGCCCCTCCCTGCTTCCCTCTGGAGCACAACAGGGATATAAAGAATTGACAGAAGATCCAGAAAGTGAGGAGCTGAGTCATTGTGGCACTGCACAGGGAAGAAGTTCATCCTCATGTCCAGGTGGAACTTCCTGGCATCGGTTCCTGCCCGTTCCTCTGGTGCCACTGCTGGGCCCCCTGAGCAGAGCCTGGTCCATGCCCAGGGAGGCTGTGGGGTCTCCTCCCTGGGCATATTCCAGACCCATCTGAACACAATGCTGTGCCCTGTGCTCTGGGATGGCCCTGCTGGGGCAGGGAGGTGCCACCAGGTGCCCACTGAGCTCCTTCAGCCTCAGCCACACTGGGATCCTGTCTCTTCAGGAGGCACCTGGGAATCATGGGAGGTCTGTCCTCCAGGATGAAATTCCCATTTCTTTTCTGAGATGCTTTCTGTAAGCCAGGCATGCTTTTGAAAAATTACTTCCTTCCACCTAAATTTCCATTTCAAGTGATGATATAACCCCAGTCCCTTTTCACACCTGGCTGAGCAGGTATGGCTTTGCACTTCCCATTCTTCAACATGTGTCTGGATGTGGCACTGGGAGCATGGATCTGCACCAGGTGAATAATGAGCTGTCCTCAGTGTTTTCATAACCCTTCAAACCCTTCCCCCAAAAAAGGGGGAGGGGAAGCAGAAAACACAGGGGAAAAATTACTTTATAATGGTCATGTCCCAGCTTCCTTTAATTGTACTAATTTTATTTTGATCTTAAAATGGTGGATGAAAAATGTAGTAATTCATGGATCATATGTTTCTCCTTCATATTCCCTGTGTTTTTAAGCAGATTGTTCCAAAACATCAGAATTTTTCTCTTTATTCCAACTTTGAATCACTAATAAGGATCACACTTAAGTTATTGCTTGTTTTGAACAGCAGAGTGCTCGGAACACTAAATGATTCAGTAAATGATGGATTTCAAAGCCCTGCTTGGCTCAAACATAAATTTCATTTGTTGGTTTGTTTTGTTACACAGTCTCATGTGAAAGCTCCTTGTATCCTTTCAGATTTTCAAAGTCATGCTAATCAAGCCAAATGTTCTGCTCCATGGCTCTGAGAGATTTTTCCTCCTTTATTCAAGCATCATTTTTCATCATTACTCTGCTATTCCACTTTTTTATCCTATTGACACAATTGTTTAGGAACATAGGGCCTGATGAAAATAAATCATCAAGTCTGGACTTTGTGGCTATCTCTAAGTTATACCATTACCCCAGTCCTAGGGATCATTTTCTCCTTCTCATAAGCCCATTTTTTTCTGGAGGTGTTTGGGGGAGTTGTGGTCTGAAGGGGCAAGAATCTCAGGAGGTTTAACCTGGCCAGGTGCTGATGCTACATGGGGATCAGGGCAACCCCTGGGATGGATCCAGGCTGGGGATGAGCAGCTGGAGCAGCCCTGGAGAAGGACCTGGGGGTGCTGGGGGTGAGAGCTGGGACCCAGAACCCCCCCGTGCCCTGGGCTGAGCCCCAGCGTGGGCAGCAGGGGAGGGGGGGGTTCTGCCCCTCTGCCCCTGTGCTCAGGTGAGACCCCACCTGCAGAGCTGCCCCAGCCCTGGGGCCAGCACAGGAGGGACCTGGAGCTGCTGAGAGAGCCCAGGGGAGGCACCAGGATGGGCAGAGGGATGGAGCAGCTCTGCTGGGAGGAAAGGCTGGCACAGCTGGGATTGTTCACCTGGGGAGGAGAAGGCTCCAGGGAGAGCTCAGAGCCTGAAGGGGCTCCAGGAGAGCTGGAGAGGGACTGGGGACAAGGGATGGAGGGACAGGACACAGGGAATGGCTTCCCAGTGCCAGAGGGCAGGGATGGATGGGATATTGGGAAGGAATTCTTCCCTGGGAGGGTGGGCAGGCCCTGGCACAGGGTGCCCAGAGCAGCTGTGGCTGCCCCTGGATCCCTGGCAGTGCCCAAGGCCAGGCTGGACTTTGGGGCTTGGAGCAGCCTGGGATGGTGGAAGGTGTTCCTGATGGAACTACATCATCTTTGAATTCCTTTCCAACCCAAACCATTCCATGTTCTATGAATCTTTTACTAGGTTTTTGCCCAAATATATATCAGTTCTGTTCAGAAGAATAATTATACGTTGCTGCTACCAGGCATAAAATTTTATTTCTCAGGATGGTTTATGAACCCAATGAAAAAGCTGGCACATGTTGCTTCTGAAATGCACTGCTGAGCATTCGTGTTGGGCCTATTATTTTGTCACTTTCACAACAGGGTGAAGTTTAAAAGAGCAGTTCTGTGACAAATTATCTTCCATGCAAGGAATTAATAGTTTTTAGAAAGGCCATCCCTGAGGAAAGCAGCAGCAGGGAGAGCCACCTCACTTTTCAAGGGTGTCTGTGTGTTTTGATAGTTTTTGTTTCTTCTTCTTTTATTTTTCTTTTTTTTTTTTTTGTTTTGTTTTGTTACTGATCCTGTGTCCCCTCACATGCAGCTCCACAGCCTCTGTTTGATGCATCCAAGTCTTTCCAATATATACAAAGAGCTGGGAGAGAGTGCTGGCCTGAGATGTGACCCATGGGCTGTTTCTTCCCCTCTCTGGGGTTTCTGGTGGATAATCCTCAAGTCTGATGAGGAGAAGAAAGCTCAGGAGGCCCTTCTGGCTCTCCACAACTCCTAGACATGAGGAGGCAGCTGGCAGAGGGACAGGGATAGGACAAGGGGAAATGGCCTCAGTTTGTGCCCGTGTTGAGGTTGGATATTGGGAGGATTCCTCCCTGGAAGGGTTGTTCAGCCCTGGCACAGCTGCC
>VXBC01010648.1:653-17350 GCA_013399945.1 Ploceus nigricollis
CTGTCCCCTCAGCCCCGCCACACCGGGGCAATCCCTGCTGTCCCCTCAGCCCCACCACACTGGAGCCATCCCTGCTGTCCCCTCAGCCCCACCACACTGAGGCCATCCCTGCTGTCCCCTCAGCCCCACCACACTGGGGCCATCCCTGCTGTCCCCACCTTTCTGATTGTCCCGAGGGGAAATCCCTCATCTCACACTGTGGCAGTGCTGAAGAAATCACTGCCAGGAGCTCCTGCAAGGAGATCCCACAGAGCTGTGGCTCCTTGGCACACCTGAGTGTTGGTTCTGTGTGCTTTTCCAGCTCTCTCCAAAAGGCAGGTGTCTCCCTGAGCTTTGCCCATCTTCTGCCATTAAGTTCTCCTAAACTGCTACATTAACACTTGTGCATTAAAACCCCACAGGAACAAGAAAAGCCCCAGTGACTGCTGCAGAACTGGGGCCCAGCCAGTGGCTGAGCTGCCCTTACAAACAGTGCTGCTCACTGCAAAGCCACAGCACACCGAGGTGTCCAGGCACCAGCCAAGAAGGGCTTCTGTAAGCCCGGGAGCAGTACCAAAATAGAACAGCTTTCTTTGGATTTTGAGGCATCAGGCTTTAACAAAATAGAACCTAAAAGAGAAGCTTCTGTTGTGCATCTGCCCACCCAGAATGAATGATGAACTGCTGGTGTGAGCAGGTGGTGGGGGGCTCTCAGACACATTCCCTGGCTGAAAGCAGAGACAAAGGGCATGGGGGGCTCTGGGGGTTCCTACAGGTTTGACTCCAAACATATAGAGAGTAGTGAAGACACTACAGCACGAAACCCCCTTTTATCCAGACCTGCACATTCACTGGAGCAGCTAAATTAAAGCTACAATAATGTATCCCAGGCTGGTGCTTTATGGTGAGCAAACATCACCTTCCTTCATTAAAAACCCCTCTTGTGCTTAGTTAAGCAGCTGTACTAACAAAGGGAGTCTGGATAGCAAATAAACTCGTTCAACTGAACTAAGAGCTTTGGTTTTTTAAAGGAAAAAAACATTCCCTGTTCATGTAAGAAAACCTGAACATTTTATATATCAAGAAAACAACACGCATTACATACCACCTATAGAAAGATCCAGCTGAAGGGAAATGCTTACAGTACCCAGAAGAACCCAAAAATCCAAATGTTCTACTATACAAGGTGGCACTGTTTGCTCCTTTTGTTGTAACAAATACTTTTTTAGAGTGAATTTTAAAGATATCATTTCCTTGCATTCATAACACACAAATTAATTTATTTCTGCAAAAGAAATCTCAGAGTATCCATCTGATTGATTATGAAACAAAGAACAGCAAGAATCAGACGTTGTGGGAGTTTTACACAAACATGAAATGCTCGGGGTTTTTGTCTTTCATTTTTTTGCTGTGGTTTTGAGCAAATGAAATGTCAGACTTTGCTACTTGTTAATTTGCTGCATGAAAATGGCATCTATGCAGCTTCCAAAGGACATTAAGCAAACAAAGAAGAAAACTGGTTTTGGTTCCCACTTTCCAATGGAAAGCTTAAGGATGAGCCATTCAACTCTCTAAGAATATTACTGACCTTTCCACAAGCAGTTATGGAAACTCTAGCACAAAATAAGAAATAAAAGCATCACAATCCAGACCTCAACAGGAAGCTAAGGCTGTCTTAAAAGTATTTTTGAAAAAGCATTATTTAATAACTTAGAAATTACTTGCACTGCAGTAAATGCCTTGTCTCCTGAGCATGCAGAGATTTCAAGTTCTCTCATGACTGTAGGAAGTCTGGAAGGAAAATGCCTTTACTGCTGTATTTTTAGCAGGGTTGTGAGTTAGAACTGAGCATGAAGCTGGCACTTTATAAAGAAAATTTGCCATAAGAGCCACAATGGAGCCACCAGGAGGCATCCCCATGCTCATCCCTGCTCCTTGACTCCAGGCATGTGCTTTGCTGTCAGCCAGCCAGCCTCACCTCACTGCAGGAAATCCACAAATTTGGGTCTGGCCCTGCAGAGCAAGACGTGCTCAGAGGCTCAGAATTGTGAATTTTTACCCTTTGCTGTGGTCCCTGCCATTTAACCTGTGCTCACGGGCTCAGAATTGTGATTTTTTTACCCTTTGCTGTGGTCCCTGCCATTTAACCTGTGCTCACAGGCTCAGAATTGTGATTTTTTTTACCCTTTGCTGTGGTCCCTGCCATTTAACCTGTGGTCACAGCTCAGAATTGTGAATTTTTACCCTTTGCTGTGGTCCCTGCCATTTAACCTGTGCTCACAGCTCAGAATTGTGAATTTTACCCTTTGCTGTGGTCCCTGCCATTTAACCTGTGCTCACGGGCTCAGAATTGTGAATTTTTTACCCTTTGCTGTGGTCCCTGCCATTTAACCTGTGCTCACAGCTCAGAATTGTGGATTTTCCCCCTGTGCCCTGGTCCCTGCCATTGAGCCTGCCCTGAGCAGGGTGGCACAGGGGTGTCCCAGATCTCCCTGGAGCTGGAGCTGCTGCACAGGGCTGCAGAGGAGACATTCCTGCTCAGAGCAGACTGAATGTCTGCCTTGGCACTGCCAAGCTCCTCACACAGCACCGAGGGCTGCTGCTGAAATTGCAGCAGCTCCAGGGGTGGGCAGGGAAGCAGGCTCCATCCATCACAGACACTGTGCACACAGGACAGGGGAGGGGATGAGCAGCTTTCCAGGTGGACAGGTCTGAATTCAGAGCAGCAATTAGCACGTTCTGCTGTGCAGATACCAGCTCACAGCTTCACTGTTTGCAGAGCAGCAGTGCCTTCACTGGGCAGCTCAAATCAGCCTCAGGTGCAAATATCACAGAAAACTCTGCATTAGCAAAGGAACAGTCTGAATTCAGACAAAACCCACACAGTCAGACAGTTACAGCCTTGAGGAAACCACCAAACCATTCCTACTGGGCATGCTTGTGAGGAACTGGCTCTCAAACCAGGATCCAAGCTCTCGTTAAACCATGCCAAGATTAATTTCTTGTAGAAAAAGTCTCCCGATTTGGATGATTTGGTATTGGGCCAATAAATGCAAAGCATGCTTGCATAACAATGGTTTTAGCATCCCATGCAAGGTGAGGCAGGGCTCTGGTACTCATTTTCAAGGGAGAAGTGCAGGATTCAGGACAGGGAAAGGAGAATTTATGCCCTAAAATACCTGCATGCCGTCCAAGGTGTTCTGGGTGAAGTGCAAAGCAATAAATCCCAAACAAGACACAGTAAACAAAGAGATGTGAAATAAGCAAAGAAATAAAAACAGTTTTGAACAATTTTTGTACATTTCAAAGCAGTCTCTTAGAACAGTTACACGTGTAAAAACATGCATCAGCACAAACAACACTATAGAAATCAACACTGCTGCTGATCTGACACTGCAAAAGGCACACTAAATAAAATGCTAAAAAATAATGTGCTTGTGGCAATAAAAAGCAAAATCTTTGGAAATCTTGTTGGGGTTATGCAAATCAGAGGTTGCAGACAAGTCAGCTAAATAAGAATTGTGCTCAGCTTGAGGGGGGTAAATAATCTTTTGCTTGGCTTGTTTCTGCTTTCCTGTATCATATACTTTGCACCAGGCATGAAATAATAACTTCAGCTTGCAGTCTGGAAGCTAAAACAAACTTAATATATATGATGCTAATGAAAGCCTATGAGTAAAACACACTCTGTGGGAATATTAACTTTTATAGATAATAATAAACAAATGCTTTAATTTTTTTTTTAAAGTTGATCAATGCACCAGGAAAAATCCACCTTTCACCGAGGCATGGCCAGCAAGTACTTATAGAAATACTGTGGGAAGGTAAAAAGACTGGAAATTACCTTGAGATAAAAGCAGATAGCTAAATGAAATATTGACAATGCCCTTGCTATTATCTATCACATTTTTGCACATTTTTAGGATAATATTCCTAACATTTAAAACCATTTAATGCCTTTCCCTCAGGCAGAAAAAGGACATGTTCTCTTTCCAGCACACCCTTTGAAGGTTTTTGAAGTATCTCAATTCTTTCCTTAGGTTTACAGTTTCTGCTTCTTTGACATGTTGCTTTATGTTATTAGACAGTATTTAATTAGGAACCCTAGGTAACTGATTGGTATTTGCTGCTGTATTTCCAGCCTAATAAATCAAAGTTCTCATCATTAATCACTCTCTTTAATAGTATTTTACAAAAAATGACACCAAAAGAGAAACATACATCACTTCCAACAGCTCAGCTTAATGCCCTCCTAACTGAATTATAAATCTTAAAGGATGCAATTATATCAGAAGAGGAAAAAAAAAACCCTATTTGCCTACATATTCCTTGAAATGCTCACTGGTGATGATACTGTAAATTATCCTGCTCAGAAGGGACCTGAATAAGCCAAGGGAACCCAGAGGATCTTACCTCTAGCAACTGAACTGCTCCTTCATGTTCCTTCTTAGCTTCAACCTGAGCCTTGTTTTGTGGAAAGGAAAAAGGAAAAAAGAGGGAGAAGGAGGAAGAAGGAAAATTAATTAGTCATGGCACATACAATGTGCTCCAAGCACATCCAGCAGCACACTCCAGCCCAGAGGCAGCTCCCATCCACAGGGGTGGCTGTGCCAGCTCTGCCCAGCCTGGCCAGAAATGTTTATTTTGGGAGGCTGGATCTCAGCGAGGCTTCAGAGCAGGGCTGCTCTGCTGGACCAGCACGAGCACGCTCACCACGCTGCAACATCAGCTCCCAGCCCTCTCTGGAGCCCTCCAAACTCCACCTGAAATGCAGTTTGTTGTGCACATGGCAGGGCTTGTGGTGCAGAAACCTCCCAGAGCAGCTGGGAGAAAGCAACACAAAAATTAAGCTCATTCTTTTAATGAAGCAACAGGGTTTATCACCAAAGTAAACAGCTCACAAAAAAAGGCAGCCACAAGGCAGGCTGTTTTAAGAGGAGAGCAACATTTCAGGTCCAATCAACTGAGTTAAAGACAAAAAGAGAGAATAAATAAGGGCAGAAAAGGGTATTTTATTTAGTTATCAAATTTTGGTTGGGTAAAGTCTAAATCTTAAAACTAAATAAGTTGCACTCAGTAAATTTAGGTTATCTTCATTTTATTTCTGTTTAAGTTTTCACTGTCTCCTTCATTGAAGCTGGCCCAAGATAAGCACAAATTTCATTAACCACAGTATCATTCTGCACATTCCTCACCAGAGGAAAGTCATAGACCCTCCTGTTCAGTGCAGGACAACACCCCCAGACTGCCTCATTCAATCTCAGACAGGATGGACATGGATGCAGCTCTGTTTAACTTCATGGCTCAGGGCTGCCCTAATCCTTCACTGGCACCCGGGTCAGGCCATAAAGTCACCACCAAAACTACAGACCCAAACCACAAACCCAAACCACAAACCCAAACCCACAGCCCCAAACCACAGACCAAACCCACAGACATAAACTACAGACCAAAACACACAGACACAAACCACAGACCCAAACCCACACACCAAACCCACAGCCCCAAACCCACAGCCCCAAACCCACAGCCCCAAACCCACAGCCCCAAACCCACAGCCCCAAACCCACAGCCCCAAACCACAGACCAAACCCACAGCCACAAACCACAGACCCAAGCTACAAACCAAAACCACAGCTCCAAACCCAGAGACCCAAAACCACAGCCCCAAACCACAGCCCCAGCCCCAAACCCCCCTGCCCTGCCCTGCCCTGTCGTGCTCTGGGCTGGCAGAGCCCCTGGCCCTGCAGCATAGCCCCAGCCCTGCTGCAGCCCAGCAGTAACCCTGGCTGATGAGGGACAAGTGCTGGCTCCAGGAGCATAGAAACACGTGCCAGCAGGTGACACTGGAGCCATCCATCAGGACAAAATGGAGGTTTTTTAATAAAACCTGCCCAGAGCCTGAACTCTGCATAAACGATGACAGAACCTGCATCAATGGCTATCTCTCCTGAACATCAAACTGCCCTGTATTAAGGTTTTCTTCAAGAAAAAGACTGAGTCCCCATCAGCACAAAACCTTGATGGACAATATTGTGTTCTTCGTTCTAGGCTGAGAAATCTGATCAGTCTGCATGTATTAAAAAGGGAATGAACTTTTATTTCTGTTCAGAATGTGCCAGCAAAGGCAAGGGGCTGCAGCAGGGACTGGCCCTGCTCTGAAGTGCCCAGTTTGGTGGCTCATCAGCCCTTTACAAGGTACCCAGGTGTGCTGTGAAATGCTATCCTGGTACTGCCCAGACTTCCTACTTCCCTTTGGAAATACTTCTTCAAAATACTTCTTCAAGTAAAGATGACTCCAATTAAAAAAAAAAACAAAAGGGAGGAATGAATTTAACACACATGTACTGGGCCCGTTGGGAGGCCAGCTCTGGATGAAATGTGAGCCAGCAGCTCCTGTTAAATTTGGCAGTGATGTGTTATAGTTCCTCAGATAACAGATTAATTTCAAATATTTATCTGCTGAGCTTGTTGCACTGGGGGAAACAGCAAATCCAGCACAGCCTGGGCTGTGCCCAGTGCCTGTCCCTGAGCTCAGCACAGGGGCTGCAGAAAGAGGAGCACACAGATTTGCCTCCTGCTGCCACTCCAAAGGAGGATTTATTAGAAGAATGTAGCAAAAAATTAGCAAGAAATGCTGTATCTTCCTTTGATTTCTTTCCTTTGCCAGGAAATTTAAGTTCAAAATTTATGAGGCAGTTCTAATAATAACAGCTGAATCTAACTAGAAATGGCATTTTGCAGTGTGCCTAAGTGCACTTACTGAGAAGGACTAAAAGAAAATTAACTGGAAGATTTCATTTGGTCAACTACAGTGTTCTATTTCAAGCAGCTATATTAGATACATCTTTTATTCTGCTGAGAAGGTCCCTCCATGCCAATTCTCTACCAAATTATCATTAGCAGCATTATTTCTGTGTTTTAATCTATTCCAGCAATTGGAAAAATCAACATTAGCACTGAGACAATTGCAGCTTTAAGTGACTTTGGCAAAACTGAAGCTCAACATCATGGTTTTTGTACTATAATGAATACTGAGAAATTGCAGTGTGAGAAAAAAAAAAGTCTTGAAGTGATTTGTGAATTAGAGCATGACCTTGGAAGTGAGGTGTTTAAGCAACTGTGCAGTTTCTGTGGTGGGCTGGTGCTGGCTGGACACCAAACCCTTGCCACACAGACGTGACACATTCTTGAAAAGGAAGATCAGCTGTGATGTGTCAGTACCTTGACAAGACTTTCTTCTTCCTAATTTACTGGAGAAAGGTAGCAAGAGTTGCATGTCTGGAAGAGGAGCCAAAGAAATCCTCCCAAACAGGGATGTGTCAGTGAGAGCAATAACAGCAGCTGGGAATGGCAGAGACCTCGGGTTTTGATTGTCAAGACATTAGACCAGATGACTCTGTGACATTTAAGAATGCACAAGTATTACCAAGCCAAACGTGGAGGGAAGCCATGGAAATGCAAAGGAAATCCATGAGATTGTGCCACCCCTGTCCCTGCTGGGGGACAGAAGAGCTCAGACACGGTGGGGTCAGCTTACAGGAGCATTCATCAGCCCTGGAGCACAGGCAGCACCTCCTGTCCCAGTGCAGAGCAGTGCCCTGGAGCCCTCCTGGAGCCCTCCAGGGCAGGGACCAGCTGGCAGCTGCCTGGGAGCTCCTTCACTCCAGGGCATCCCTCCAAGTTCCTTTGTCCCTGCAGCTCGTGGTCCCACCTGCCTGTCCCTGTCCGGTCCCAGCCTGTCCCTGTCCCTCCCTGTCCCCTGTACCTTCTGCAGCAGCTCGATCTGTCCCTGTCCCAGGCTGTCCCTGTCCCGTCCCTGTCCGGTCCCAGCCTGTCCCTGTCCCTCCCTGTCCCCTGTACCTTCTGCAGCAGCTCGATCTGTCCCTGTCCCAGGCTGTCCCTGTCCCGTCCCTGTCCGGTCCCAGCCTGTCCCTGTCCCTCCCTGTCCCCTGTACCTTCTGCAGCAGCTCGATCTCCTGCTGTTTGGCGTTGAGGACAGCCAAGGCTTGCTCATGCTCCAGCTCCAGCTGTTGCCGCCGTTCCGCAGCCTCTCGCATGTGCTGTGCCAGGGAGGAGAAGGACAAAGCTGTCAGGGCACGGGGACAATCCCAGCAAATCCCACACGAGCCACCACGGCCAGGGATGCACTGTGCCCCCCCAGAAACCTGCCTGGCATCCCTGAGAGGCAGGAGGGAAACCAGGTGGGGCTGGAATTCAGTCAGGGCTTCAGCCAAAGGTGACTCAGGTACTTGGACATCAGCCCCTGCCAGGACCCAGGCAGTGGGTGTGACACTGCCAGGACCCAGGCTCAGCCCCTGCCAGGACCCAGGCTGTGACACTGCCAGGGCCCAGGCTGTGNAGGGCTTCAGCCAAAGGTGACTCAGGTACTTGGACATCAGCCCCTGCCAGGACCCAGGCTGTGACACTGCCAGGATCCAGGCTGTGACACTGCCAGGACCCAGGGTGTGACACTGCCAAAACCCAGGCTGTGACACTGCCAGAACCCAGGCTGTGACACTGCCAGGACCCAGGCTGTGACACTGCCAGGACCCAGGCAGTGGGTGTGACACTGCCAGGACCCAGGCTGTGACACTGCCAGGACCCAGGCTCAGCCCCTGCCAGGACCCAGGCTGTGACACTGCCAGGACCCAGGCAGTGGGTGTGACACTGCCAGGACCCAGGCTCAGCCCCTGCCAGGACCCAGGCTGTGACACTGCCAGGGCCCAGGCTGTGACCCTGCCCGGGGGCACAGGTGAGCAGGACCCATTTCATCCAGCAGGCACAGTTCTTAGGGAGCATTGTGCTGACAAACTAAAATGTGGAAAAAATGACCTTGACAATCGCCCAAGTGCCCCTTTACTGGGATCTGCTGCTGGGGTTTGTTTTGCAAATGCTGACCCAAAGAAACTGCTTACCTTTGCTATCTCTGCCTATTATCCACAGAAAAGGAGACAGAACAGAGCTAACACAGGTGGGTTTGGACAAAAGGGACTACACACAGCTCACAGACAACTTCTGAAGTGTGTTTGATGCTAATGACTCAAAGCAATATGAGAAAGGTTCCTGGGAAGAGCACAAGCTGCACAGTGGCAAGGCACCCTGTGCAGATAGAAATCTTTTTCATTACAGGTTAATATTGCTCCCCAGCATCACTGTGACTCTCAAACACCCTCATAATAAATGGGAGTTAAGAAAGATCTCTTTCTAGATTCTGATCTCTTCCCTGGTGAACCTGGTATTAAAGATTTTTATTTTCCAAATTACACACCATTCCCATAATAGTCTCAGAGCAGAGGCACAATGCCTTATCTGCAGCCCCGAGTTATTACACACAAACCTGTTAGAAATCAGCACCTGGGAAAACAAATGCATGGAGAAAATGCACAAGAGCAGCCCAAAATATCTCTTATTGTCTACAAGAGAGGATTTTATCAAGCACATTTCTAACCTGCAATGAGCTGTTATTGCCCACAGCACAGAGGGACAGCCAGGGAGGCTGAATCTCTCAGCCTGGACATGTTTGCAAAAGAAGCAGAATCTGGCCTCTGCTTGGGATTTATTCACTTTTTGTTTGATTATAAACAACAACAACAACATTTCCCACTTGGTAAGTTTTCACCCTCAGCTTTGGCTTGTTTTCTAGGAGTTTTGTGAGGATTTGATGTTTGCCTGTAGACATTTCTGCACTGCATACTGTACAAAAGTTCATGGGGAATGTCTGTTCTCAGTATTTTATAACAACCAAGAAGAATGGCTCTGATTCTTATCTCACCTGACTGAACATCACCCATTTTACCAACTAGTCTTCCTCCTGATTTAAATTATCAGGGAAAAATCTCTCATTTCACTCTGTTAAGATTTAGCATCAGATCTGGTATTTTGGCACTGTTGAGCTCTTACTATTTTACACAAGCTACTATAGAGCATTTCTAGCTTTGAACTTCCTAATGTGTAAATCTGCACTTCCCTCTTGCACCCTTTCCAGAGCTCCTAATGATGCTGTTCCATCACCAGAAGGGAAACCAACAACTGAAAGAGCACAGAAAGAATACAGCAGGGACTCCCCACTCCAGTGAAATTGCCAGATAATGCTCTGTCCTTCACAGAGAGTGTGCAGAAGCCACCCTGGGTCTGTGGGGCCAAAGGCAGGAGTGCTGCTGTGCAGCAGAGAGGGACAGGGGACATCCTGCACTTACCAGCTTTCTTTCAAGCTGTGCAGAGAGAGCTGTGGGCACAAACTGCTGCTGGAAGAGCACTTAGGAGCCTGCTGCCAGGGTTCTGCTTCCTCTGCGTGGATCTGGCAGAGCAGCCCAGCCTGGAGCCCCATCCCTGCCAGGGCAGGGGCAGCACAGCCCCAGGACAGACCCCAGACCCCACCCTGTGAGCAAGGCAGAGCTCACACTCAGGGCTGCCCCAGGAGCAGCTCAGTCCCCACAGAGCTCTCCCCAAAGCCCTGGCAGCTGTGCTGGCAGGTGGGTGAGCCCAGCACAGAGTGAATGGAGCTGCCTGCACACATCAGGAATTCAGAGCCCTGCACACATCAGGAGATCAGAGCCCTGCACACGTCAGGAATTCAGAGCCCTGCACACACCAGGAATTCAGAGCCCTGCACAGATCAGGAAATCAGAGCCCTGCACACACCAGGAATTCAGAGCCCTGCACACGTCAGGAAATCAGAGCCCTGCACACATCAGGAATTCAGAGCCCTGCACACATCAGGAAATCAGAGCCCTGCACAGATCAGGAGATCAGAGCCCTGCACACATCAGGAGATCAGAGCCCTGCACATGTCAGGAAATCAGAGCCCTGCACACGTCAGGAAATCAGAGCCCTGCACACATCAGGAGATCAGAGCCCTGCACACGTCAGGAAATCAGAGCCCTCCCCAGCACAGGCACTGCCAATGCCTGCAGAAGGCAGCCAATTCAGCAGTTCTCCATCTTCCCTTTTCTGCTTTGCTGATATAGCCTGAATTTCTCAAAAGACAAATGGAACTGCTTTTCAGACAGGGAAACTGGGCTAAATATTCCTCCAAACTTTTCTGCAGTGGCTGGAAAGCTGCAAGCCATTTTTCCAAACTGCTGATTTCCCGAGCACGTGAGGACACACATGGAATACACCATGAGCTGCATCTGTGGGCATGGCTTAGTGCCAAAAAGGAGCTGTAGGGCTTCAGGCTGCTCTGCCAGCTCACAAGGGCTCTGCTCAGGGGAGAGAAGCTCTGACCAGGGAAAGCCAGGATCTCTGTATCCACCTGAGAGTTTTGGTTTCAGCGAAGGAAAATTTCTTAAGCAGAACAGTGAGAGGCACAGAATGTAAAGGCCACAGTAACATTTTGCAGCCAGTTGGAGTGGCAGACACAGCTCTCTAAAGTTAAATATCTGGGCAGCTTGTTCATGCTCTCATCCCCTCTTTCTCATTTTGACTTCAATAACTGTTCAGTGCAATGTACATGCAAGTGCTTGTAGAGTGCCAGGTAAAGGTCTCTGAATGCCTCTGGGCTGGTCTGAGACCCTGTCAGTGCCTCTGGGCTGGTTTCAGACCCTGTCAGTGCCTCTGGGCTGCTCTGAGACCCTGTCAGTGCCTCTGGGCTGGTCTGAGACCCTGTCAGTGCCTCTGGGCTGCTCTGAGACCCTGTCAGTGCCTCTGGGCTGCTCTGAGACCCCGTCAGTGCCTCTGGGCTGGTTTCAGACCCTGTCAGTGCCTCTGGGCTGGTTTCAGACCCTGTCAGTGCCTGGTGCCCTCCCTCCACACCCCTGCTCTGAGCTGAGAGGGGCATTCAGTGCCTGGGTTTGCAGTAACCCCTGGCTGAGCACCAGGAACCATGGAGGAGCAGGGAAGGACTGCACTGATGCATTTGGGCTTTATACACACCTTTAGGACCTGCTCTAAGTTCTCCAGCTTGGCTTGGAGCTGGTGTTTTCCCCTCACAGCCAAATCTCGGTCCTTGGTCACTCTGAGCAGGGTTTCTCGAAGGTGGTCATAGTCTGGTTTTACCTGGAAAAAATAAAACAGGGTTATTGCCCAAACTGCAATGAAAGCAGGCAAAACCACACCTGACACAACATCTCTGCATGTTAAAGTGTTTGAGAAAGGAAGAGGTGCAGGGGAAACAGGAGAAAAGCACAGAGCCTCAGAAGGGAATGCTCACTGGGGAGCTGTGCCTGTCTCGTGCACACAGAACATTTTCTCTCAGCAGGGATGACAGTCTGGCAAAACTGGAGCTGTGCACAAGTCATGTAAATTTAAACAAACACACTCTATCATGCACAAAATGAATGACAATCAAAACATTCCTGAATTCTCTGCATCTCAGGGGCCTCAGAGATGGCTGTGATCCACAAAGAGGCAGAGATCTGACATATATACACATATATATTTATATATTTAATAAAACTCAAATTTACATTTCTTCTGGACTCTTTTAACTGAAAACTGACTTCAGAATAAACTCAAATACACATGATCAGCCTGTGTTAACACCTGAAACCAGTGCACCTGCAATTCAAAAATCAGGATTCTTCTGCAATAAACCCCTTGCTCTCCCTTAAAACATTTCTATACAGAAGGTATTTAAAGGATCACGATGGTCATAACATAAGATTTGTTTTATGATTTCATTCATTTGGTCCTAAGTTAACCAGTTCAGTAGGATCAAGTCTTTTTATACAGGATTTTGTGAACCATCAGTGACAGTGACTGCTTCATAAACAGACATAGAAAACAAGAAAATACATTGAATTACTTTAGCCTGCCACGGAAAAGTTCTTTCTTTAATTCAGATCAGCTGAAAATTTGATTTCTTAGCCCTGATCCTCTATGAGTTTGAGATCTGTATTGATGCATAACAGGATTATTACAGCTTGATTCCAGAAACTGCCTCTTTTACATGAAGAAAAAATCAAGCAGGAATAAACACCTGGGTGAAAACCCCCAATATGATTTTCAATATTATTTTTATATTATTTTATAATTGCCCCTTTTCTGCAGTGTTTGCAGCGGGTGAGGAAGCAATAACATTTCAGGTGAGCAGCACCTGGTTCCCCTGGAGCTGCAGCAGAGGCAGGGCCAGCCCAGGGCTCAGGGCTCAGCTGGGCAGCTCCTGCCTCCTCTCCAGGCACTGACGAGTTCCTTCCCCTCCCCAGGTTAATTACGGGGGTTTTGTTTGTTTCGGTTTGTTTGGTTTTGGTTTAGTTTGGTTTTGGGTTTGTTTTTGGGTTTTTGTTTGCCATTTTCTAATGCCATGTTTTGAAAGCTGATTCAGCTCTTTATTTGCCTTCTGGCTGCAGTTTGTTAACTTGCAAATTTTGCCATGGCCCAAACATCTAAATGGCTGCAGCCAGCCCTTGCACTCAGCCCTGCAGAAGGGCTCTTTGGAGTGCAGTGGACCAGAAAAAAAGAGAGGAAAAGGGAACAACTCATGTTTTCCACAAGAACTGATGCAATTATTGTCAACCTCAGGATTTTTTTTTCTGTGCACGGATTTTCTTTTTCCCTTCCTCTCAGTTCTTTATGACAAAGAAAACAATTAAACAATGGATTTTCAGAATGAATTAACTGCTGCATCCTTCACACTGCATGGCACTGCTCAGAGCAGCCAGTGGATATTGCTGAGGAGTGGGGTGGAAAAGGGAACAGTGAGGTTCCAGGATCAGTGATGCAATCCCACTCTCTCTGGGATTCCCAGCTCATTTCCTCAGGATCCATGAAGTACAAGATTTTGAACAAGTTACAAGAAGAGGTTGTTTTTGTCAGACTTTACATTTCCCTGTCTCCAAACCAAGTCACCCCAGCTGAGCACCTCTGGAAAGAAGTTTTTCTAAAGCTCGCTGGTTGTCATATTCTGAACATTTTTGGGAGCAAGGGAGCAGGGTTCCCTTCTGCTCTGAGCCTCTCCCTGCTGGCAGGGAAGGGCTCAGAGCAATCAGCTCTCACCAGGCTGCTGATGGGATTTTGGGAAGAGATGGATTAGAGCCAGGTAGGACTGCAGGTATTTTACATCTCAGGATCCTTCATTTAGGATCCCACTGTGCCTTTGGTCCAAGCTTAGGAGCACACCAATGACTCTGAGAATTCCTCTGCTCTCTCTTCTGCCAGATCAGCTTTTGAACAAGGTTTTGCTTTTCAGTACTGGAAAGAACAGAACCAAACCTACCAAACTCCTTCTGATAATTACTATTGTTACTTCAGAAACACTGATATATTTTAATATTTCTACAGGATATTCTCACCAGGAATCTCCTCTGAAGATTGTGCATTACATGGAATGCTGTGATACACACATTTATGTAACCCAGATGGCATCATACAGCTTGGTGAGAGGATCATTTCCTTTTTCTCTTTCAGACAACATTTGTTCTTAAATGTGACTTCCATGCTCCCTCCAAGCAGGCTGCTTGAGACCATATGGGATCTACATGAACTTGAATTACTCATGGGGCATATCAAAACATCAATGTTCCCAGGGCAGACACAGCTGACCTGAATGGAGTGCACCAGAAACAGCCCTGACTTCACGACAGAAACAGGAACATTCTGATCTGTGGTGCTTCTCTGTTCACCTCACCAACCAAGTTATTTTGCATCCTGTATCTTCACACTCACTGCCTGTGCCCTCCTTTGGGTCAGCCCGAGGGCCAGGGCTCTGTGACAGGCCCTTGGCTTCCTGGACACTGAAAACAGAGGTTTCCTCCTGAGATCCATCCCCAGGAACCTGCAGCTCCTGAAATCCATCCCCAGAACCTGCAGCTCCCGAAATCCATCCCCAGGAACCTGCAGCTCCCGAAATCCATCCCCAGGAACCTGCAGCTCCTGAAATCCAGCCCCAGGAACCTGCAGCTCCTGAAATCCATCCCCAGGAACCTGCAGCTCCTGAAATCCATCCCCAGGAACTTGCAGCTCCCGAAATCCATCCCCAGGAACCTGCAGCTCCCGAAATCCATCCCCAGGAACCTGCAGCTCATGTTCTTGCTGAGAAGCTCCCTCAGCCTGATCAGCCAGCACAGCCCCTTGCTCCAGGCCCCAGAACTGCCAGACCTGACACAGCTGGCCCTGCTCAGGAACGCCCCTGGGAAGGCACCATGGACAGGGTCTGGAGTGCTCAGGAACACTCCATGGAAATGGAAACACCATGGACAGGGTCAGGAGTGCTCAGGAACTCCCCTGGGAAATGGAAACACCATGGACAGGGTCAGGAGTGCTCAGGAACTCCCCTGGGAGATGGAAACACCATGGACAGGGTCAGGTGTGCTCAGGAACTCCCCTGGGAGATGGAAACACCATGGACAGGGTCTGGTTTTCTCTGGGAACGCTCTGGGTGCAGAGTGCCTGCTGTGCTCTCACTCTGGGGCACTGACCCCTCTGTACCTCAGGGAGAGCAGCCAGAGCCCAGTGCCCAGCACTCCCAGGACACAAACCCTTCCCACAGGCTCTCCCCTCCTGGCAGGATGGTGTTTCCCTGAGCAGAGCAGCAGCCCCACGGGAGCTGGGTACAGCTCAGAGGCAGCAGCCCCACAGGCTCTCCTCCCAGAGCCAGGTTCAGCAGCACACAATGAGCAGAGGCTTTGGCAGTGCCACGGAACAAACTCACAAACTCTCCTCCAGCCCCATGTGCCTGGATGAGGCTGGCCTGGTTTTCAGGCCAGCTCTCAAGGGTGAAAAAGAATAAATTAATTTAGGCAGGTTTTCCCCTTCAGGGCTGAGCCCTAACTCTGGCAGAATTCTGCTCTAACCTCCACATCCAAAGCTGCAGAGTTCCACACATTCTGAACAATGAAATGCAATCTAAACTGCACAATCTATCCTCAGCCTCTGTGTGAAGGGTAAAACCTCAGAAAATCTCCTATGCAAGGAGGGAAACAAAAGGGTTATTAACATCAGGGTACACGACTAGGACTGCATCTTGTTAAATTTGTTGAAAGTGAGGCAGCACTCCCATAACAAGTTCCTGCTGGTATTGAGGCTGCTGTATGAGATCAGCAGTGCAAACCCCCAGAATTTCTGCTCTGTGCCTTTCACAGGATTTAACAGATGTGAAGAAACAGAGGCCCACAGCATGATAAATTCTGACCTTACAACAGCAAGAGGGAATGCTATTTCTGACTCAGTGGCCAGTGACAAATGTTGACCTCTGTATTTTAAATTGGTTTTAGTAGACCTTCCCAATGTACCTGAAGACAAACATTACCTGTAATAAAGCACTGTCAGCCATGTAAGTTGTGCACCTGCTGATGGTCAGAGGACTCACATTTTAGTGTCCCCAAAGGACTGAGCCCTCGTGGCATTAATGATGCACATTATTGTGTGTCAGCTGGAATATAAAATTGCCCAAGTGAGACTCTATCTTTATGTGCCTCGTGAGGTAAAGAGCAAAGGTGATGTGTAAACAACCATAAAGAGAAGAGAAGCACATTAGGAAAGGGAGAAATCCGTGGACAGATGGATGAATAAAGTGAAGTGCTGCTGTGAGACACGTGGCTGCCTCCCATCACAAAGTGTTGTAACTCTGCCTTTTTGTACAGAACCATTTCCAGGGGCAGCAGCAGGAGATGCCAGGTCTGCCTCCACACCAGGGGCTGCACCAAATGCAGCCAAACACAGAGCCAGCAGTGCCAGAGTTCTGGGGAGTGGCACTGCCTGGGGAGCCACCCACCCTGTGCCCAGGGAGCCACTGACCCTGTGCCCAGGGAGCCACTGACCCCCTGCCCGGGGAGCCA
>VXBC01010648.1:17495-28737 GCA_013399945.1 Ploceus nigricollis
ACTGACCCCGTGCCCACAGACCCACTGACCCCCTGCCCACAGAACCACTGACCCCCTGCCCACAGAACCACTGACCCCCTGCCCGGGGAGCCACTGAACCTGTGCCCAGGGAGCCCAGCAGTGGCCACACTGTGCCCATGGCCAGCAGCCCCCAGCCCCCAGTGGCCACAGTGCCCAGCAGAGCCCAGTGCTCCCAGTGCTCCCAGCAGAGCCCGGGTGCCCATCAGCTCCTCTGTAGGGACGAGGCTGCCCAGCACTCACTCCAGCCCTGCAGCAATGCCAGGCTGGAGTGTGCTTTTAGCTCAGGCAGCCCTGGGGAAGGGGCTGGCTCCTGCTGCACATCTGGATGCAGATGTGCTGAGGGGGGGCTCCCCAGCCTCTCCCCCCAGCACTCAGCCTGTGCAGATTTGCCAGAGAGGAATCCCCACTGCAGGCAGAGAGCTCTGAGTCCCCACGGGCACAGGTCAGAGCTGAGGAAAACACTTCTGTTCAAAGAGCTTTTCCCTCAGGACCTGCAACAGCTGAGACTCTTCCCCCATGTGCCAGGGGAAATAACTGCTGGAGAGAGTTTGGGGCATTTGCTGCTGGACAAGAGCTTTCCAACCTTTTCCTGAGAAATTCAAACTGCAATTTTAAGATGCACAAGGGTAGGAGAAAAGCCCAACTGATGGACAGGAATTTTCCAGAAAAAGAAGAGAATTCTTCAATTGAGTCTCACCAAAATCACCAAGGAAGTCTTTTACCAAAGGCAAAAACCCATTTCCCAGGCTAAGAAACCCCCAGCAGAGGCAGGGTGCAGCTCTCTGAGTGCAGCAGTGTGTCCTGAGTGTTCACCTGCAATCACATTTGCTCCCAAGACACCCTGCTGTGATTTCCCTTCAGTGCAAAGGTTTCCATGCTGCCCCAGAGAGGCAGGCAGAGCAGAAAGCAATGGCTGGGAGGTGCACTGCCCACCCTGCGGGCTGGCTCCTGCAGCTGGGCACACCTGGCACAGCTGGGCACACCTGGGGACACCGGGCACACCTGGCACACCCAGGACAGAAGGGCACACCCAGCACACCTGGCACAGCTGGGCACACCTGGGGACAGCTGGGGCAGCAGGGCACAGCTGGGGACACCGGGCACACCTGGGACACCCAGGCACACCCAGGACAGCAGGGCACACCAGGGCACACCTGGCACAGCAGCTGTGTGTTACCTGGCCGTGCTGCACCGCTCGGGGGCACACGCTGGCATGCTGCAGGCTCAGGCAGTTCTTCTCCTGCTCAGCATCCTTCAGCTCCTGCTCCTGGAACAGAAACAAGCTGTCAGAGCCCAGCTCCAGTGCAGCACAGCCATGCAGTGCCTGAGGAAGCTCTGCTCTTGCATGGTTGGCATTAACGAGCTGCTCAGAGCAGCATGAGGTGCAGAAGCAGCAGATTCATTTGCAATTCCTGGCAGCTCTGCCATAAACCCATGTTTGCAGCAGGTGATCTGATTAAAGATGTGCAAGCAAAGAGACATGACCTGGCCTCACAGGCCCACAGAAATAATAACAAAAATCTCCCTGTGAGGTAACAGAGAGCTCAGACCTGGCTGCCTCACCTCGCTCAGAGCTGGGAGGAGAGAGCCTCCACTCCAGCAAACAAAGCAAGGTAGGTGTCCAGAAGGCATTCTGGGGCAAAGGCCAACAACTGGAACATAAACTCATGTACACACTTCTATATCACAACACTTCACCTCACTTCAGTGCATATTTCTCTCTAATATGAGCAATAGCCACATTCTAATTCAAACACTCAGACTCTGGCAGAGCATCTCTGCCTGCAGTGACAGGCAAGGCAGGAATGCAGGCAGGCAAAGGTGAGGAACTGTGCTTAAAGATCAAGGTCTTACTGCAGCCTCAGGAATGTATTTTTATGTATTCAGACAGTAATATAAGCTGGAAAAAGAACAGTAAATAAAACTCAAATATACAGGCAAAGGTCAAACTAGCAGGGTGGAAATGCTTCATCAGGTCACTGAAATCCAAAGAGATGGAGCTCAGGAAAGCCAGCAGCATCCTCTGCCACCTCTGAGCATTCTGGTTTTGCACAAGTTCCCAAAGGTAGCTGCTGGAGGTTTTCTCTTGGATTCAATTCCTTTTGCAAGCTGCCAGCTGTGAGGTGCCAGGCACTTCTGAAGGCAGAAAATCTCTGAGCTCACGTTGTGTTCTCACAGGTGCAAATCAAAGCAGTAAATAATTCTGTGATAACAAGAGGCTGCTCAGAGCAGCTCCTGGGAATGCAATAAACAGTTGTGTCCTAGTGGACATTCAAAGCCACCTGTGGGGTCTGTGGGGTCCCTGCTCTGCCCCTGCCAGGGGACCCTGCCTGCCCTGGGACCCTGGCACTGCCAGCTTTGGCAATGTGACCCGGCCTCTGAGGGATCCATCTGCAGCTGCTACAGATCAATACTGCTCTGCAGTAATGGCTTACCAGGCTTTAAAAATGTTATTAAATGCACTGAGCAGAAAGGGAGGGCTGAGGAGGTGAAAGGAGAGGGGGAACTGATGGTAGTTTAGGCCAGCAACTTTCACACCCTGCTTAAGTTCTGCAGAGAGCAAAACAGTTTAGGAGAGGGAGCACACCCAGTCCCACCCAAAGAAAATGCATTTTATCCTGGTTTTGGCAGGAATGAATACAGCTGGGGCAGTGACTGTCCCACCTTCCCTGACCCTCAGTGACAAGCCTGTTTGTTTTCACTCACACCTCTGTTCATCACAGTGGCAACTTCTCTCAGCACACTTTCTCATGAGCCAGGACAAAGCCCACCTGTGTTCCCATCCCAGCTAAAGCCACAAAGATGGAGAATCACCTGAAACAGTACCAGCAATTACTGGGCAACTTCAAGCCTAATAAATACACAGACAGAAAGTCAGCAACTAATTAAGGAGCTTTGAAGCCATGTAATGTCCTGCAGAGACTCAGCTTGCTCCTGACAAGTGTTCTGGGTTTAGGATGAGAGCAAAGATAGGACACACTGATGTCTGAGCTGTTACTGAGCACTGCTTTCTCTAAACCAAGGGATTTCCACTTTCCCCAGCTCTGCCAGCCAGGAGGTGCCCAGGAGCCTGGGGTGAGCATGGCCATGCCAGCTGACCCAGAGTGGGCACAGGGATATGGCACAGCACAGAGCATCACTGCCAGCGTGAGCTCTGGGGATCCTGGAGAGGCTTTGAAACTTCCAGCACCTCCCCAGAGGGACAGATGCCTTCTGACAATCCCTCTCCCTGCTCACCACAGCCACCTTCCTGCTGATTCAATAAACTGAGCATTTCCATCTTCTCCCTGTGCTTGGCAGCCAGCACTGAGAGCATCAACAGCAGGGCAGCACTTCTCACTCAGCTCCCACACCTGCCACTCCACACAGAGCCCCAGGTCACCAACACAGGGGGCAGCCACCAGCCCTGCTGGCACTGCCCGGGGGTGCTGGCACCAGCTCAGGGATGTCCTGGCACTGCCTGGGGGTGCTGGCACTGCCTGGGGGTGCTGCTTGCCTCCAGCCCTCCCGTGAGTGCCAGGGATTCTCCACCCCTGCCTTCCCCTCTCCCAGTTCAGCAGCTCTCCCAGGTTCTGATGGGGACAGGCAAACAGGCACCACTCCATTACTGCCTGCACCTGAGGGGAAATTCTGGGATTTCACAATCCCTTCTGGAAGCTGGCATGGTGGAGACTGTCAAACTTCTTGGCAATAAAGCAGCAGCAGTTCAAAAAACAAACCTGTGGAAAGCATTGCCACACTCTTCCCTCATCCTTCCTGGTTTTTATGGAAATAGCTTTTGACTTCTTAATACAGATTTAACGAGAGTTTTGTCCTTTTTCTCCGTGGTGCCCTCTCCCCATTTGCCCACTGTACAGAACAATTCTGACAGTGTTCCTGTGCCTGGGCAGCAGCACCCACTGCAGGAGCTGAGCTCTACCCTGTGCAAACCAGCCCCTGCAGCTGGAGCAGAGACAAGCAGAGCGCTTGAACTAGCATTAGAATTCATCTGTCACCGAGCCCAGGACAGGAGGAAGGCAAATGCTGACCAAATTGAGCAGCCTGAAGTGCAAGTGCAAAGGAAACAGCACTTCAGGCTTCCAAACGAGCTGCAGAGGCTTGGCACTGGCTTTCAAAGATTAGTCTGGCACCTCCTTTCTCATGATGTTGCTACACAATGCTCACTAAAAAAAAAANTCACTAAAAAAAAAAAAAAAAAATCAAGGGCTTGAAGCAATCTAATTACTAGTCTTGCATGAACCCAAAAACTTTACAGATAAATGAATGTGGAAAATTAACTATAAGAAAATAAGCCATAGAAGGTGCTCGTAGAACAATTTCACTTTCCCCCAGAAAAAACCCCAGAGTATTCTCCCAGGTTAGGATCAACAAGCTAGAGAACAAACAAACCCTGGACTTTTGCTAGTGGAACTCGCACAGAGCTTGTATTTCCCCTGCTGAAGCTCTGTCACCAAGTTAACCACCAGCAGCAGAAGCCACACTCACATTTGTCACACGTGCTGACAGCTCAGCCCCGCTGCAGCCACGGCAGGAGCAGAGGCAGCAGCGCCTGCAGAACAAACCTGCAATGCCTTGAGCAGGTCAGACAGAACTGCAGCCAGCAGGGACAGCTCCTGCCAGGTGCAAGGCATGCTCCAGGCACTCCCAGCTCAGACAGGCCTTTTAGCTAAGGAAACAACACTCAGGATGATCTTTTCAGGATCTGAAGAGCAAACCCAACCAGGAAATTGCCAGCTCTCCCAAATGTACACCAGCAGTGCTGGGTTTGGGGGTGCACAGATTTAAAGGCTCACACACCAGCACACCCTTCAAAGAGCATGAGACAATTCATAAAGAAACAGCTAGGAAAAACTGAATCTGAGAGACACTAAGAGCAAATAGTGTTACCTCATCTCTGCATCTTTGGAAGTGCAGAAATGAAGGCATAAATGTGTGCTCACAACAGAGCAAAAGGAAAAATTCTCTTTGGATGTGAGGACTGCCTAAAAAACTCCCAGCAGGAGGATGGCTCTGCTAGATCTAATACAATCTGACACCACTGTCTGGGTAACAAGGTTCTACATTGCCTGCAGAAAGGCATCTGTTGCCCTGTGTGCTCGTTTGCTCATCCATCAATTATTGTTGTTTAAAAAAATCTTGTACGCTATTCATTTCTTTGCAGCTCTTTTTCTTTGAGAATTATTGCTGCCAGAAACCTGGAAGGGCTGCACTGGAACACTGTGATTCTGATCCCCTGTGGTAGCTCTGAGTTTGGGTGATACAGGGATAGGATTCATCCAGGAGCAAAGGGGAAACCTGGAGGCTGCAGGTATGTAAAAACAAAATTGAGACTCTTCTGATCTTTTCTCGTGTATTTTGGCCCTGTAAATGACTCACTTCAAAGGTCAGCTTCATCCCCTCCAGTTCATTTTTTATTTCTCCCAAGAGCTGGGGCAGGCAGAGAGAAATGGGCTCAGGAGCTGCTGCTGCTGCCCAGGCTGTGCCACCCCTCCCGGCTGCCTGGCACTGCTGGATGCACAGCAGCACCACAGAGGGGGGACAAGGGGGGGACAAAGGGTGCTGAGTGTCCCCTCCCCATGCCAGGAAAGGGACACATCTGAGCAGCACTGCCTGCCACAGCTACCAACTCCCACAGCCAGGAAGTTGCACTTATAATAAATTACATTTTATGGAAAACTATTACATACAATGAAAAATAAACAAACAAGATAGTCTTACTTTTTTTAGGTGTTTTACTATTTCCATTTGATCCTTCCTCTCAATTGCCATGGTGAAGCACATGTTAGCAAGTAGCACAGGAAAGCAGTTGGACATTTCCTGATGTTAACACTTAAAAACTAATGAATTCCTACAGAGAAACTAACAGACATTAGTGCTTTCCACTACCACTCTCAAGGTAAAGGAAGAGCTACTCAGAAACACTTGCATTTTAAATAAAATCACTTCACAATTGGATTTGCTTCGTTTTAAAAATAGGAACTTTTCCATGCAAATTATACTCTGTTCTAACAAAGGAAAACAAATGCAGCTTTACCCCTCTAATCAGGGGGCTGAATTTAGCATAAGAAACACCACATAAAAATAGCACTTCTTAAAAAGCACTGCTAAAAAAGGGACACAGGAACTGCAGCAGTTCCTTGGCCTTGGAAACCACCCGTGTGCTGGCAGCAGAGCAGCTGGGACAGATCCTGGGGAGGAAACACAAACAATTCCTCTTGCTGCTGCTTTTCACTGCAACAGAACCCTGAGGGTAACGAGCCCTGCACGGCCAGCTCATCTCACCGACCCTCCTCCTGCCCACTCCTCTGGAGCACTGCCTCCACCACGGGCCAGGTGAGGCCCCAGGCTCACCTGAGCTCCTGGGAGGTTCCCTCTTTAGGGATCCCACGGAGCCGTGGCTGGCTGGCTGCTGCTCAGACCACGGCATCACTCACAGCTGCCCAGACCATCCCATCACTCACAGCTGCCCACCACAGCCTCCACCTTAGTCTCCTCACCTTTTTCACTTCACTTTTTTCTCTTCACCTATTTTTCACTTCTCTATCTTACTTTGCAGTTTCTTCACTTCTCCATCTAATTCTGCTTCACCTGTGGCACTCAGCATAAACAGGACAGGATCCTCTCAGCTCTTTTAAAAATGAAAATGGGTAAAGAGGTAACTTTAGATACATCCAAGTGCAGTGGTTCTATGGCAGCATCCACACAGGAGTAAACACCAGCAGCTCTTTGCCATGGAGCACCAAACATGCAAGTTCTCCTCAAGACATTACCTCTGGACTCCACACCTGCCTGGCTGAAGGAGGGGTCATTCACAAAGTTAATCAATTGGATTTGTGGGCTGAAGCAAAATCTGCATTTCTTCAGGGGCTTTTCTTTCAATGGTTCTTACACTCATTTCTCAGCACATTAAAAGAATCTGTGTATCTGAAATACAGAGGATCTAATTCTCCTTTACCATGGCATAGTCCTGCTTCCTTCAGGGACAAATTATACCCAAGGGAAAGAAAAATTATCCACTGCTAAAGGAGAAAGGAATGAGCAACGTCCCTGCTCTTGTGGAAGGGCACAGAGGCCACAGTGGGGCTTAAACATTAACTCTTTTGCCAGCTGGTGTGAAGCTGGCAGGGCCTGAGGGGGATATTCCCTAATGTCCCCTGAACAAGTATTTTCTTTTTGTCTTACCATCATCCTACATATCTTTTGTTTCACAGCTCCACTTGGTAGGAAAGGGTTTTTTTACCTTGAGCCCAAAGGATGAGCTGAAGCTCTAATTCAGTTCTGTCAGTCAAACCAAATATTACACCAAGTATTTTGAAATAATTTAAATGGAGAGTGTGGTTTTAGTGGCTCCTGCACATGCAGGAATGTCCCCTCACAGCTGGTGATAACTCCTGAGAAACTTCTCACCCACATTCCCCACTCACTTCAATCTCTCTAGTGGCAGAACAAAGGAAAATCACCAGATAAAAACACCAACAGAATTGCTCTGATCAGCTGCAGAGCTCGTCAGGACAGGCTGCAGCAGGAGCACCCTGTGACCAGCCACCTACAGAGCACTGGGGCTGCCACCTGCTGCCAGCAGGCACGGGCAGGGCATGGATGGGCAGCAGTGACAGCTGGGGATGTCCCCAAAGGTCCCCCTGCCCCTGGGGCAGCCTGTGCTCCCCTAAAGCAGGGACTGCTGGGGATGTCCCCAAAGGTCACCTGCAGATCCCCCTTACCCTGGGTCAGTCTCTGCTCCCCTAACACAGGCAGGGGATGGATGGGCAGCCCTGGGAGCTGGGGATGTCCCCAAAGGTCCCCTGAGCCCAGGGATGTCCCCAAAGTCCCCTGAGCCCGGGTCCCTCTCTGCTCCCCAGCCCAGCCCAGCCCAGCCCCTCAGCCCTCATTAATCTCTCACCAGGCTCGTGCTGCTCCCCACACCAGACATTTATTGCCCCTCTGGAAAGGGAGGGAGCCATTTCTTGATCTGTTTTCCTGATCCTTTCAATGCAATTAGTCAGATGGCTCTTGCAAACGCTTCTCAAAAAGCTTTTCCTTCTTGTCATGCTCGGAGAGCAGAGAGCAGCAAACAAGATCAGCTGTTGTCATGGTAACACCATGCCCCAGCAGGTGAAAAATTCAGCCTTGTGGCACTGAAAAAGGATGAAATGTACTGAACCTAAGCATGACATCAAGCACAGCTCAAAAAGCCTCGTGTTTTTCCAAAGACTGGCAGATTTTTTTAGCAAGAAATGTAGAGATGCAAATGTTAGAAACCCTCGTGTGAACTCTGGTGACATCAGTAATTATTCAGCTGTCTCAGAGTCATTTTATTAGGCAGAAACTGATACTAATATATTGCATAAGTCTGGAAATCTCTATGAAAAGTTAAGCCAAATTTTTAGAAGTTATAAGTGACTTGAAAACAGAAGACAATTTTTCATTTTAAGACAGACACGAGAAAAAGATGCTGAATAATTTTAAGGATTAGGTGCCAGAAGCATCATTCAAAAACAGCTCTTCATGCTCCAAAAATTCTGTTTTCAGAACAGATAATATTACAGCCTTCAAGTCAGACTGCACAATCCATTTTTCATCTGCTGAGCTAAGGTGGTACACAGGAACACTGAACAAATTTATGATTAAAGCAAAGTATTTTGGACCAATGCTTTCCCTGCATGCTCTTTTAAGGAAAGATGTACAGAACCTTACATTTTCTGGTATTTAACCCAAGTTTTCTATCTCAAATACAAAGAACCCCACACCAGCTCCTGAGCCTGAAGCCCATCAGGGCAAGCAGGCAGAGGGGTCTGCTGAGAGCACAGAACCCATTTCTGCACAGAACAGCAGCAGATCAGAGCCACTCTGCACAAATCTGAGCAGCAGGTAGCTGTGCCTAGGAGAGAAAAGGAAAGGGGAGGAATCATGGTGCACAGAACCCTTGGTCTGTGCACTGACTGAAGAATAAATGAAGGAGGAATAAACCCCAAACCCAACCAAGAGCTCTGGGCAGTGACAATGACCCCACTGAGGGACAGCTCTGAAAGCTGTGGGGCAGTGCAGGGGATTCTCACTGCTGCACAGTAAGACACAGGACTCCACAAAGTTAAATGCTGAAAATTTCTCCTGCTGAACTAAGGTTACAAAAAACCATCCCAATGCTAATAAATTAGCTTTAGGCCTCGTCATTTTTAATGTTTTCATTTCATAAAAATCAATTGTTGAGGCAGCTGTGAATGTAAAGCCCTGGAAGTTCTCAGGAAAGGCTGTGAGGAGAGGAAAAAAGAAAAAGAAAGGAATACTGAAAACCACCAAGCATAAAGAATCTCTTATATTCTCTATTTAAAATTGCTGCTTATCAGAACTGAACAAAAACGAGTGTACTTGATTAAAATAAGCCTCACGTGTCATCTTTGTACAGCAACCTCCTGAGCCATCCACAGACAACATCAGCATCAGTTCTGAACTCTCCCAACTCATCAGTTAAAGCCAATCCTACAGTGCAAAATCTATTCAGGAAGGAAGAAATGGATCTCTCACAAGGTCATTGGAATCCTCTGTGCAAAACAAAACCTTGGAGAAGGTTTTTACACTACACAAAAAATTTCCAGCACTTCAGACACCTGAGTCCAGATACTGTCAATGACATTTCTACCTATTATCAGCTTCATTAACATATATTTTCTGTTCCTATTGAACTAATTTTCAATTGTTGCTTATCTTTTCTCATGATATATTTATTTGTTCCAAGGAATGCTGAGAGATCTTCGGTCCTCAGGCAAACTAATCAGTTTTAATAAAGCCAGAAGAAATTAGTTTGGGTTAAAAATCAACAGATAACAAATTTAAGTGATGCTTCTGATTGGCAGTGGGCTGAGAGAGAAGGTTAATCAAAGGGGAGTATCAGTTTATCTCCCATTACAAATAAAGATTTTGCAATTAGGCAACATTTCTAGGCACACGAAGAAATCACTGAATTATGTGGTCATATGATGGCCATCAGAGAACCTCAGGGAAAATAACCTCACAGTAGGTCTGTGTGCACCTGAAAGGTCTGGGATGGAGGGATGGCAAAGAAATGGTTCCAAACTCTTCTCCTCTGGAGCTGGAGATGAAATCTCCCCAGCCTGGCACTGAAATGAAACCGAGCATCCCCGAACGTCCCCGATGCAGCTATCAGCACAAGGAAGGATGAAAGTGAAAATTAAAGATAGCCCCAGATGGTTGCACACTTATGAAGTTTTCTAGAACATAATTTCATACCCTTGATTCTTTTTTCCAGCTCTCTGCTGAAGAATGACAGCTGCCTGCAGAAGAGGAGATTCCAGGCACAGAGGTGCCCTGACAGATCCTCTGCTCCAGTGACAAAATGTCTGTCAAGAAATGGGCAAAACAGCCCATAAAAGACTGGTATTTCTCACAAATATCCCAATGCAGCATATTGAGCTCCAGGCAAAGCATTCCCACTGCCTGTAGCCCCAAACCCAGCTGTGTTCCCAAAACCACTCTGGAGGAGCAGCAGCTCTGGGAGCTTTTCCCAGCCCAGAGCCCAGAGCCTGCAGCTGGGCAGGCTGCCCTTGCTGAGCCTGCAGCACCCAGGGGTGCTCCTCCTGCCTGTGCCAAACCTGCTGTCAGAGTGCAAACCCAGGGGCTCAGAGCCTGCTGAGGGAAAAGCCGTGGCTGAGCATGCTGCTCTTGATGGAAAATCTATTTATTCAGCTTTGGTTTAACACTCCAGCCCCTCCCAGGGAAACCGCTGATCCCAGCTCCTCTCCCCTGAACAGAGACTGTCACAAATCTTTTATTTCCCTGCACTGGCCTTAAGGACTGATGGACCTGAACTACCACAAAAGGCATCAGGAAGGGGAGATCCATCTCTTCTGTTTATGTGCACCTAAGAAACTTCTCCATTGCTAAGAAGTTCTTCCACAATGCTGATGTGATTGCTTTGATCCAGGGCAGAAAGCAACTCCAGCACAGCAAGGCCAGGTCTGCCCTGCTGTGCCCTCCCACACAACCCTCCTGATTCCAGGCTGCCCCAGCAGAGCTCAGCTCAGCCTGAGCCCCCAGGAAGGGAATTGAACGTGGAGACAGGAACGTGGAGAGAGGAACGTGTCCATTCCCCAGCAGTGCCAGGCTCTGTGCACAGCTCGGGGCCCCGCTCAGAGAGCAGAATCAGCCCCAGGGGTCACAGCCCCAGGGGTCACAGTCCCAGGGGTCACAGTCCCAGGGGTCACAG
>VXBC01010648.1:37878-53936 GCA_013399945.1 Ploceus nigricollis
TTTTTTTTTTTTTTTTTTTTTTATCCCATCACAACAGGAACCTGGATGTTTTCAAACCTCAGCTTTTTCTGGACATTCATCTAAATTTTTAAACTGTCAGCTATTTAAACACAACTTGCACTCCCTCACATGAAGTTACTCCGTGCTGGATTCCTGTCAGCTGCCTCAGTGGTAGAATTAATTCTTCACTTGGTGCACTCAGAGCAGGATTTTTCATCCTTCCATTTCCCTGGATTCCTGCCCAGGGTGAGCTGCTGGGAGCAGGCAGCAGCAAAGCCACCCCCATCTCAAGTGGGAAGCCAGGCTGCAACCCTCGAAATGCCAAGGCACAAAAAAAGCATGCTTGTCCCAATTTCTTCATGTTATTTTGGTATACTTCAGGAAAAAGCCCAACAACACATAACTCATTAATTATAACCTTTCAAAAGTGTTTTCCTTCCCCCCCAAACTGCTAAAGTTTAGCAGAGCTGCAGCCACAGTTCTAATAGAACTATTTTTGGCTTTTGTCATGCACAGAACATCATGAAGTAGGTCTCATCCCTCTGTTAATGCAAATGTGGTTAAGCAGCCAGTGCAGGAAACTTTCAAATATGCTGATCACTGCTCCTTTGGGCTCTGTGTCTGTGCTGCTGTGAGCACACCACAGACAGGCCAGGTGAAAGGAACAGCAGCTTCCAGGGCCAGCAGGTGTGCACAGCTGCACAGTGACAGCCAGGAGCAGGTTCAGTGCCATGTTTATGTATTTCACTGATTTCCACACTCAACAGCCTTTGAATACACACTGGTCTTTCTTTCTGCTGTCTGGGCCAAACTGCCACAGAGTTTTAAAAATGGAAATGCTTCGATGATCACATGCACTGGCTTTCTTTGGAAAGTGGTTCAGTGCTGATGAAAGGCACCAGACTGGAGTTCCCTGATAATCCACAAGGAAAACAAGGCACTGGCAGGGCAGTAGCTCAGGCAGCTTCCCTCCAGTGCATCCCCACTTAAATCCCTGAGAGGAGAACTAAAAACAACACCACACACATCACATCTCTGAGCCACAGCCTGGCTCTGCCTGCTCACATCCCTGGCCTTGTTTCCATTGTCAGCAGCAGGGAAGCAGAGAGAGAAAGCAATGCCCTGCTGGGGCTGGGCTCTGCCCCAGCTGCTCAGCCAGCAGCACACAGCCCTGGGCTGTGCTGGAGCACCTCAGGACTGTGAAAAATGCAGGTTAAATTATTGGCTTTTAGCAAATACTAAAATGAATGCTATATGTGTTATGTTGGAAAGTTATGCTGTATTCATCTCTTTTATGTAGTGTGGTAAATACAGTTTCTAAGCTCTAGCATAATATTAAAATAGAGACTATGTGATGTAAGATTCTTTTTGTAACTAGCTCAAGAAATGGACAAGATAACCAAGAAATCCTTCACATACTGACACCAAAAATTCCAAGAGGAGAATTACAAGAATTACAACCTCCTAATCAGGGCTGTTCAGACTCCTTCCAGACTTCTAGGAACCAAGAAATTGATTTACAAGATGAAGGGGGGGACAGAAACTGAGCAGAAGACATCCTTTGTTTGAAAAGGATGTTTGCACCATGTATGAGATACAGGAATATGCAACAGGCTGTTGCTTTTAAGAGTTAATCCTTTGTTAGGGAGCCATGCTTCTCTGAGGAAAGCATCTGGGCATCTGTAATTCTTTGCTTTTTATTGTCCTTTATTGCCCTAAGTCTGATTGTCCAAATTCTTACTGCTCCAATTTTTATTACTATTTTTATAACTATTTTATCACTATTAAACTTTTACAATCTTAAAACAAGTGACTGGCATTTTTCAGAGAGCTTTACCTGACGCAGCACTCGGGTGGGGGTGCTGCCTCTCATCCCCAGGGAGCCCCCCAGGAACCAGGTGCTCTCTGCAGCACGAGCAGTGATAAGGACAAAACACCCAAGGCAGAGGCACATAGCTCTCCCTTTCCATCAGCACTGAAAATCAGGATTTTTAATTGGCAGCCTGATAAAATAGCAGAAAAATCTCATTGTGAGCTTTGCTTATGCACCCAGAGTGTCCAGCAGACAGCGTCACCTCTGAGGGACAGCCCTGGGGGCTGCTCAAAGCACTGCTAACCCCTCACCTGCAAAACCAAACCACAATTTAAGGAATGGAGACCATTTCTTAATGACAAATCAGTCAGCAGTTAGAGGAGAACGTGCTAGCATCAACACAAATAAACAAGTAAGAGCACAGGATTTTAAAGTGACAAAAGTAACTCAGCCAGAAGGCTGCAGAGAGAGGCACAAGGCTCAGTCATGTGGCACAAAACCACAGCACAGCCAAAATCTGGGAGGGTTTTGGTGTGCAGTGCCAGCGGGGGGGGAGCCCAGCACCCTCCCCAGCCACGGGCAGGGAATCCTGCCTGCCCTCAGCTCAGAAATGATCCTGGCCCATCCCCACCCAGCAGATACAAAGCCACACACCTGTCCTTACCCTGCCACCTTTCATCAGTGATGTCATCCTGGGGTTTGTGCAAAAGAGAAATCCCACTAAAATGCATCTTCCAGTTAGCTGTGCAAACATTGGTTAGGTCTAGAACTGCATTTTCTCTTCTATTAACTGCAATGCTACAGCAGAATATTTGAAGTGTTTGCACTCAGCTTCTCTCCAGGGGAAGGTGCCTGTGCCCCTTTGATTCTGGAATTTTACCTGTTAGAAATGACCTGCAACTACATGGCCGCTACAAAAACATGTCAGGAATTTTACCTGTTAGAAAGATCTGCAAACCTTCATGGCAACTACACAAAACATGTCATCTGCTGCTGAGGAGGAGCCAGGGAGTTTCAAAAGCTGCTCCTCAGTGGTCTCAATGTGTGTCACGTCCTGTTCCTTCAGCACTGCATCTCACATTTTCTGAATTCTGAAGACCACACAGAGCAAGAGCTGAATTCTCTTTGCCTTGCTGAAGTGTAGTCTCAGACACATCTTTGAGAGCCCAAGCCAAGACACTTTTGGCTCTATATAAGCATTTCTTTAAAATGTGTTGCTAATTATTTCTACAGCTCATTATCTCCTTGCTGTGCTGAGCACGACTCCTGCCCCTGCTCCACCCACTGCCTCTCAGGTAAGGGTTTGAAAGTGTCTGAAACTATTTATTACCTTTGTGAAAAGGAAAAAAATAACCAGGGCAGCCACTTTGGAGGGAGTTCCAATGAAATCCAGCAATGAGATCTCAGGGCTGTCAGATTTTGGAGACAACTTTCCTTCAAACACAAAACATCAGGATTTCTGCACAAGCAGTGCAGGTCCCTGACAGACAGCTGTGAGCACAAGGAGGGAGCAAGGGGGAACATCCCCAGTGCTGATCAATCCAGAGCTGACCAAAGCACCTGCAGCACAGCCCTGGGAACAGCTGGAACCAGCTCTGTGCAGTGGGGACAACTGAAATTCTGCAGTGGGGAATAAGAACTGAAATTCTGCAGTGGGGAATGGAAGAACTGAAATTCTGCAGTGGGGAATGGAAGAACTGAAATTCTGCTCCCACTTCCACACACGCTCCCCAGCACTCTTGCTGGGTGAGCACTGAGCATTTCCAGGTGTCTGAAGGCACTCCCAGCTTCACACACCCCATTCTGATCAATTAAAAAATGCTGGTTGTGGAGGGCAGAATGACAGCTGCCTCTCCAAACCAGAGCTGCAACCTCCAAACGATTTACAGAGAGGAGCAGGAGCTCCTCTGCCTTTAGAACCTGGTCTTGTCTGCCTCCCAGACCCTCTGCACCCTCAGCACAGTGCCAGAACTCTCTCACTGCCAGGCTCCATGTCCTGGCACACAGCAAATGCTCTCAGCTGCCAGGGAGGTGCTGAAGGACAGCCCTGAGACATTTGGTACTTCCCATTCCAGTGTCAGCTTCATTCACCACAAGAATGGAAAGTTCTGGGACAGGAGTTGGGAGCTGTGTGGTTCCTTCAATCCAAACACCAGCATCCTGCTGGCTTACCTTGTCAGCTTCCAACTCCTCACAGAAGGACTTTATTTTTTATTTCAGCCCAACATTTGTCAGTAAAGCACCTCCTGCATTTGAACCTGTGCTGAGATCCCAGGCAGAGGTGCAGATGTAAAACAGGCACGGGTGCTAAGCACAGGGTGGGACAGCAATCTGTGAACATCAACACACACCAGTGCTCCTGTCCACACTCTCAGTTTTGCTGCTTGCATTTGATGAAAAGGGACACTCACAAATACAGATTTAAACATCTTTTTGACAGCCAATATGCTTTTCCCAGCACACCACTTATCTCTGATGCACATCACCAAGCCATAGGCTCATCACAGCCCTCATATCCATATTCAGAGAGGGATTTCATTTAAAATATCCTTCTCCCAGCTGTGCTGCCTTTACAAAGTGCTGTACAGAGTTACATTTATATAAACTGCAGTTCTGATCCAACACTTCTGGTGGTTTTTAGCCAGTGAAAAGCAAGTCTGGTATCCCTGAGCAGTGTTCCTGCTACAGATCTAATCATCAGAACTTCTCCAGGACACAGAGAGAAGAGTTTGTGCCAACAATGAGCACTGCATTCCCCTCTGCCAGAGAATATTCTGATTATTCACCAGACAAGGCTGCTCTGTGCCTGCAGTGCTGCTAGCCAGAACTTGGCCCACGGGGAAGACAAATGGACTCTAACAGTGTCAAAGGGACCTGCAGGTGTTTGGAAGTGGAATGCAGACCCTTCTGGGGTTCAAATCACCAATTCTACCAGACCAGAGGCTGCTCTGCCCCTCCATCTGTCAGAGCAGTGAATGCAGTCTCCAGCCCCATGAAGGCTGCTTAAAACCCCTCAGAAATGCATTAAGGGGCTCACTGCAGCTCAAGGATGGGAGAACAACCAGAAGCTGAAGAATCAGTTGTCTCATAAAATGAAGCCCAGCTTTACAAAACCAGTATTTATTTTTGACAGCCTCAGCACAGCCAGAGCCAGCTCTGGAGCTGAGCAGGAGCCAGTGCAGAACAGAGGTGTTACAGCTGTTCCCACTGCAGAAAGCTTTGATGTTCCCCAGCATTGTCCTCACCTGGGTTTGATGTAATCACTGTTTGAAAGTAAAATCCAAATCCCCATGCATCCTGGAAAGAGGAGGCAAGCAGTCCCCTCAATAATTTGTGAATTAAGTCTCAAGCCAGAATAGAAACCTGTGACATAAAACACCTCTGAATGCAGCAGCAGCACCACTGGGCCTGGAGGTTTCTGTAGGGGGTTTAAAATTTACTTTTTTCAGTATCCTCTGAATACTTTGCCTCCAACCACTGTACTGGACAAGAAGCCTTGAAAGATTCTGCAGTCTGATTCATTAGGACAAAAGTTAATTAAATCACATTCTCTCCTCAGACATACTATTTTATCTTAAAGATGATTAAACAAGAGACAAATGTAATTAGGGCAGGAAAAAGCATAAGTTAATCTTATCACGTGTTTTAGGAAAATGGAGCAATAAATCACCTTGCCTGTTGTTTGGCAGCAGCTGATAACACACAGAGGTGCCTGAGCCCTCCTGTCTGAGACAAGCACTGCCCCTGCTGAGGCCCTGGGGAGGGAATGTGGCAGCACTCCACTCGGGAGAGACAGACAGAGAAGCCTGGCTGGTGCACATGGAGCCCTCCAGAGAGCAACCAGCACAACACCGGGAGCTGAGGGCCACAAAATACAGCCTGCAGCCACCAACACACAGCCAGCGTGTGAAACACACACAAAGTGGCTCTGACACAAATCCCAGCTCACAACCCACGTGCACAAATGCTGGGCTGAAGGGAGCAGAGCCCCTGAGCGTGGCTGGCTCCTGCTGGCCAGAGGTACCCAACTGGCAGAGAACAAACCCACTGAAAGCACTGCCTCAGAAAAGCTGTGCTCCGCTCCTGAGCCTGACCTTGGCCCCCTTAGATGTGGATTGGCTCCTCTGCTCTGTTCCCATCAGGGAGCAGAGGTGACAGCGTGCCCCTGCCCCATCCCTGCCCCTGCTGGCTCCTGGGGCTGCTCTGAGCCCCGAGGCTGCCCCAGGGTGGCTGTCACCCCCAGGGTCCCGGTGCAGCAGAGCCCCAGAGCTTTGCCCCGTGCCCTGCCCTCCTCTGCCCTGCCCTGTCACCCTGCCAAGCAGTGGGTGTGGCACTACAGGTGCTTTATTCAAAGGCCAATCTCGAGTCAAGGACCCCCCGAGCCGTGGCAGTGAGAATGCTGTGCTCTGGGGAGACACAGGGCAGGCCAGCCTGCTCTCATGGCTGCTAATTTAATCCAGTCTTACCCTGGACATGTCTCATTGTCTGGCCCTTGAAATATCCCTTCCTGCTCATTCAGGAATGGAATCAGCTGCTTGAAATACAATTAGGAAAAAATGCTTTTTAGAACCCCATTAAGACCTATTTTTGATGGAAGTTTCCTCCATAGCCTGCAGCTAAGAAAAGCTTTTATTATGCTGGCCCTGTATCAATAAACTCCAAATCTGCACAGGTAGCAGCTGATCTGGAAAATACCATTAGAAATGGGGAGCTGTACCAGTCATTGCAGTGACACAGAGAAAACTGGTGATGGAATAGTAAAGCTCATTGGGACCCAGTGTTTAAAAATGCTTAAGAGATGCCAAATTAGAAAAATCCAAATACATGATAGTCAACAGCAGCACCTTCCAAAGCCCAGGTCCTGCTTTGGCCGTGGGTATTGCTGGTTTCAGTGCTGAAGTCTCCCAGGTGCAGAGGGCACAGAGCCCTCCCTTCCCAAAGGAAATCTGACACCACAGGAAAAGGTTGGCTCCACTTCTTTCACCAGACCTTTACATGCAGCTCACATCACTGCCATGTAATTATTCTTTTCAGAAGCAGAGATGCAAAGAAGGCATTAACAGCCATTCAAAATATCACATTCATGCACTTTTCTCTTGTCATATTAAATATAATTACTTCTGATGCAATCAGACTCATATCCTTCAAATGGATAAATCCAGCACCAAATTTAGAACCTCAGGCCTCAAACACCAGGCTCTTAAAGCAGAGCTTTGAGCCTTTACTTTCAGCTCAGTGAGGTACAAAGAATAATAGTGAGAACATAAGGTTTAAAAATGGTATTTTTAAACGAAATTTCTTTCAATTATTCTGTGAGTTACTGTGGCAAAGTGCTTTGAAGATCAAAGGTGATATACGAACACATCTCATAACTCATCAGGAGATGGGAACCAGCTAACTGACCAAGCCTTCTGGAAGTTTCTTCTCTAAATTCAAAAAGTGCTGAAAATCAGAGCATGTGCAAACAGACAGAAATGCACCCAGCAAACACCTGCTGCTCCTGAGAGTCAGGTGTCAGGGTGGGTGCACCAAACCAGGCTGGGATGTGCTGCTCACAGCCACAGCTCTGCCCAGGACCCTGCTCTTGTTATTCATGCAGCCGCAACTTGGCACTGGAATTATTTATGTCACCTTTTTGGCTTTTAAAGCCTCATTTCAGGCTTGGGCTGCCCCACAAGCACACCTGTGTGTGAATGTAAGCACTGCCATGGCTCTGCAGCAGCTCAGGAAATCAGTGCACATCTGAGGAGGGAGCAGTTAAACCCTCCCAAACCCCCTGAGTCTGTGCTCAAACAAAACCCACAGCCAGCCCAAAGCAGCAGCCTGCAGTGCAAAACAAAACTTCCCTTCCAATGCAGCAGCTGCCACAACACTGAAAACAAAGCCAGGACTTACTAAGGACTGCCAGGGATGAGGCTTTGGGTTCAAGGTGGTGACATGAGACTTGGAAATGTGTCTCTTCTACAAACCAGGTCTGATCAGATATTTCCTGTGAAGTTGCAGGCTGCAGGCATGATGGATCATTTCCAAACTGTGCAGGATGAAAGAAAACAAGTCAGTGGCCAGTTTGTTACAGCTGCATTTGCACTGCTCTTCCCACCACACAGTGTGCTCCTCTGCATGTGCCCCAAAAGCTGCAGGGAAGTGATGCCTAATTACCCATTACATACACTAAAAGCCAATCTAAATTAATAAATGCAGCCTTGCTGAAGAAACATTTTTGTCATGGCAGGCAACAAGACTGAAGTGCAACAAAAAACTCCAAAATAAGCCTTAAATGGTGTCATCAGTGGTTCAATGAAAGAAAATAATTTCAGAGGGCAAATGAAAAAATTCAGTCTCAATAGCTTCCCTGAGAAATGCAGGGACACAGAATGAAGCAGAAAATTCTGTCCAGTATTTATCATTGCAGGCTGCAGGTTTGCCAGAATCTCTTTTTGTATTAACAACAAACTCCCAGCCAAGGTTAATACATGGCACCATTAGAAATCCTGGAGGGCTTTGCTGTCTCACCCACTCAACTCACAGTACTCCTTAGCTTAAGAGGGATCTTTAAATTTGATATTTCAAACCTTTTTGGATGGAATCAGTGAAGACAACATTCTCAGAATGGTTTGGGAACAACCCCCTCAAATCCACTACATTTTCCTGCCAATTTCCTTTGAAGTCCACATGTTTCTGAGGAAACTGGAGGGATCCTCACCTCAGATAGATCAAATCCACTTCATTCTCTGCTCGCGTTTTTTGTCCTGGCCAGCAATCAAGCACCATTTCCAAAATGACTCATGGAGACCCCGGACCACTGAGGGAGATGAAATCAAAGCAGTGGGGAACTCCCCCAGGGGTCTGGGCCAGATCCCAGCTGGGACAGCTCAGCCCCGAGCCCCAGGGAAGATCCAGCCATGCCCCTCTGCCCTGGGGCACAGCCAGCTCCCCTCCTCACACCGAGCCCATCCATCCCAATGCCACCTGCAGCATTTTAAGCTGCTTCTTCAGGAAACACACAAACCAGGGGGAAAGTTTCCTAAAAACAGAGGGACCTTTGCAGCTGATTTCTGTGAGAACTTCTGCTGTGTCCTCACTTTTCCACTGAGTCTTCACAGCTCTGAACCATATGCTCTATCCTCACATCCCCCTTTTTGCAAGATTCAGGACAAAATAACCAAGTGCAAAGTCGTTAGAGCTACTGGAAGAGCAGTTTTAGAAATAAATGGTGTGCAGCTAGGGCTCTGAAGCAGTTAGGCACCTTTCTAATGTTTGATTTGGGTTGCAGTTCACTAACTAGGAAATAAACCGAGTAGAAAGATCTGCTGATTAAGCTCAGTAAATAAAATTCTGGTGAGCCCCCAGCTTTGCAGAGACGTTTTCATTTCAGCTGCACTGAGGGGTAGGAGGGAATTCAGACACTCCCTTCCACCACCTGGAACCTGTCCTCTCTGCAACCTGCTGAAAACCAGCGGGGCAGCAGCTCCCATTGATCCTCACCTGCACACAAACATCAGCTCCCATTGATCCTCACCTGCACATAAACAGCTCCCACCCCTCCTCACCTGCACACAAACATCAGCTCCAACCCCTCCTCACTGCTCACAAACATCAGCTCCAGCCTCTCCTCACTGCTCACAAACATCTCTGTGCCTCTCCCTGAGCCAAGGAGATTCCCCACGGGCTGTGCCAAAGGTGTCCAAGTGCCCTCCTCAGAATCCCCCCTGCTCTGGCACCTGGGGAGGCTCAGGATGCCCAGCCAGGGGCACAGCAGGGGCACAGCCATCCCAGCAGTGCCACAGACCCTCCTCCCACTCTCTCCTTGTGTCCCATCAATCCCAATCCCCTGCTGAACTGCAGCCCCATCACCCTGGCTGTTACACAAGGGTTACAACACGCTCTGGAGCCCAGATTTGTGCTGAAACCCAAAATGGAACAGAGGAGGGGAGAGGGTGAGAAGCATGAATCAGTTCTTGCAAAGACTTTATTTTTTCCCTGGAATGGAATTCCAAAAATACCTTTGGATGGTGTCCCTCCCCACACAGAATGGCAAGGCATATGAATTGCATCCTCCATGCACGAGCTAAATATCAGAGGCTGCAGCCTAACAGATTGCACAGAGTTAATGACAGATCCTTCCACCCATACCCAACGGTGCCATCCATGTCTAAATGCCTTTACTTACATAATGCTGGGTGTCTTCATCAGCACAAACCCAATTCTGCTGCCAGCATCAGGGCTGTGCTCGTGGGGCATGGGGAGTCACCCAGGAGGGGATGCAGCCTCCCAGACCTGCTGGGCTGGGGCCTGCAGCTCACAGCTTCCATTATTCATGGCTTTCCTGAGCCAGGGCTGCCTTGTGCCAGCTGCCCAGGATCGTAATTCAACCCTGCTGGAACCTGCCTGGTGACTCATTAGGGTGCAGGCTGGCTGCTCTGTGACAGGGCCTTTTGCTGGGCAAGGATCTGCTTTGAGAAGTCACTTCCTGCAGTGCAGGTTCCCCACGTTTGGTTTGGAGATGTGGCATCACTTCTCAAAGACACAAACAAAGCAGTGAAGCATTTGCAGATGCAGCAGTGCCACCACGGAGGTGTTTGCTGCAAGGGTGGGGTCAGTGGGCACTGGGAGGCTGGATGGGCACAGCCCTTCAAATGCAAGGTCACAGCTGCAGCTTGTTCCAGCACAGGATCTGCAATCAAAGTGCTGTTTTGCAGGAGTTGTCACCATTCCTGTGGGATTCCAGCCTTCCCTTGGGCTCTCTGAGTATAAAAGATGAAGAGTTCCCTGCAGTTTCACAGGGGTACAGCTCTGGTGTCCGCAGTGTCTCCATAAATGCAGGTGACAGCCCTGCCAGAGCCACAGCCTGATGTCATCACCCTTACAGAGCTCTCCCTGGGGAAAGCCTCAGGAGAGCAGGAGCAGCTGACCCTTCCCAGAGATGGCTGCTGCACACACACAGCCCAGCAGAGTCTGCTGAAGAACTGAAAGTCTTTCCAGGAAATCCCTGCCAGGAGCTGGAGAGGCAGGTGCTGCTCCTGCTGGGCTCTGGGCTCAGCTCTGAGTGGGATGAGCTGCACAGCCAAGCCCAGAGGAGCCAAACCTGACAGGTCAGACTCAGGGTTTGTTTTTATCAGTCTAATCTGAAAGATGCTGTCTCTGTCCTATTTGTGTGATCTCTAACTGCACATTAGCAGTAACTCAGCAGCTGACTTTGCCCTAGCCTGCAGCTGAGGAATGCCTGGGGATCACAGAACCAGCAGGTTACAGAGGACAAGAACATTCAACATGGGAGGCAAAGTGCCAAAAACTGCAAGTTCCACTCTACTGGAGCAATGCTTAAACGTTGAGCTTGCAATGTGAGATACTTCAGTAAATCCTGCACAAAACACATTGCAATCTTTCCCCTTAAATTGAAAGGATTGTCCTGACCTGCCTCTGCTTTTAACATCTTTTTCCTTTTGCCTCTCTCAGAGTACAAATATTCAGTGTTAGTGGAATAATCAGCAATATCACAATGTGTAGTACTTGAGCAGCTCTGCACTGTGTGGGTGTGTGCAGAGACTTTTCAACACAGATACTAACCAAGCTGATACATTTTATTCACTGTCTATAGTTAATTTATTACAATTTATTACTGTCCTGTTAAGTGTAAGCAGGTAACAATAAGATAAGCCTTGGATTAGGAGGACTGTTACTTTTTTAGGTTAAAGATCCCCCAAACTGCTCACCTGCCCTGTGGTAGTGCAGGACAGTGAGGCAGAGGGACAGACAGACAGACAGACAAGGGGAACAACACCTTGCAGTGCCCAGATGGCAGAAAACACTGCAGCTCTCAGACCTCCACAGGCTCCCAGGGAGGATTTGTCCAGAGCAGCTCTCAGGGAGCCTCCATGGGAAGATAAAAGCAGTGGAGGAGCCTCTCCTGGATCCCTCCGTGCTGGGGCTGTACCTGCAGGGTGTGGTTTGATGGCTCAGTGTTGTGTCAAATATCATCCCAGCCCTGCTACAGCTGAGAACACGGAATTACTCTGATCATATTTGTCTTCCAATTTGAGAGCTTCTTGGTGTGTTAAACAATCACAGTTTTGTCCCATCACATCACATTTCAAAGTCACAAAACAAATTAATTAGCGAGATCGTGCCACCTCATCCTTAATCTCATTAGAGAAGACTAATGGCTGCAGAATCAATTATTTCATACAGATTACTGCCTCAACACCATCAGCCTTTACATCACACAGGCTCATTCTGAATTTTCAATTCCATTGGCATTTCCTCCACTAGTTTAATTACAACCCTTAATTAAGTCCCTTCTTTAATCAACTTTATAGCTATGTCCATTCATGTAGGGCTGCATATAAAATAAGAAACAAAGAGCAGCTAACAAAACTACAGGGCCAACACCAGAGCTTTCCCAGGATTTGGCTGGCCCCAGTCTCTGCTCCAGGAGCTGCAAGCACTCCTTCCTCTGAAAAATCCACAACAAGCTCATAACAAATACAAAGAAACCCACATTTTTCAGCTAAGGTTTACAAAACCATGATACGATTTTCATTTTGCAGTTCCTGAAAATCCAGTGGATTTGTGATTCTATTGACACACTTCATTGTTCTGTCGGTTCAGTTTCTGGGGGTCTGCAGGTGCTGCATTTTCCAGAATAGATAATTTCATTTCCAAAGCAATAATTGAGATTTTCCAGCTTTGCTCTCCACTATTATCATAAACAGTTTGCATTTCTTTCCAATGCAGTGTGGGAGTAAGAAGTTTCTCCATTGGTCTAGACACATTTCTACTTTTGCTTTTTTTGCTGATTTTTTTTCCCCGCAACGGTAAAAAAAATTCTTATCATTTCCTGATAAAAACCCAAGTGGTTTTTTTCTTCAATTCTATCTTTCATGTTCTCATGCACAACTGATAAAACTATCCAGTGCCTTTTTTCTTTAAGATCTACTAGAACAAATGTACCAAAAGGAAATTAGCAACAAAAATGAGAAAAGCCAACACCCTCTCTGTATGCAAATTTCTTCTCTTAAATACAAAAAATGAGACCATGGGAATCCTATTTCACCTAGCAAATTAACAAAAGGTCAGAAAGCTTGATCTTTGTCACTGGTGTACTCTGTCTGAAAGCTGAGCTGCCATTTAAATATTCATAAGGGAGAGCTGTAATTGCAGGCTGAGAGCTGGGAGAGCTCTGTATGCACAGAAGGGGAAACTGAAAATATTCATGACACAGGAGATATTCCACCAAAGGAAAATTCGGGTGAAGGAAAGGAGCACTAGCCTGGAATTTTAGTAATTTATGAATCCAGACACAAAAGGAAGTGTCCTAAAGCCTTTTACTTTTGGGGTCTGTTGTGGGACACAGACACAGGAGAGAAATTCAGACTTCACCAGCCACTGGAAACTGACACAAAAAGTGGCTCCAAATGATGACAGAACCACAGGCAGTACATGGAACCATGCTTCATTTTTATGAATATTTTTTTATTAAATTAAAAAAACCAAGGAGGAGAAGCAGCTGCACAGACATCCAAGTGGAGAGAGCAAACAAAGATGTTCAGCCCCTGCTGATCTGTGAGCTGGGCTTGCCACCAGCAGCAGAGCCCCCTCCCAGCAGATTAAGGGTTCTGGCTACATAATCTTCCTGCCTGATTTTAGTGCCTTTAATTAAACTAAATTTATACTTCTCCCTGCAGTTTGATACCCAGTTTATTGAACTTTCTGTTCAAGTTATTCTGTTTGGCACCACAGGAAGGCTCAGAGGTTTCCCAGCCAATTCTGCCTACACAAACCCCAGACAATACCAATGGTCCTCTCTGCATCCTTCACCTGTGCTCCCTCCAAGCCCAAATGTGCTTTCCACACACGGGGAATGTCCTCCTTTTGGCCATTTAGGAAATTCCCTTCAGCCACAAGCAGCCCCAGCCCACAATTGCTCAGATGAGGCTCTGCAAAGCACAGCAACCAAAGGGCAGCCCAGCAAACACACACAGGTGAGACCATCTTCTGAGAGAAAAATGCTTAAAGAGCTGCCTTGCAATAGCCTGGAGGCTGGAAAGGGAAGTGATTACAAGATAAATAAATTCTGAGCTCTATCACAAATACACACAGTGATAGGAATTCTTCTGGACCATCTGAAGAGAAAGAGTATTTGGCTTTCCAGAAAGGGTAACTGTCTGCAGGGTCCCTTCCTAATGATCCCATGATACTGAAGGTCTGAAAGCAAGCTGTCTTTGGAAAATGGAAACTGGGCTCCAAAGGAAAGATTCACAACCTCTTGTTAAATAATTTTTGGAAGCATATAACAAAACATGCTCATTGGTTGGACAAGGCAACATCCCAAAATACTCCACTGATGACACCTGGTGGAGTTGCACAGGGTTTTCTGTCAGCTCTCTGAACACATTTCAGACTGCAGGCAGCCAGGGTATCAACGTGTAGGACACTGGGTCATGTCAGTGGACTTTTACTCTGAATTATCTGGATGTTTTTTAAGGGATGTTCTGTCATGTTCCTCACTCCATGGCTGCCAGCTGTGCCACTGGTCAGCTGTGAGCCCAGGCTGACCTGAACATCCATTCTCCTGCTCAGAGTGTCAGTCTGGGGGCTGTGGAGCACTTAAAGATTGCCCTGTCAGGTTCCTGGCTGGAGCATCCATGCAGAGCATGGCCACACGGAGCCTTCAGCTGCAAAGTGCATCCCAAACCTCAGTGCTCCAGACTGACAGACCTCAGTGCTCCAGACTGACAAACCTCAGTGCTCCAGAGTCACAAACCTCAGTGCTCCAGACTCACAAACCTCAGTGNTCACAAACCTCAGTGCTCCAGAGTCACAAACCTCAGTGCTCCAGAGTCACAAACCTCAGTGCTCCAGACTGACAGAACTCACTGCTCCAGACTGACAGAACTTGGTGGTCCACACTCACAGAATTTGGTGTCCCAGACTGACAGACCTCAGTGTTCCAGACTCACAGACCTCAGTGTTCCAGACTCACAGACCTCAGTGCTCCAGACTGACAGACCTCAGTGCTCCAGACTGACAGACCTCAGTGTTCCAGACTCACAGACCTCAGTGCTCCAGACTGACAAACCTCAGTGCTCCAGCCTTTCACCAGCTCTGCCCTGCTGAAGGGAGCCCTCAGGGCTCGTTGGGCAGAGCCTCGTGGAAGGAGAGGTGAGATTCAGGTGAATGTCCTGGGTGAGATGGAAGGGGACAGACAGACAGACAGACAGATGTCTGTGCTCCCTGGGGCTCTGGGTTAGCAGGAACCTGCCACCTGAACTCCTCACTGTCCTGTTCAAGGTGGCATTCCTGAGTTTCACCTCTGTGCTTGCCATGGCATAAAGATGGGCACACAGTCACCACCACCAAAGAGCTGAGTGACACTGGGGGCAGAAAAGTGACCAGGACTTCCCGAGCAGCTGGCAACTCAAACCTGCAGATTTCAGCTGAAATAAAACCCTTCCTCCTTCTGACCCCGAGCTCTGGTGATGGACACAACTCTCCAGCCTGAAATGCCCACACTGTCACATTTCCTGGCCTGGCTGTGGAAGGCTGCTGCCTTTAATAATCTTGCTTCCCCCACGAGTTTGGGCTGCCAGTGAAACCACCCTGGCGGCTGGCAGCTCTTTCACAGGCTCAGGAATAAATGAGTAAGATGTGTTTGTCATCAGACAAAGAAATCCCTGTATCTCTGTCCAAACATCCTTCCAATATCAGCCAGGCTGAACAATTCCCACCACGACAGCAAAGAGGAAACACTACTGAAAATGCAAAGTTTAGCTGGTGGCTAATTATACAGATCTGCTTTGGGTGGATGGTGATCTTGATTGTGAATGGGAAGATTGTTGATTTGATTTTTTAATAAATAAATTTAAAAATTAGAGCTCACTTGTCAGTTGCAGCTCAAAGTGAGAAAGAACAATAGGCAGTACTGGAGGCTGTCCAGGCATGCAATCCCAGCCCTGGAACAGAAACACCCAGAGCCTGCACCACCAGAATGATAAAATGAGTGCAGACAGTTGACAAGGAAAAAACCTGATAAGCAATAAAATGCTCACACCAACCAATGGAAAACACTGCAGAAAAAATATTATTTAATTTGATTTGTTAAGTGAACTATGTGGCAAAGTGAACTATTTCCTTCAAAAATCAGCTAAGGACTGGGCTTCTCTTTTTTCTTTTTTTAATTGGAACAATAAAATCTTCAGCAACTATATTAACTATATATTAACAATATACTATTAAACTTTATAGA